>CM067309.1:8719831-9319831 GCA_034231615.1 Meghimatium bilineatum | reverse complement strand
ATTCACTATTCATTCCTTTATTTACATGTGCAAAAATTATTGAAATATCTTCTAAAACAAAAAAGTTATTGCGTTTTCAAAACACTCACCATCAACAACGAAAATTTTCCAAAAAGAATCCAGGCCCTGGGGAGAAATTTCTCAATTTAATTCAGAGCCCTAAAGGTTAAAGTTAAATGACGCTTTATTTTGTTGGGTACCATACTTTCATTTGCTAGTATTACTCCACAAACTAAACAGTGTGGAGTAGGTTGTTTTCATCTCCAGAAAATGTAAACCCCATTTTCACAGTCTTCATTATATAAACAAGCCTTGGACATTTTTCCACTGCAGTTATTGTTTATTACACTTAGCTTAGGTCAGCCATAGGCAGGTAATATGATCAGCTTAGACTTTCCTTTTTTTAAAATTAGAAATGTATCCTTTTTACAGCAACTTATCAAATAAACTGAATTTTCTATAAAGCTTAAACAACTAAACATAAAATAACAGCGCAAATTCTGCAGAAATATAGTGACATACACATGGAAAATCCAAAACAGTCTAAAACACAATTACCACGAGTCTGATCAAAATATGGCAATTTTCCGTATCTGGTCACGCCTCCTTCAGTCGCATTGTTAATCTCAAGGGGTGATTGATATGTAGGAACAACCACAACTTGTGGAATATCTATTAAGCTGGTCTGATGAATGTTAGTCGTTTGATCATCGTCACTGCACTCCGGACAAGTACCATAGGTACTTAGAACTCTCCTTGAGTGTAGCCGCCATTACACGTCTGACGGTCCCAATATGCAGTTGATTGACAATCATTCTTTCTTGCCCACGGTACTGCTCCTTTCTAGCAAGACCACATTTCAAACCAAATTCCTTTATTCTAGTCATGGAACAAGAGTCGTCAGTTATACAATTATTTGCTCATGCGTTTTCCCGTAGGGCGTTCAAAAATTTCTGCTCGATCCATCGCCCCACCATGTCGTAGTAGCAGCCAACCTATCTGCTCTCATTACCCTAGACTCCCGCATGTCCCGGCACAAAATGAGGACATTCGAAAAAGAACCAGCACCGCCCAGATCTTGGAATATATTTAGAGCCAACAGATCAAATAGTTTGCACACATCAGCAGACGGCATACCACAGCAATTACACAAATACTGTGAAGGCAGACCTAGAGGCTGACCACGAAAACAATGGATCACCGAAATAAAAGAGGTGACTAATTCCACAATATACACAGCAGACTCCAAATAGACTCTTCTACCCCTGATGCTGAAAGGCAATAAAGGGTTTAGTGGATAGATAGATAAATACGTTATTGGAAAATACAAGCTGCATGGCTCACGGCAGAGAAGGGTTCAGGGAGTTCATTGGGAAGACAACGTTCTGGACAGAATATGTTACATGACACTTTTTGGTTGCTGACATTTCTGTTTTCTGGTCTCCCTCATCTTAACCATCTATTTTCACCAGTTATCAACAATAAAATAGAGATTCAAAACATAGTCCAGTGATGCTAGTCTTTGCAGGCCTTTCAGATCCTGGCCTAATTCCTTGATTGCATTCAAATAGCATGCTCCATTGAATTACCCCTAATCTCACTAGTGGTCACACTGGCACGTCTGCTCTTTCATTTCTCCTAACACTTGAGTGTCCAAGCACAAATGAAGGTAGTTCAGTTCAGACTCCATCATCCACCGCAGACAGATGTGTCAGGACATTGGCGCAAATAAAACGGACACAACACATTTCCATTCTCTGTACTACATCCTGCTGGAAATGTAATAGGACCATGGTCCTGCTACAAGAGAGATCCAGCGGGAGTTTGAGAATGAATGTTGAAGAAGAAGACCCCATCAATGACTCCAACCACTGACTGGAAATAGCCGGACAATCTTTCGAAGCATACTCATAGAATCAACAGGAAAACAGACAACTGTAGAACTTCATTGCCATGGTCACCAACTACTAGTGGTTCTCAATACACTCCCTTTGCATTGAGTTGTGAAATTATTCTCAGCAACATTTCTGAAACTTAAGTGTAGACAATAATAGGTTCTATCATATATCCCGGGCCTACATTTCACACTTTTTAAGAAATCTGTGAAGAATAAATTTATTAGTTTGTGGCATCACTCAAAAGTATTAAATCTTTGCTAGTAAGAGAAGAGAGCTATAATCCCATAACAATCATCAATGATAAAAATGGCAAACCATTAGTGAAAAGCATGAATAGGAAAGTAAGATGGAAAGAATACTTCCAGGAATTATACAACCCAACAATAACAACAGAATATAGACCCACCAACGCTCAAAAAGATATAGAAGCCACAGAACCAAATATACTAAATTGAGAAATAGAAGTAGCCTTAAAACATAGCCCAAGTAATAAATCACCAGGAGAGGACGGTGTACCAAGCGAAGCAATAAAAGTGTAGAAATACAGGAGTCCAATGGTTCGCCAGACTATTCACGATAGTCTGGTCAGAAAGAAAAGTATCAGACGACTGGCAAAAATCAGTAATTGTACCACTATGGAAAAACAAAGGTAATAAGAGAGAGAGTGTAAATCATATAGAGGCATCTCCTTATTAAGTCACACAGGTAAAATATACGCACAAATAATAGAACAGAGAATGCGATACATTGCAGAACAACAGCTGAGTCCCTCTCAGTTTGGCTTCGGAAGGGGCACTGAGACAACTGAGTGAAAAATCAATCGAATACAATCAAGTTTTCTTCTTCAGCGTTCATTCTCAAACACCTGCTGGATCTCTCCTGTAGCAGTACTACTAGATCTCCAGCAAGATGCAGTCCAAAGAATGGAAATGCGTTGTGTCGCCGTTTTTTGCGCCAATGACCTGACACATCCGCCTTTGGCAGACAATCAAGATTTAAACACAGTATTTGTAGACCAGGAAAAGGCACCCGGCAGAGTAGATAGAAACATTCTATGGGTAACCTTGGAAATGTACATCAGAGGACAACTGTTAGATAACATAAAAGCGATATATCAAAAATGCCAAAGCTCAGTAAGAACAACAGATGGAATGACTGAACCTTTTGAAACAAGATCTGGTTTTAAGACAAGGATGCGTACTTTCACCCCCTACTTTTCAACATGAACAGAATAATAAAAGCTCACATCAACAAAGAGGAAAACATTGCAAATAAACCTGATGAGGAACTTAATAATGAAATATTATTTGCCAATGATCAGAGTTTATTATACAAAGATGAAACTTGCAAAAGCACAACAATGCATTGTTGTTAGCATGTCAGAAGTACAACATGAAAATGAATACAAAAAACATAAGTTATGAAAATTAGCAAGTCTTCAACACCAATGAATATAACAATAGATAGCGCCAAAGTAAAACAAGTCAAAGAGTATCTAGGCAGCATTTTTCCGAAGATGGAAGACTTAGACAGAGAAATAGAAACAAGGTGCCAGAAAGCAAACACAGTGACTTACCAACTTTCACCATTACTTCTTCATCCAAAGATCAAGATGGAAATTTAAAAAATAAATATCTACAATTTTTATACCAACACTGTGCTACCAATGTCAAACATGGTCTTTAACAGCTTCGCAGCAAGAAAAATAACACGTGAAATGAAGTGTCTGAGAAAATCTGCAATGGTTACCAAACTAGATAAAATAAGAAATTAGGAAAAGAGTTGGTATATCATGTATCAAACATATTGAGAGACGGCAAGTAAAATGGTTCGGTCACTATGAGAATGAAGCCAAACTAAATACCAATAAGAGCATAAAACAAAAGAATATCCGAGCTTAAGGAAAACATCAAGATAGCCTTGAACAAACATGGAATAATTGCAACCTCTGACACATCTGGCCTTGGAACGACAGCTTAAGCTCCCACCCATACGCTTAACGGCAAATGTGAATGCGATCAACAATCATTAACCTGGGAAAAGACAATAGTGGCATCACTATGTCGGTTCATTCCTAGTTACAAAATAGGTATTGTAACTATGCTGAACTTGCCTTTGACTGATAAAAATGCAATACACTTGTTACAGATGCGAGGAGTATTCTCTGATGAAAAGATATGTGCAAAAGCACATGTTATGACAGCCTAGTACGCTGAAGGAAGGATTCACTAAAAGCTCTACCGTAAGTGAGTACAGCACCACTTGAAAATCTATCTGACAGTTCAGGTGGTGATCTAGTCTACAGGCGAACATTAACTCATTCTACGCCATACTTTAGGAAATTAGCACATACTGTTTCCTTTTGTAACGCCTGACTGTTCCCACCCACATAACTCTCCTAACCCACTTATCATCAAGTACCGTATGGCGTTGGCAATCATATTTCTCCATGTACATATATCTCTCATATATGTCATCATCTCTGCTGGTGTCATCAATCTATCATTTAGTCAAACTGTCCAATATCTTTTCCCATCTTTCCTGTTGTCACTATATTCTCAATGCTTCCTCTTCTCATTATGTGCCCAATAAATGTTGACTGTCTTTTTCTTATATTATCAATAATGCATCTTTTCACATCCATCCTTCTAAGACATTCTTCATTAGTAATCTTTGCTGTCCAAGGAATGCGTAACATTCTTCGAATAAACCACATTTCAGCTGCCTCTAATGATTTTTGTGATGTATTGTTTATTGTCCATGCTTCACTTTCATAGAGCAGCACTGGTTCAATGTAGCATTTGAGGACACATTTTCTATACATCGATATGGGCTTGTTGCATAGGATATTTGTCATTTTACGGAATGCTACTTTTGCATGTCCTATTCTGCTTATAATTTCGGTCTCCATCAGAAGTTATTAATGTTCCTAAATATTTCTATTCACCTGCTTTAAGTTTTTGTCTACTATTTTCTGATATTATCATTTACTCTTTTTTAAATGTTTAAATTAAGACCTTTTTGTTCACTTTTTATCACCATCCTATTTAACAAATCTTGGAGATGTTCTTGTCTTTCTGCTATCAACACAGTATCACTCACTCATACAACGTCCTAAATAAATTAATATTTTAAATAACAGCCTACTATCTGATAGAGCCAATGAAAATAATCATGAAAAAAAAGAACAAAGTATTCTGTTTTTCACATTCCGTAAATAAAGATCCGGAATATGTGATAAAACCCAATATTATCCCTATCAGGAATTCCCACTGATCAAAGAGCCTAAAAATATCATCATCAGCAGGTGCCATGCCAACCGGCGTAGGCGATCATGGCTCTCCACAGCTCTCTGTCTACAGTATTATATATCAAGATCTACGTTGTTGTACCCCTGCCGTGCTAGGCTGTCAAACTGTCTACTATTTTCTCACATTGTCTGCCTGTCTCTGCTACCTTCAATCTTGCCTGTTGTGACTGCTCTCCAAACCTCTGTCTCATGAAGTGGCCAAAAAATTATGATTGTCTTTTCTTATGTTATTGATTACGGGCCGTTTCACATTTGACTCTTTCAGCACTTCCACATTAGTTTTTCTGGCAGCGCATGGTATTCTCAGCATTCTTCTATAAAACCACATCTCTATTGCCTCTAATTTCCTACTTTTCAGTTTCTTTATTGTCCAAGACTCACACCCATATGTTAGTATAGGAGTTGTATAGCACTGCAGAAATCTCTCACCTCTAAAATGACACGGTCATATTACACAACACTGAAGAAGAAGAAATCAAACAAAAATATTGTGTACATATTACAGTAAATGACACCTTGAAGATATAGTCAAGGTGAGGCGACCAAGAGGTAGGCAGACATACAAATGAAGGGAAACATCATGTAATTAACAGGTTAGTCTATTAGTCTAGCAATGTGCACCACCAAGGCAAGGAACTGAAGAGGTCTGTTGCAGGCAACCTTTTATGCCAGAGATGGCACCTGATGATAAGGGGGAATTTCCCAAAAATTGTGTTGACTTTTTAGATCTGAACTATTCTAAAAACATTTATTTACAAATTACAAACAAAGTAATTTTCGTTATGATAAATTTATTCACACATTTGAGATAAATTTCTACTGACTCATTTTCTTACTCTGCCTCTGTGTGATTTTGTTTTTTTACCACTATTTCTAGCTTCAGATCTTTTCTGAGCTCTGACATCTTTTTTCATACGTCCATCTACCACTTTGAAGTGGCCCTTGACACCGGCTGGTCGGCGAACCTTTTTTCCTGCTCCCTGTTTAGCTACGACATAGGTGACACTTTCTTTTGTTTTGTTAAGGAGACCAGCTTTTTTATAAATTCTGAAATACAAAACACATTGTGAAACTTTAGTAAACTGGTCAACAAAAACGAACAGACATCTATACAAGTCTTGTTATAGCGCACACTAATAAAATATTTAATAATATTTTTCAAAATCTCCAGTTATTTTTAATTCTTGTGCTCGTTCATAAACTTCTGCAGATTAGCGGGATGTAGTCCAGTAAGTGGAATGTGTTGTGTCATGGTTTACAGCAAGGCTGTATTATCTGAGCCTTTTGATTCTCTATGGGATGTTACAGTCAACTCCACCCAAAATCTTGTTAGTCACATTATATGGTAGATCTTCTTCAGCGTTCATTCTTAAATCCCGCTGATTCTCTCTTATAGCAGGATAATGGTTCTACAAGATTTCCAGCAGGATGTAGTCCAGAGAATGGAAATGCATTGCGTCACCGTTTTATTTGTGACAATGGCCCGACACATCTGATTCGGCGAGTTAATGGCAGATAAGTGTCAGTATTCTTTGTTGCCATTTTGGTCCTTGTCAGCAGTTTTTTAATTCGGTATTGTATATAATAAAGAGGTATTGTATATAATAAAGAGCTCAAGATAAGCTGTAGGCCATTGAGATGTGATATTTGATAAGAATGATGAAAATTCCATGGAGAGTCAAGAAAACTAATGTAGATGTCCCCAGAGATGCTGAAGTAAAAATACAAATTATAGTAAAAATTAGAAGCAGTCAAGATTTTTAGGGAATGTGATAAGAAAAGCAAAACTTGAACATTTATTAACCACTGGAAAGATAAAGGGAAGAAGAGACGGGAAAACAAAGAGAGATTTCTGGATGGGTTATCAATGTGGCACAAAGATATGTCATCAACTGAACTAATAACACAAGAGATTGAGAGTTGTGGAGAAACATGATTGGCTACGTCACTCTGCATGGGACTTAAATGACATAGCAAAATTATGCCATGACAAAATTTCGCCTGACCAGACCAATTCGTTATATTGGGATCCCACTGTAATGAACAATTGCTCCTGTTTTCACAATTTACAATATTTGCATATTCAAGTTTGGCAAAGTTTTGCTTACTTTCCTGTAAGGCAGAGGTCGGCAACCTTTTGCGGTTTGAGGGCCAGATGTAGAAACACACAGTTAGGTCTCCAGCAGGACAAAAAACAATTGAACACGAAAGATTTGACATGTTGTCTCTTATTTATAAATGAGAAAAATAATGTTATGTAAAGGATCAATAATAAAGACATGTCCCCCCAAAAAAGTTCGCTTGCGTTTTGCGATAGTTTTCAGGAGCAAGTTTTCTATAATAATAGTCTTCTTAATGATGTAAGTATTACAAATTTGTTTTGTGTGTTCCCAGTGCCATAGATTCATCTGTGATGTTTTTTGTAAGTTCATTGCTAACCTCTTTATGATCTCTGCTGAGCAATCTTCTAATGTGCTGGTTATATGTGGTGATCACTGAATACATCGCATAGTTTGCCATAGCTGTCTCAGCCCAATGCTGGGCTTTTCTAACTTCCACCTTCAAAGCTGTTGTTGATAATACGGTCTTTCGCCTTCTCCATCAGTAGTTGTGAGTACAGTATAGGAAGATGCTGAGTAGCTAGCAAAAGTCGTTGCATGGGGGTGGTATTGCTGTACACAAGTAGATGGAAATATTCTAAATTTTATAAATTCAAATAGACACCTTTCTGCGACATGCTAATTTCGAATATTTTATTTGGCCCCATACGCCGTGGCCTTAACTCCACGTTGAGAAGTACTGGATTAGTCAAACAGAAATAATAATATAACTTTGGTAGTTGAAAAAAAAACAGGCTTTTATCCCCCCCCCCCCCCCCCCCCAACATTGGAAACTGAGATTTATGTACATGTAATATGTGAGAGAAAGTCTGCTTACTGCTTGATTTGCTGCCATTTCTCCGTCTCAGAAATATCAACTGTGTCAGATATAGCATTGGCTTTGTTTCTAGCTTTTTCTTGTCGTTTAAGCATCTGCAAACAATAAGGTGAACACAATCAGAAGATTTCAAAGCATAAATATGTGATATTTGTTATCATATCACAGTGAAATCCTGTTACAACGAATCTGGTTTTAATTAATTTCACTCTTTAACTACACTTCAAAATCCCATATTATTTAAATTCAATGTTCTAATTTAAACAACTTATAACGCATGCATTTAAGCATATATCTTTGTATAGTGTACTATTTACAATTTGTTTCAGGAAAAAAGTAGTCTCTGAACTTTTTAATCCAATCGAAAAGTTGCACAATAGACTACAATACTGTGTGTCCATGAGGCATTCAACCAGAACACGTTTACCGGCAGTGCGTTTGAATAAATCCCTACTCAGTACAGGCGGTGCCCAGGGTCATGTACATAGTCTTGCTGTGTTATCGGATCCATTCTTTTAAAACAAGGCATTTGACTTTTCCTGTAATTTCATTGGTCGTTTTGTGTCAACAGCCAATAAAAGTCATGAGAAAAGACAAATCTGTCAAGATAGAAGGATGATTTACAATTTAGCCGACAAGTCTTATGAGGCATGTTCAAATGAAACCTGAAATCTTTGCATCTTGTCAGACATCTTGACACATGATGACAACGAACGTTTCAGAGATGAAGATGGGACACCACTAAGTAAAATTATGCTCGACTGAAATGTTTCTATTGGAGTAAAAGTTAACCTATAGCATTTAACTCCTGTTGGAGTGTGCGATGTTAGCAATCTCACATTTTAGAGGCTCTGCTATATGAGGGTGGTAGCCATCTCTCTTCCTCGCAGTCTTTACTTCCCAGACTGATCAAGTACCCAATTCAGGCTGGGTCGATCCGGGAGCCATTGTGTTCTTGAAAAACAATTCTGCCTCAACTGGGGAATGAACCCAGGACCACCCATATGCGAAGCCAGTGTGCTATGCGGTTTCCATTACAGTAGAAGCATCACATTTTTATTAAGGTCTTAAATAAGGCATGTCTTTGTCTTTATTTTTAATCATATCTAACGAACAAAATTAATTAAATTAATGCATATGTCATTGACATATATTTCATTCACAAGAAAATAAATGTATGAATACCTTTCTCTTCTTTCTTGCTTTGGCTTCTGCAATTTTCTTGATGGGTTGTGCATCAACTGACTTCATCTTCAGCTTATATTCCTCCATTTCTTCCTAATGGAAAATATATGAAAGAAACACTAGCACATAGTAGTCCAAAGGGTGATCTTGTGCGAAAATAAAAATTTAAACTCTATCTTGTGAGAACGAAAGAAGACGAAAACTATCTTGTTCTTGTGAATAGACTTAGATAAGCTTTTTTTTGTTATTTTGTTACAGGAGAGAAACAGTATCATTTATATGTTTTTGACCAAAAGGCCTTTATCAAGATAATACAAGTAATAATGATACTGGTGGGCATCTGTGGCAATGTCAATAGCTTACAGACAGTAGTGAAAAAATGTCACGCTTGCTTGACCGTGATTAGCTTTGAGTACGGTGACCAGCGTATAAAGTACGAGAACCGGTTCTCTCGTATAGTTGGCTTACTATGTTAGCGATATCTTTACAGACGCTCACCGTTCAGTAGAGGCGGCAAAACACTGAACATAGTTACCGAAGCTAGATGTGCAGAACTATTGGCTCAAATAAAACAGAGAATAAAACAATGTCTTTCTGTTCTCTGGATTATGTCTTGCTGGAAATCTAGTAGGGACATCCTGCTACAAAAGAGATGTGGTGGGAGTTACATTGTAGACAATGTAGAGCCACAACTCTATTGCCTCTTTTCTACTATCCTGTTTATTTCTTGCACACAACTCAGATCCATATGTTAAAATCCATGTTATACTACATTGAAGGACTTTATTCCTGACCTTTAATGACATAATCGTAATCCAAATCTCATATCTTGGAATACTGCATATGCAATTTGCATGTCCTATTCTATTTCTCACCGTAATCAAATATATAAGAAAAAGACAATCTTCATTTTTTGGCCATTTCATGAGAAGAGAGGTTTGGAGAACATGGTCATGGCACGAAAGATTGAAGGCAACAGAGAGAGAGGGCATGATTGCCTACTCCAGCCAGCATGGCACCTGATGATTCTATTTCTGATTGTACCTGTGGAATAACTAGGCTAGAGCCAAATACAAGAACAAATTATACTTTCTTAAAAATTGGGAGAACACCTCTTTAACACTTAGATTCAACCACTTAGATTCAACAAACTACCACATAAGAAACTACTAACTTTGGTTGGTTGGTTGCTGATCCAGCGGTTCATGGACTAATGCCATTTGACCCAATGCCATTGTGTGATATATGCATGTGTTTGTGAGCTGTTGATTTGTTCAATATAATGTTTTATTTATCTGGCCCTAGAGAGAGAAACATTTTCCTGATCTCATCTAGCGCTGGACATTCAAAAATGTGGTGGTCAACAGTTTCATAGGGATGAGTGCACATCTGGCATCCTGGAGTGTGTTCTGGTTGTATTCTGTTCAGGTGATTGTTAAGCTGTACATGTTGTGTGTGAAGTCTGAAGATGATACTCTGGTCTTTCCTTCCCAGGAGGTTGATGTTGTCTTTAGGATTTGGGTTGGTCATATATTTATAGATTTCCCTCCCAGTGTTTTCCATGACCCATCTGTTCATCCAATTTTCTTTATTCACAGATTTCCACATCATTTTAACTGTGTGCATGATTGTTTGTGTATATGGCTGTTCTTGTGCTTGTTTCTTTGCTAGTCTGTCTGCCTTGTCATTGCCAGGTGTTTTTGGGTGGCCAGGAATCCACTGCATAACAATGTTGACTTCATAAGATGTAAGCAGCTGGTTGTCATGGTGATATATTTCAACTAGCTCAGGTTTACAATGTCCATCACATTCTAGTGCTTGAAGAGCAGACATAGAATCTGTAAAAATCACAATGTTGTGGACTTTTGATGGAATGGCATCAAACATGGTCTTCAGGTGGTACAAGAGCAACTTCTAGTGCTGTTATTTCAGTTTCATAGTTAGAACATATCTCCCCACAGGCATCAAACTTAAACTTAATTGTACCTGTGGAATAACTAGGCTAGACTCAAACATAAGAACAAATTATACTTCCTTGAAAATTGGGAGAACACCACTTTAACACTTAGATTCAACAAACTACCATAAAAGAAACAACTAACCTTGGTCACTGGCCTTTGTACTCGCATGTGTTTTTTCTCCTCACTTACAAACCAGTCTGGCAGATGGTCATCATCAAACATATATCTGAATGATAGATGAGATCAGTAAACATTTCATAAAGATGATTGATATAACAAACACAATGAACAACAAATTGGGAGACAGGCTAGCATAGAGCTTAATGCTCACTGAAGATGGATGTGTCAGGCCATTGTCGCAAATAAAACAGACACAACATATTTCCATTATCTGGACTACATCCTGCTGGAAATCTAGAATAGATCATGGTCTTGCTACAAGAGAGATCCAGCAGGAGTTTGAGAACGAATACTGAAGAAGAAAAGCGTAATGCCCTGGCTCCTTATATGATGCAACAGTGGAACTTGCAGCACAATGTACCTCACACTCCCAGGTGGAAATTACACGATTTATTGGATGTGGTTACAAGACAGCGAATGCAGAAGAAGAAGTACAGTATACTAACATCCATGTGACTAAGATCATTAAAAAAATACTAGAGAAAACACAAGGAGACAAATTGTGAGTTATCATCTAAAACACAAAAGCAAATGTATATATGCACATACCTATGATAGCCACAGTCTACAATCTCCCTCTTTCTCTTGCGGGACTGAATCATCGCTGCTCCAATAGCTAAGCCTTCAGAATCGAGCTGGAGACTTGGGTCTAGTGAAGACTTGGGCACAACTTCAATGCCATCTATCACTGATGATTTAGCTGTAACATTTATCTTCTTTTGTTTCTTTTTTGTATGCAATGCTTCTGTGAAGTCATAATCATCATCGCTTTCTTCATCACTTCCATCGTGGCTGCCCATGTCAAAACCACTATCCCTCTCATCAGTGTCTTGGCCAGAGAACCCTTCACTTTCTTCAAATTTGTTCTCATTTTTTCCCTTTTTCTTTTCTTTCCTTTTCACATCAGGAGATGCCAGTTCTACATCATCATCTATTTCATCATCTAATTCCGCAAATGCAGCCTGTAAAGAAATTTGAAATATTCATTAAAAATTCTGCATTTCTTCCCATTTAGATCATAAGTGGAGAAACCTTTGGTTGGTTACCCAAATTCAAGGTTGTTTGATCATCAAAATAAACTGACATCAATCAATAAACCTGTAACCTTTCAGGGTTGTAGGGGTAGCACACTGGATGCTTCAGCACAGAGTCCTCCAGCGAATTCTATCCTCAGCGATGCAGATGAGTTTGGAAATATCTTGTCCTGTTCATTCCTTGATGTTGTCTTTCCAGGCCTTTATTTGTCCTCTGCTTCTTCATGATTATCTAGTGTAGTATTTCAGTGGGCGAAAGGTTTAGCTAGTGGTGCTTATCTAAATGTTAAACTGACATACTCTCTCCCCAACAACAGGCATAATCATTTCTTCTTTACCACTGTCTAACCATGTGGTTTACAGCGTGTGACATCTTTTGATTTGATTTTTGTGAGCACAGGGGCTCATGCATAATTAGTGTAAATAAGCAACACCATGTAGCATATCCTGAACAGGATGTAGTAGTCATCAGTCTTTCAAAACTTCTATCGATCTCCCATTTTCAACAATGTTGCCATTCTGTGCTACACTTTCGGCCCTATCAACGCATGGATATTTTTTAAATGCTAAAAATCACAAAGTGAGATTTACATGGCTGTGGTAGAATGAACATAAACAAAGCTACTATAAACATCAGAAACAATCACTATATATGACAGAATAATATCCATATAACTTTTACACTACTGAGAGGAGTGTGTGTGTGTGTGCATTTGGTCTGCATATATAATGATAATATGTAATTTTCAAAATTGAACACAAAAATATGCAACTTGACAAAACTACATTACATTTCAATGGTTTGCCCGTGCGTTGCCGGGGCCCGAAAGGGGAGCAAAGAATACAACACTGTTTATCTTCCAAGCATGTCGTAAAAGGTGACTACGAAGGTTATGGGATGGAGTTGGCTGTCCCATCCCATATAGGGTCAGTGACCCAAAGCCATGCTGAAGTCGGTTGTGCCAGGCCGAAAGTCGCAGCAATGCTGTAAACCATGACACAACGCATTCCGTTCTCCGGACTACATCCTGCTAATCTGCAGGAGTTTTAGAACGAACGCAGAAGATTTCAATGGTTCTTATTAAAATCAGAATTTCACATGAAAATTGAACACAAAAATATGCAAGCATGACAAAACTAGACTACATTTTCATAGTCATTATTAAACAGAATTCCACACTAAAATCGCTAGAAACTAGAATTCCATCCAGTGGACGAAATTAATCTTCTGTCACGGAAATCAGAGCTGCATACCGCTGCCATCTTCCACTTCAACACTAACATTGCTGTTGCCATGCTCCTCAAAGATTCACTGTTCTCACTTCTGCCCATTGTATTACTGATCTGTCCCTTTTTAAAAAGATTATTAATTTGTAAATGGTCGATCCATGCATCTTTCCATCTCCCTGTAATTATGATGTCAACCCATATCATGTATGATTATAGCCAACAGACTTTATCACACAGCAGTGTTTTTTCCCCTACTTTTTCTGTGAAACATACACTTTTTACAGCCAATGAATACATAAACACGTACTCAGAAGCACATGAATTTTCAGCAGTACGTTTTAATTGCATTGTTATCATCAATATTTTAAAATATAATTACATTTTGGCTTATCCGCAGACTAAATCTTTAATAATAAAAAACAAAATGTAGAAGAGAATTAAAGCATCAAAATTATATTCTATGATTTAGTAAACAACAATTTCTGGTGTGAGACAATTTAAAAAAAAATGTAAAATATTTTTTTATTTGTCAGATTTCTAAGTCAATATATTTTCTGTTTCTTCTACTCCTTTAGCGTTCATTCTCAAACTCCCACTGAACCTCTCTTGTAGCAGGACAATGATCCTACTAGATTTCCAGCAGGATGTCGTCCAAAGAATGGAAATGCGATATGTCGACCATTTATTTGCACCAAAGGCCAGACACATCTGTTTTTGGCTGCGTATTTTCAGTTTAGCAAATAGCTTTGAGAAATATGTACATTATAGCTTTGTACAGATAATATGGGAAGAGATGTCAATGTAAGTAAAATGTGTACCTTCTTAAACCAGGCAGTCTGCTTGTCTTTCTTTATTCTCTTTGTTTCTCCCAAGTCAATAATAAGTGGGTTCGCATTTTCTGGACTCTCGGTTTCTTCATTCTGTTCACTGAAATAAGTTTATAACAAAAATAACTATACTATAGAAATAAAATGAGGTGTAAGACATGGATGTATTTTATCACCCAGCCTATTTTTATAGCACAGACTTCATAGGCATCTATAGTAGCCGACACAATACATTTCCAGACGACTGTAGGCGTCTCCAGTCTCCTCCGTTGCTATGCCCTGATTCATCTGTACGGAATCACACAAAGTTATGAATAAACCACAGCCTAAAGGTCAAATTCCTTTACACATTACGATTGTAATAAAGAGAAAGCCAGTTGATTTTGTCAACGAATTTCTGGAATGACGACTGGATTTTCAACACCATATTTTACTATCAAATGTAGTGCATTGTGGCATGGTAAGTGCTCATTGTGGAAAGTAATATCCACATGTTTTAGTAGTTGTTTTTGTAAGAGGTAAGTACGAAGTATATAATAAAGGTTACTGAATATAGCCTAACTATCAATATAAATAAATCAGAAATAACAATAAAACAAAGATAATTTTCAACATATCGGTCATATTGGGACCTTTGTCAAGAAACAAAAACCAATTAAGACAACACAAATATATAAATACAATGCAAAGACTTGGACAATGGCTTCCCTACAAAAACCATTGTCAAAGTGGCCATTTTGTTGCGGTTTTGGGAAAAATTAATGAGATTGAAATGCAAAGTATCAAGAATGGGGGAGGGCAGGGATAAGTTTAGCAGATAACCAAGATCCTAAAAGTACATCCTTGTAATCTTATACGAGGCTCATATTGAATGTCATTGAATATGCAGGCACTACTATCACCGCCAGTCACACACAGATTGAGAGGCTGGAGAGGATTCAAAATGAAGCGATGCGGATCATTCTTGGATACACAAGGGACACACCCTGTGTGGCTGTGAGATTTCTCCTTCTTTTCCGAGAATATTTCATAGAATTGAAATGTGGCGTGCTAGTGGATACCTTAGAGTGAGTTATGTCATAGATCACCCACTACACAGCGAGATCCCTCTTGTGAATGGAAGCAGGCTCAAGAGAGGCAAACGTGGATGGGTCGGGCCGAGGATACCGTTAAACATATTTGCGCCCCAGAAGACATATCTCCTGGCGACGAATGAATACCTATTCCTATGTTCTTTCAAGAGGCAGTCAAGACCGTCACTACACTCAACAGAGAGTGCAGGAAACACAGCCACATAAGCGTGGATGCTGAGGCAAAGGCACTAATATGCGAGTATGCCGATGATTCAGATGTGATTTACATGGACGGGTCGGTCATCCGTCACCAGCTATGCGCATGGGACTTTACTGTCAGATCAAAAGGGAAAACATGCCAGTGGCGCCTTTACCACAACAATGAGCAGTCTAACTATGGAAGTATTCGCCGTAACGCAGGAACTTTACTGGCTGGAATCGCAAACCTATTCCCATGCACACAAACTAAGTGATTCACTGAATATGATTCATAAAGTCAAAACAGATGATGTAAGTAGGGAATGGGCAGAGTCATTGGAGAGAGCTAAAATGCGGGCATCACTATGAAAACTCACGCTTATTTTTGTCCCCGGACATGCGGACGTGGAGGGAAACAAACAGGCCAACAAATTAGACATACTCACTGCTCTTCGTTGAGTCCTCATGATCAGAGGATTTTGAGATGAATAAGCATGAGTCAATATCAAGAATTGGGAGGATAGGCGTGGCCAGAAGAGAACCCCCTGACTAAGATTTCAAGGGGAGTAGTGAACCAACAAAGAACAGGAACAATAAGCCGTTATACCCTGAGAGATTTACTGAAGCGGAGATTGGAGCACCCATGGACGTGTCTGGTGTGCGAAGATGATAATCAACAGACCTAATACATCCTTGTGGTGCCCCCTGGAAACAGAAATACAGATGCTCTTGCTGTATTCCTGGCCAACACTTTTAGGCTCGTGTCCATGAGTATGGAGGCTGCAGACGGAATGAGATTTGACTGCACAGGCAAGCAATATCTCAGACACTTCTGGGCTAACAACATATACAGTGTCAATGTCGACACAAGATAGTCCAGTCTGAGCATTGGAGGAGAGGCTAATGTAATATACATGAAAAGGCATGTATGGTGAGAGTAGAAACGTTAAATAATGAGTACAATGAGAGTTCAGCACAGCGCCAGAGGGCAGTGTAACATGCAAATAGAAAGGGAAAATGTTCCAAGGAAATTGGAACTACAAGTTCTGTTAGCTCGAGACAAGCTTCTAGTTACTGGTGCTCCTTACAGGCAGAGACCCAACCATGGCAGAGAACCAACCATGGGCGCTTGGTGAAGAAGGCAGCTTGGGCCCAACTCTACTGCTGAGTCTTTTCTATACCGGAAACATGTGGAGAGAAAGGATTCAGTACCCGAGGGGCTCGGGCACAAATAGGACAAGGTTGTTCAGCTCGAGAATACACTCTGTACCCAAGCACATGGTGAGACTCATACTTGGACGACGGGATTATGATGTCGGTGAATGATACCTCAGCTAAGAAGCGAAGGAGCCTGTGTCAAACTCTTCTGTCGAGTTTTTCCTAAACCGGAACCAGGCTTGAGGATGAGAAAAGGTTCAGCTCTCGATGGACACAGGCAGAAAACTTCCAATTACATGAGGCAAGTTCAATGCCTTGGAAGTCTGGGCCATAGAGTGAGCCAACAGAGGTGCAATTAACAAAGTTCCACTGTGAAACTAGCAGCACAACGTACTTTCCGCTCCCCGGCGGAAATCACACAATTTATTTGTGGTGATTATCAGAGAGCAAACGCAGAAGAAGAAGCACAAAATATTTAAAAAAAAATAAACTTACTGATCTCTCACTTCCTCATCACTGTCTTCATTTACTTCAAATTCTGGTTCCTCCTCCATTTCTTCCTCATCATCAGTACTATCACCTGCTTGAACTCCTCTGTACTTCTTTTCATCTTTATCAAAATATTCCCGTGGTGTACGCTTTGGTTTCTTTTCATCATCAGAGTCTTCATATATGTCATCCTTATCCAAGTGACTCAAATCTCCTTTCTCAACATCTGCCAGTTGCTAGCAATTAAAAAAATTGATAAAATTACGCAAAACTTTTTTTCAAGGTATTCACATGGACTGACAGCAACAAAATATTCATTAACCTGCACCGCGCCTATATTAACACCGGTCGCAGAAAAACAAAATGGTGACTAGCGCCGTTGTCGACATACTCCATCCAATGAGATATCGTTATAATAGACACCCCACAGCCTGATTGGTTACTCGGGAACATGCGCTATTGAAGCCGGTTCTTTCCTACGTCCGACATGATTGTTGTAACAATGGCTAGCCAGAAGATACAAATTTCATAGCAATTAATCTGACCACATCTGCACACCGGTATGATGCCATAATGGTGGACCGGTTTTATAGACCTTTCTTTCATCGTATTTCAAATAAAATTGAATCGTGGCTTGAATCATGAATTATTTAGTTTCACAGCAGTGAATATACAGAATGCCGCGTTGGTTTGGAGACTTGTAGACGTTTGATATCGAATATGTTGAAGTGGCACCAAAAATTTCTCTAGACCTAAGCTCAAAGAACGATTTTACTGCAAATCTACATGTTTTATACAGTTCCCCCAGCTATATTTTGATAATTTCGCAGTGAAAGAACATAAATACAACAGATTTGTGTGATTTAGTTTACAGTGTTGCCAAGGAATTCGATAAGTACGGTAAGTTATTTTTTGTATTAATTTTTTCCCTCTTTATTTGTTATAAAATATGGTTTTTTTTGGGAAAAACGTCTTTACCACTTTCTCATACGTCTGGTATCACACACTCATGTACATAAATTACACCAATATATGCATAATTCAATTCTTTATTTATATGTGCAAATATTATTTAAATATCTCTAACAACCAATGGTTTCTAACAACAAACTTCAAAACAGTCACCATCAATAACGCAAATTTTCAAAAAAGAATCCAGTGGCAGGGAGACGTTTCGTATTTTTTAATCTGGCTTGCTAAAGGTTAATTGATAATCCAAAATAAGAGGAAGAAGTTCCGCCGAAGACGGATGTGTCGGGCCATTGGCGCAAATAAAAAGGCGACACATCGCATTTCCATTCTCTAGACTACATCCTGCTGGAAATCTAATAGGACCATGGTCCTGCTACAAGAGAGATCCAACAGGAGTTTGAGAATGAACGCTGAAGAAGAAGAAGAGGAAGAAGTGGAAATTTCTTCCATGTGAACTGAAATCTTCATCGTTCATTCTCAAACTCCCACTGGATATCTCTTGATTAGATTAGATTTCCAGAAAGATGTAGTCCGGATGTAAACCGGAGATGGGGCTTGATGAAATATAGACATCTATTTTGTTTTTTATTTTGTCGTTTTCTGTTGTTTGTCTCTTGAAAAAGGTTCAATTTGAGCCGATACGTGGAGAATTGTCCTGTTTAGTTTTATTGTATGTTTTTTTATATATACTTTTTTAAATATATTTTTATTAATAGGCTAGGTAAGTGTTTTAGTAACCTGTTTACCTCATTTTGCGTTACTATTTATTTGCGCCAATGGCCCGACACATCCGTTTTCGGTGGAGAAATGAAATAAGGTTTCACATATTAACATTCTTCTGCATTTGTTTCTAGACTTCTGCTGGCTATCTGATGCATCCTAAAAAATGAAATGTCTTATTACACAAATTGCATGTGTGTTGCCGAGACCCGCGCAAAGAATAGCAACATTCCGTGCATGTCATAAGAAGCAACTAAGGAGGTTATAGGATGGAGTTGGCTGCCCCATCCCATATAAGGTCAAAGTGACCCAGAAGTAATGTTGAAATCGAATGTGTCCGGCCGTAAGGCGCATATATTGCACGAATGCTGCAAACCATAACACAATGCATTCCGTTCTCCAGACAACATCCTGCTAAACTGCAGGAGTTTCAGAACAAACACAGAAGAATAAGACTACATGAATAGTCATACATGTCCAACAGGGGAGCAAAGAATAGTGACAATGTTATCTGCCATGTACATCGTAAGAGGTGCCTAACGTTGGACGTGTTCCATTCCATAGAAGGCCAAAAGCCAATGCTGTAGTTGCATGTGTCAACCCGAAAGGTGCAGATATTGCAACTATGATAACATTTCTGCGAATTTGCATTTGTTTGAGAATGAAGCAGATGACTACATACATGGAAGGCCACTGTTGCTATTCTTTGTTCCCATATTGGTCCATGGCAACCCGTGGCTGGATCAATATCTTCTTCAATATCTTGTGTTCATTCTTAAACTCCCGCTGGATCTTTCTTGTAGCAGGACAACAGCCCCACTAGATTTTTGGCAGAATGTAGTCCAGAGAATGGAAATGTGCGGAACAATATAAAACAATCATTCTTAACTAGAGTTGTCGCACTACAAACAAGATTTTTAAAAATGATTTGTTAAGTCTTAATTTTAACAAAAACATAGCCAAAAATTTTTAGTTATTTATGCAACCACAAAAAAACTCCTTGCCTTTCTGTTTCTGATTTTTGTAATATCAAACATGTTGATGTCATCTTGTATATCTGGTTGGTCTCCAGGAATGGTCATTTTCATGTCAATCCTTAATTTCTGTTTCATTTGAGCTTTTCTGACTTTCTTTTTAGCTCTGAAAATGTAGACAGTAATGTTGTTTTTATACATATAGACAGTAATGTTGTTTTTGTGCATATTCTTGAGACTAACAAGAATTCAATCAGGTCCACTCTAACGGCACCGAATCGCCTTGAAATTTGAGTAAATGAGTTTTTCCGTACTTGACAAACCGCATCTAAAAAAAATAGATGTGATTTTGTCAAGGCATTCAAACTGTGCACTCAAGTCTCTGAGAATGGACCAATCGAGACATGCACTATTACAACAACAATGAGCATCCCGTACAAGTATTGAAGGCATCCTCAGTAACAACAAACATATAACATCCGTATACACACTACAAGGGCCAGTACGTCTTCTTGTAAACATAAATAGCATAGTGACAATACAATGTTGCTTCAAATAATAGCACATATACAAGTAAATTCAATAAGGAAGCTTCTTCTTCAGCATTCATTCTCAAACTCCCACTGGATCTCTCTTGAAGCAGGACAATGGTCCTACCAGATTTCCAGCAGGATGTAGTCCAGAAAATGGAAATATGTTGTGTTGCCGTTTTATTTGCGCCAATGGTCCGACACATCCGTCTTCGGCAGTAATTAGGAAGCAAGAGATTAAATTAAAAATTCTTGAGACTAAAATATTCTTGTCTATATTTTAATACATATATAAAGTAATGTTGTTTTTATGATGAAAAGATGTCATATCATTATAGCATCATATCACAACATATAGAATGCAGGCAGACTTGACTTGAATGATTAGGTGAATAGCCTTTAAAAATGGTTAAATTTGCCAATATGGCAAACCTGCGCTTGTGCACAGGAAAGAGTGATAACAAGCTTTGTTGTAGCAGGTGTATGATCTTATTTTTAATACAGGCAAAATTAATACACACTTTTTCATTGCTGCTAGTTCTTCTTTATTTTGCTGCTCCAGAAGGTTTTCAAGTTCATCTACTGCTGCTTCATCCATTTCCTCTGTATCCTCCTCTTCTTTACCTGTATCTGCATCAGGACTGTGAAAAATAAGAACCCATGAATTAGATAATTTATGTTGAACTAACGACACACAATGAATAATATAACATAGAAGCATCAAGTATTTATGAATCAAGAACAATCATGTACGTAAAAGAATCTGAACCCAGTCCGGTCAGATAGACACTCATTTGCAAATGTCTTTAAACTTAAGACAGAACAGAACACTTCAGGCTACATGTCAAAATCAGAAGGCAGTAGACAGGTTTTGCCACATCCGCTCAGTTATATGTAAAAAGTAAAGTAACTCATAGCATTTATTAATGCCGTAGGGGTGTGAGATGTTAGCGATCTCACATTTCACAGGCTCTGCAAATGAGGGCGGTAGCCATCTCCTCTCCCTCGCAGTCTTTACTTCCCGGATTAATCCGGTACCCATTTAAGGCTGGGTCGACCTGGGAGCCGTTGCGATCTGAAAACATTTTCGCTTCAGCTGGGGAATGAACCCAGGACCACTCATATGCGAAGCCAGTGCGCTAACGCGGCTCCCAAGTTATATGTAACACCCTTGGAACAGGACAGTCTTAACATTTGTGTTCAACAGTACCATCTCATTTCCCCAAAAGAAAGTTGCTGAACTAAATATATAAAAAAGACAACAGACAATAAATAACTACAGCTTATTACATGTAGAACTATAACTAACAAAGGTAGAGTCTCATCTAACCTCTCATCATTCTCAATAACTTGCGATCTTTGCTGCCTCTAATATATTATGGTAGTGCGTCCTGATAAAACCTAATTGGACTTTACTGTCCGCTGGTTGAAAGGTGCACATCTCTCCAAAAGAGAGATAAACTCAATAACTACCTACCTCTCAACATCAACTTTTGCCGCTTCCTCAATTTTTTCCAGATCTTTCTTTACTTTTTTCCTCCATGAGAATATAGACCTAGAGCAAAAAAGATGCCGATAAATACATGCTGAAAACTATATAATATAGGAAACGCTTATCCAAAGATATATTACAAGCTAATAATTTGTGTTAAACATGAAGATAGTAATGGTAATATTCTCTAATGTAACATGTGATATGATTGTTTAACATAAAGTTTGTTTGAGAACCACAGGAATTGCAAGTGATTAGCTCTTACTGCCTATGTGCAGTGGGGTGATTCTTTTGAGCTTTCTTTCATACCCAGGAGACTTCAGCTTGCGGCTTAGTGCAATGCCTATTGAATGAGCCTTCTACTCAGAGGGAGTCTATAATTGTATAGATGACATGCTACAAAGCTCCCATAAGAGAGCAACAATATAACGGCATGTCATCTACTAAGGTTTTCTGTTGCCTGGGTGGTCTGTCTAGTGGGCCATTGGTGAGACCCACAGACGCTACTGCGTGCAGTAACATGAAGTTAGTAAAGGCAACATTCTCTAATATTATGTGTGAGGAACTTCAAGCGTCTCCAGTCACCCCCGTTTCCTCACTACGGAATCATACAAAGTTAAGCCCATTTGACGTAGAATTCCCATCACATGAAGCTAGGAATACATCACAGCCTAAAGGTAAAATTCCTTTACACATTACGATTGTAAGAAGGAGAATGCTGGTTGATTTTGTTCAAGAATTTTTGGAATGACTTTGTCCATGTTCAACGCCATATTTTACTATCAAATGTACTACAGTGTGGCATGGTTATTGTCGTGAAAGTAATACCTACATGTTATTGTGTTTTAGCTGTAGTTATATTATAAGAATGTTTGTTTATTAATTGAATAACACAAAAGCAATATGTATCAGGGTTGCGACGTGTAGACATGGAAAATAATTATGTTGTATGTCAGTCTAGACCTAGTGTTGGACGGACGAAAATTGTATGTGATTTCTTCACGTTTTATTAGTTTAGATATGAAACAACATATACACAACAGGAATAAGTACATAGATTTTATCAATGTTGCCACAAATTGCTCAAGTATTAGGTGAGTCAAGACATTATTTTTGTGATTATTAAAATAGTTTTTTGAGATTTACCCCCCAATTATCAACTTCACAACTGTCATACCGCCCGTGTGTTGCTGGGGCCCAAAAGGGGAGCAAAGAATAGCAACACTGTTTACCTTCCATGCATGTCGTAAGAGGTGACTAAGGAGGTTATGGGATGGAGTTGGCTGTCCCATCCCATACAGGGTCAGTGACCCAAAGCCATGCTGAAGTCGGATGTGCCAGGCCGAAAGGCACAGATATCGCAGTAATGCTGTAAACCATGACATAACGCATTCCGTTCTCCAGACTACATCCTGCTAATCTGCAGGAGTTTGAGACCAAACGAAAAAAGAAGAATATCACACATACAATAGCAAAAAAAAACCCCACTTATATTCATTATTCACTCCATTTACATGTACAAAAATTATTTGGATATCTTTACAAACAAAAAAGTTATAGCGTTTACCAAACACTCACTAATAATAATACACTTAAAAAAATAATTTTTTTTACTGGCCCCGGAGAAATTGCGTAATTTTAATCTGGAGCCCTATAGATTAACCATGAAGCTAGAAATGACAATATCCTACAATGTTACGTGACATGTCTGTTAAACATGAAGTTAGTAATGACAATATCCTCTAATGTTACGTGTGACATGTCTGTTAAACATGAAGTTAGTAATGACAATATCCTCTAATGTTACGTGTGACATGGTTGTTAAACATGAAGTTAGTAATGACAATATCCTACAATGTTACGTGTGACATGGCTGTTTTGATCCCCAGGAATTATGAACTGTTCATATTTTATGTACATCGTGATTGATGGTGATGTTTATCCTGAACTGACTTTAATGTTTAAAAGATTCCAGCTGTGCAATACCTTGAGAAGCTTACTAACCACAGGAAGTTTACTTGATGTGTACTGTGATGTGAGTGGAAGATAATGGCTTGAACATGTTAGTGTGATGCTGAGATTAAAATCAATGAGGACAAATACAAATAACGGGAAGACTATAATGTGTTACACAAATAAACACAATAAATCACAAAGACAAGTTTCACACTTCAGAAATGGAGAATATTCTATTCATCCTCAAACTCCTGCTGGATCTCTCTTGTAGCAGGATCATGATCCATTCTAGATTTCCAGCAGGATGTAGTCCAGAGTGTAAATGCGCGGTGTCGTCGTTTTATTTGCGCCCATGGCCCAGCACATCTATATTCGGCGGTAAATGGAGGATATGAATAAGGATGTTCAAGCAGAGAAAATGTTCATAATCAGGCAGAAAATTAAAGTCTTAAAGTTTAACTCCATTGATCATGGTAGAAAAGTCCACAAAATCAGAGATGTAAAATGGAAGAGAGTTGACTGCCATATTAGATTGATGAAGCACTGCTGAAGACGGATGTGTTGGGTCATTGGCGTAAATAAAACAGCAACACAACGCATTTCCATTCTCTGGACTACATTCAACTGGAAATCTTGTAGGATCATTGTCCTGTTACAAGAGAAATCCAGTGGGAGTTTGAGAATGAACGCTGAAGAAGAAGATTGATGAAACTAACACTCATAATTGATGAGTACAGCAAAGTCAGACTTTACACTTACTTGATTTCTTTTTTGCCTAGGACCTTGATGTCTTTGATACATTCCTTGATTTCACTGGTGGTAAAGCGATGGTTCTTGATTTCTTCAGAGTCTAAAGCAATCTAACAAGTAATACAAACATCAGTAATAACCAAACTGTCAGAGGATATCTGCTAGAGAGTGTCGCACTAACAAAAAACAAGAAGTGATAACACCAATGATACTATATTATTGTCCCTGATTATTAGTATAACAAATAAATAGCAAAAATACTGGTACTATAGGTTTCTATGGGGCAAAAGTTAACATAATTAAATGGAATGAAATTCAGATAAAGACACATCTTACGACACAGCCAACGTTCTACACGTTTAGTAATGAGAGCCCCCTATCAGTCGATATGCGCGCTGCTCATTGAGTGTGGGGTTGATTGTCCAGTCTATTTTATGTAAATCGCTAGATAAGTATCTTTATTCACATTTTTTTAATCTCTGAGAAACGGAAGCTCAGTGCAATAACATATAAAATTTAAAAGTCGGATTGTTATCACGTGATTTGTCCACTGATTCTTATATTGAATCAAAACAAAAGAACAAGGACTTTTTCCATGTGACAGTCCAAAGGGGATCTTTATAAAGAAACAACCAGAAACTAAAATTAAATAAATAATACAATGGAACAGCCTCACTGCCGTATCACATTATATTACGAGAGAAAAGGCACAATCATGTTTAGTTATAAGCAACAAATGGTGTTCGTTAGAATTTTACAAGTCAATGCACCACCAACAGACAAAAATCAAATGAGGTAAGTGGTTAGGGGGAAATGCTACAAGAAAATGAGCCAAGAGTGCTAAGCCTGATTAAGTTAATGATTCACAACAATGATGTGATTGATACGCATTGATATTTTTAACCTGCAGTCACAATATTCTGTGGATGCTTTGTGTCATGGTTACTAGCTCTGCTGTAATATCTGTGCCTTTTGGCCGGACACATCTAACTTCAGTATAGTTTTTGGATCACTATAACACGGATAAGACAATCAACTACCACAGTAAACATTTTAGTAGCCTCTGACTACATACATGTCGCACCATTGCTATTCTTTATGTTTCTTTTTTTGTCAGGCCCTTGTAATACACTTGTTACATATAATCATGATGTTCCATCTCCGCAATAAAGGTTGGCTGCAACAGACCTCCAACATGTTGCCAAACAAGGTCTCTTGTTTTGGTGGTGCACTTTGCTAGACTGTAACCAGATGTCAGATGTTACTCTCCCACTTGTATCTCTGCCTACCTCTTACTCGATTCCCTTTGACATTATCCTCCAGTAAGGTCTTCAATAAGGTGTCATGTCTATTAGTGCGCCCAAAATATTTTATTTGCCTGATCTTTATTTCTCTTAGTAATTCTTTCTTCATATTAAGTATTTTTTATAACCCCTTTGTTTGTTTTCTTATCTTTCCATGATGTTCTCCCTATTCTTCTATATACCCAAATCTCAAAGGCATCAATTCTGTCTTTTAATTGTTTGTTTAGTGTCCATGTTTCTGAGCCATACATTAATATAGGATAGATGTAGATTTTTATAATTCTCATTTTTAACTGTGTAATTTGTTTTAGGTTTTGATAATCTAAACTACAAAGACTAACCTCTGAAGACTGAGCCAGCAAATCCATGTAATCATCACTACTAAAGAACTGTGTAACGGGAAGTGAATAGAACAATGTGTAATCTCCTTCAGGGTATCCTTCTCTTTGTCTGTAGATTAAATAATCTCAAGTATACAAACATTTTATATATGACAATCAATACAAGGTAACTGCGTGAAATATAACAACAATTGTACTTATGTAAAACACAGGTTTATATAATGGCTTCAATCAGACACGACAGACTATAGCTAAAACTAGTGGGTAATGATGTGCACACACGAAAACATACAAATTACAATGCACAAATCATATTCAACATTTCTACCAAAAGGTCTTTATCAAGATATGCACAAAACATCAAAAGACGACGAATGGATGATTATTTTTCCATTCGTCGTCTTTTGATGTTTTGTGCGTATCTTGATAAAGACCGTTTGGTAGAAATGTTGAATATGATTTGTGCATTGTAATTTGTATGTTTTCGTGTGTGCACATCATTACCCACTAGTTTTAGCTATAGTCTGTCGTGTCTGATTGAAGCCATTATATAAACCTGTGTTTTACATAAGTACAAACATTTTATATAGGACAGAGAAATATGAAAATATATTCAGTCTTCTTGCCCATGTGCAACTGCACTTCACAGTGCACAGAACAAGAATAATGTCTTCTTTCGAAGCATGTTGTAGGAGGTTTTTTTTGGTAGCATACCCCATCCAGGACGTGGCTATCAACCCAGCATTTGTTGGCTGTAGTGATTTTCTAAGCAATATAAATACATTCTTCTTCAGCGTTCATTCTCAAACTCCCACTGGATATCTTGTATCAGGACCATGGTCCAAATAGAAGGATGTAGTCCAGAGAATGTAAACATTCAGTAGTTTGCTATTGCTTTCTGAACGGCCTGGATGCACAATTGCCTGTGGCGGGGATTGAACTCGGTACCTTGGCCATCAGAGATGCGCTCTGTACCACTTCGCCGGACAGAAGGTTAGCTATGGAAATTTGGGTGGTATCAGAGAAAAAAAAATCATCATTATCACCGTATGCCGTGTCTCAATTTCTTACTTCTGTCAAATGATCCTCATGGATGGTGCAGAGATGCAGATCAGCAGACATTGTATAATTTGTCCTTTCATGGCAGACTTTTCGATGGTAGTGAATGCTATATAAACTATAACTGCAGATAGGCGAATTGATATGACAGAAGAATGATGAACTAGTTGGCCCAGAAGTATATGCTGCACTCCTAGCAGGATTGATGATCCTGGGATAATGTCCCAGTGGAATATCTTCTTTCAGGGACTAAACATATTCATAAATAGCCCCAACACAACCATGCGACAACAAACTTTCTATCAATTTGAGTGTCACCTCGGTTACTCCAGAGGAGGACCTGTGTTTCTGTCAAAAAGGCTAAGGGATGTCAAGAACTACCTGCTCACAGTTAAAGGGATTATTTCATCATCATGCTTCAAGAAGGGTCACTTTGACTCTATGGGACAGGACAGCCAACTCCATTTCCCCAAATCTTCCTCACTGCCTGGCAGGAATTAAAGCAAATAAGAAAAGATGGGCCATTACGGGGAGAATTGTCTACATTCGAACTTCTTAATATTAAGCATAATTAACATACACATTTCGTGATTTGGAGATTAAAAAGTCACAACTTCAGCTACTGATAAATCGAAATGTGCACAATGCACTGAGAGGCCCCCCCCCCCCCCCAACAGGGTCATCCAGGAAAAATTCCTGAAACCATTCTTTAATAGCTGAACTTTCAGTGCCGATTTCAGTCAAGGGAACAAGAAAGAAATCAGCCGGTGCAAGGTTGGGAGAATATGGAGGTTCTTCCAAGATAATCACATTGTGATTTGCAAGGTACTACTTTACCAGTAGGGATTGATGTGTCGACGCATTATCATGCAGCATAATCTGACCGTGTGGCGACTTTCATGGAAATGCTTGCAATTTCTTCATTAAGCAATGTTAGTGTCGCTGGTGACTTCTCAAGTAAAACACAGAATTTGATATTTGTATGTTGTTTAAATCAAGGACATTTTCAACTCTGATAATGCAACTAGCACAAACATTTATATCTACCCATCGAAAGTATATGTGAAGGTCACACCTGCCCGGTCCTTTCGTCAATGTCATTAAGAACTTCTAAACATATACTCTCCATAGCACCATCTTTCATTCAAAACTAGTTAACTATTCTGTAAACTTTTTGAAGCTACCTCATATATTTTAAAATATTACATTTTTACCTTCTTTTCTTCTCTGGATGAATCAAATCGATGGTTTGACGCGGTGTTATGTCAACCTCCTGGAAAACATGCTTCGGGTCAAGGAACTTGGGGTCTATTTTATCTGGAGCAATATAGCCTTGACACACAACAAATATTTCTGCGGACTCATTTCGAGAAGCCTGTGGCTTTGTGGCATGTACATTCTTAAACAGTTGTCCAAAGACCCACATAAGAGCATCATAATCTTTTGAGCGGAACACTTTGGTGATAAACCATCCTCCCTTGCGAAGGAAATCAGTAGCAAGTCTCAGCGCATGTAAGGTCAGTTCGGCTGAAAGTATTTAAAACAATGGCACTGAGAACAAGAAGATTATATAATAACACCACCCACAATAAAACAAAGGCACTGAGAAGGGATATAATAACACCACCTACAAATTAAATAAATAAATCAATCCAGTGTACACAACATTTGAAAATATTAGTCATGCACAGAGCATTCTGTTTCTGCAGAGACTCTCCTGTGGGCGAGACCTGTAGTTAATGTTCTGGTACCTGTGTTGTTGTTTCACAGCTTCAGGCTGTATAGTCGCTGATAACGATTCAGTTAAGTGTGCCTTCAGACTGTAGTGTTGAAATATTGTGACATTCATTTCTATTCAATTTGTTGATGTCGTGTGGTCTATAGTTTTCATTTAGAAATCTCCAGAGTTGCATAGATTTTTGGCAGTTTTTACTTCTTTAATTTGAGGTATGTGGGACTAATGTAGGTTACTTCTTGCTTTTGCCAATTCATCCAGAGATACCAAATTGTGCTGGTATCCATTTTAGCCAAGTCATCAACATGTGTATTCTCAAGTCAATATGAATATATAAACATAGGTCCTGTAAGGTGACACAATGCAAAAACTGTTGCAGTTGGTGTAATTTTGATTAATTAATAATGTTATTAGGAAATATTTATGATTTTGTGAGGGATTAGCTCAGTAGTATGTATTCTGGCTTGTCATTAAGTGTTCTGTGTTGAAGTCATAGAAACATCCACCCTACAGTCGACCCAACTGTACAGCTGGGGAAGGTAAATGCAGTTAGTTAGTCGTTGGATCATCGTCACTGCACTGAGGACAAGTCCATATAAATGCAGTAAATCTCATAAAGAAAGCACCCCATCAAGGCCAGCACCGTGCCGTGGTGATGGGGCTTAGTTCAGCCATCAGGGACTGGAAACTAAGACTGGTCGGGCAGTCCCATTCGAGCAGGACCATAGTCCTGCCCAAGTAAGCAGAGTGCTGAAGACGGAGGCATCCAGCCAAAAGGCGCACAGATAATCAGGATGCCACGCACAAAACACAATGGAAACATGTCTGTATCTATAAAAAGTTATGGTGCCTGCCCTGTGGCGGACGTTCAGGCAGGGACGGTGCCGGGCCCTATACCTCGAAAGGGCACAACCTCAGTTACTGAAAGTCCTTCTCAATTGCCTCGAGGAGCCAGGAGGCAAGGGAATAGAGCTACTGGCCAAACAAACTTTAAACGACCAATAAACGCTGAGGCAGACATATTGGCCAGAGGAAACAACACTGGAATCAAAACTCTATGGGACACTGTATGAACTACAAAAGACAGTGAGTTTTATTAAGGAGACAGAATTACAGATATAGACATGTTTCAAGTGAACGAAAGAAGAAGAAGAATAAAGAAAGCAGAAGCAGAGTACTGTGAGGTATAAGAAGCCCATACATTCCTACTGCATTTTATATTATGGGTCAACCCCCTAGAATGAGTTTGGACTGAATCCCTCACCATTGGGCTTCTCAGACCAACCATAATGCAACAATATACTCTCAGTTGATGACATGTCAATGTGAGACTCTACTCTTGTGGAATCACTACATCATTTCATCTGTACAAATACAATACACTTGTAATGCAACATTCAGAGAACACATCATGCTAGGTTAACAAGACGAGTGCCAGCGCTGATCATGGTCCTGCCTGCTAATGTGTGTGTGGTGTTCTGAGTATGATCAGGGTATGGTGAAAAAACTGTAGGACATGACAGAAGAGTCCTGCATAACTGGAGAGCTCCATTGGATGGTTGGGAATCCATAGCTGACTTGCTATGGACATATCTGACAGGAAAGGATGCTTGAAAGAGGAGATAAGCTTATGACTCCAACTTTGCATGTTGAAGAAATGTAGAAAAGACACAAAAACCCCTAGAATGTGGCTTACCCCATCAGAGTAGGTGTTTCCAGTCAATGCACCCCACTGAGAGGTGAAATAAAGCTCTGTATAAAACATCCATTGCATATAGATAATATAGAGATAATCACTCACTAGTCGTGGGATCAAAACAATAACCCCCCATTTTAAAAAAGAAATACAAAGTCAGGAAATCCCATTGGCATAAATAAAATCGTGACAACACATTTTTGGTCTCTGGCCTACATCCTGCTTCAAAGAAATCCACTGGAAATTTGAGAATGAAAAAAATATACAATGAAAAAGAAAATGATTGTAAAAATAAATAGACACTGAACCTCTAAGTGAATCAAGGAGGAGTTTACATGCAGTAGCATTGGGACAATGATAGAACACATAGGGGGTATCTCTGTAGTACGGGCACCAGTTGCAATATATGGCTGGACTACTAGCTATGATGCTACAGGTGTCCACCACTCAGTAGAAGTGCTAATAACACAATATATTGTTTAACATCAACAAAGTCCAAAGCATCTGGTCATTGGTGCAAATAAAAAAGTGATATAGTGCATCTCCATCCTGCTGGAAATTTAGTAGCTGTTCTGTCATAAGAGAGATTTATTTGGGGCTTGAAAAAGAATGTAACTGTGTGAAAAACTTTCCTACCTTGTTGAAAAGCATCATGAATCCAGTTTTTCCCCACATTGGGAGCACCATCATTAAGAAAACAGTCTGCCTTGGCTGTATGTAATTCCTTTTTTAAGACCTGGAGACCACAATACAATGTTAGTAATGCAAATATATCGCCAGCTAAGCTTTTCCAAATTAAAAAAAAAACTCTCATCAGAACTTATATTCCAAGGACAAGTTAGACATTCTTTTTGAAATGCTGAAAAACTAGCGATAGCATATATCCTAAACCAAACACCCGTGTTTATAATGTCTTTACCTGCCCATGTATTGTCAGGGAAGCAAACAATAACAACACTAGATACCAATAGACAACAAGAGAAAAATACAAAGTTAACAGTTTCACAGATCAGATGACGGAAGCGATGAAGTCATGGAGAACCATATGTAATGACAGAGGAATCAAATAAATATCCACTGCCCTGGTAGCTGTAGATAGCGTTAACTCACTCACATGCAGACCCTGATATCAAGTTCACAGTATTATACATTTTTTGAAATAAAAATATTGAAACAAGAATCCAACAAGCAAAACTATGAAAACTATCAATTTGCTCCAATTCTGAAACATCAATCTATGTCAATGCAGACTAAAAAGAAAATTATGAACTCAATCTCCATACTAATATTGTGCTACCAGAGTCTAATACGAACACTGTCTGAGGGCGAATAGAGATGGCTCACTATTACTGGTGAAATGATAATTTTAAGAAAAGCATCAAATATATTTAGAAGAGACCTCGTGGAAAACAAAGATTACAAGAATTGTTGGAATAATGTCTGTTGCGAAATATATTGAACTCCACCGAAGACGGACGTGTTGGGCCATTGACACAAATAAAATTGTGACACAGCGCATTTCCATTCTTTGGACTACATCCTGCTGGAAATTTAGAATGGATCATGGTTCTGCTACAAGAGAGATTCAGTAGGAGTTTGAGAATGAACGCTGAAGAAGAAGAAATATATAGAACAGAGACTGAAATGGTTCTGCTATTTAACAAGAATTAATCCAAATTGACCAGCAGCAAAAGCATACAGCACGAGAGTGGAAACACCAAGAAGAAAGTGGATCAAAGGAGTCCCAGACATATTTTGAAGTTAGCCACAACAGCACTTTTGAATTAAATAACCTGTCGAAGACTGATGTGTTGGGCCATTGGCGCAAATAAAACGGCAACACAACGTATTTCCATTCTCTGGACTATATTCAACTGGAAATCTTGTATGACGATTGTCATGCTACAATATAAATCCAGCGGGAGTTTGAGAATGAACGATGAAGAAGAAGAATTAAATAATATCGTAATTGGATTTTAAAAAGTTTCAAAAAAGCACTGAAACTTTACTATCAGAACTTTTTGAATAATATACAAGAATATAAGTAAAGCAGAAACAAGATTTTTACAAGCAAACACTGGGGAAAAAAAAGCACAAGAACAATGCATAATAATCTTTTTACGGTCCATGGAAATAAATTTCACCTGAAAGTGGCCCAAAGGCACACAAATCATGCAAACAACTGCTTTTAGACGATCACAACTGCATTTTCAAACATTAGTTATTTGTTATTTTTTTTTAACGGAGAAAGATCTCAGATGCACTTGTACAAATGTGGCTTTATCTGAAAGCTACTTTTCAGTATAGTCTTAATGATTTCTGTTCTTTTATGTGCAGTATGCTTGTCAGGTCTGAATTTAGAGTTGTCAGAAACAAAATGGCACATAGGAATTGAAAGAATTAGTTATCAACAACATATAACTGAACCATTCACTCACTGATGGATGTACTGAACAAATGCAGCAGGAGATGATAGTCAGATTGCCTGTCTCCATCAATGTTTAGCTCCAGGAAAAAGGTAACAAAGTTTTGCTAACACTAGATAACACACACAAATCAACGTTTCGACCAAAAGGCCTTTGTCAATACAGACAATAAACTTAAAACATATAATAGAAAGCGAACAGTAATAATATTGACGGTCACATAGGTATGGGTAGTCTGGATTGACAGGAAGAGGTGAAATAATTTTATATTCTACAATTTTTCTATGTCTCTATCAATACCAGGCACTTGGTAATGTCTTCTGGTCAGAGGTCACTTACATTCCGTATTTCCTTGAATATAATCACAGATGTAATATTCATGATAATTGTTTCGCTTCCCAGAAATTACGAGCAATTTTTTCCTATTTCCTATGCGTAGTTGGGTGAGAGCTTGTTTTTTCTTCCCAAGATCTTTCTTGAATACCCAGAAGACTAACTCTCAGCTTATGCAATACTTTGAAAAGCCCCCCCTATTCAAGAGGAATCCTTTATGTATACATAGAAGGCATGCCCCGCCATTTTGTTTGCAGACACCCGATCACATGAAAGACTGCAACCATTTAATGGTACCAATACTGGCCTCTTTTGACCAGTCCATATGACTGCAAGGATTCAATACAATCAAGTTTATGATAGTACGAGACGTATACAGTAAAAATAGTATGCGATAAAATACCTGTCTGCACTTTTCTGTGGTTATATCCTCCTGGAATGTCTTAACATTTCGAATCGGTGAGATTGGCACAAGGTCAATACCTGTTAAACAGAGATAAACACAAACAATGAAGAATTGCAACAATGCCATGAAATATGCAGGAAATCATGAATAATCAACATAAAAATATTGCATCATAGAAATGAAATAGATAGTTGTCAGATCATCACAGCTTCACTTTAGTAAGTCCATAGTAGGTGCTCTGATATCTCATACAGTATGTCCTACTGTACTATTTGAAGCTCATTGTGGTTGGTTGGTTGCTGATCCAGTGGTCCATGGGCTCATGCCCTTTGACCTAATGCCACTAAATGACATTATATTGCTGGGAAATCTGTGGATTTTCAGCCCACCCTGGGACAGATCCAGAGAATAACTATCACACCTCCAGGAAGGTAACCTATGCACTGCTCCTAGCCACTGTAGCCAAGATATGGTTCATTGTGCTAATTCCCCGCCACCAATTGACTACTGGTTATGCCGAGCTTCTCTAATGGTCTAGGCATGCAACCAAATGTTCAAGTCAAAAGGATCGTCACGTCCTGAGTCAGTGTCCCTATATGATGGGTCTACGCCATAGGAACAAACAGTGCTGTCAGTTTCTTCCTCCCCAGTGCTGCACAGTACATCTCTGGCTTCCTTCAACCACAGAGGGTGCATACATATATATTCAGGTAAACATGAAATACATTTCAACAACAAAATACAAGCATAATTGTACAGATGACGTGCCATGAAGCTTCCGTAAGAAGGTAACCTCAATATAACGGCATGTCATCCACTAAGGTTTTCTGTTGCATGGGTGGTTTGTCTAGTGGGCCATTGGTGAGACCCACATACGCAAGCTAATTGTGGAAACTTCTACATTTGAACACAAATATGACAAAATTGTACTATTTGAAGCTAATTGTGGAAACTACTACATTTGAACACAAATATGACAAACTGTACTATTTGAAACTAATTGTGGAAACTTCTACATTTGTTTCCAAACTATAGGCAGTTAGCAGGATATAAGCCATACAACAGAATGTGCAACTTAAGCGTGATGCTTAACAGAACGGCTTCAAAATCTGTGACTTTCAGCCAGACACACCCAAGTTCAGCATGACATTCTTTTAGCCTCTGACCTTCCACCTGGGTGGGGAAGCCAACCCCTTCAAATCTCTTAAGTCTCACCGTTTATAATATGTATAGCAGGTGACAACAGTTCTATTCTTTGCTCCCCTTTTGTGACCCATCTCTAGATACTATTTGAGATACAATTAATATGTTCAATAGCATTACCAATGTGAAGATTGTGAGATGGTCTGACTAACATCTTTGTCAGAAAAGCCAACTTTTTCTAGTTAGAGATCAAATTGAAGAAAACGGTATTACGTTATATACAATTATATTTGCACTTTATGCATCTGTGCAGTGCTTGATAAAAGTTGAAATCCCATGAGTTATATACCATTATGTTTGCACATCTGTGCAGCGCTTGATAAAAAGTTGAAATCCCAGAACAAATGACTTTATACAGGGTGTCTCTAAAGTCTGTGGACTGAATTTAAAAGTTCATTCTCAAACTCCCACTGGATCTCTTGTAGCAGTACAATGGTCCTACTAGATTTTCAGCAGGATGCAATAAAGATAAAGGAAATGCGCTGTGTTGCCATTTTATTTGTGCCAATGGCCCGAGACATTAATCTTTGGCAGGTTGAACTAAATTTTAAATTGAATATATGCACTGATATATGCTTGAAAATCCATCCCACCCCATTGTCCAGTGTGACCCATTGTTGTTAGCCGCATAGTTAACTTTGATTTATTGACCAAGTATGGTGCTAACCAATGAAAACAAAGAGTGTGTTTGAATGTATAGCGATGGGGGTAAATATAGAGGATATTATTTTTAAAACACAAGCAGAAGTTTCCTGATGGGCAAGCTTCTCATCGCAATGTAGTTAATAATTTGATAAACACGTTTTGTGATACAGTTAGTGTCAAAACGAACACTAATCGGGATATCCTTTGATTTCAGACAGAAATATGTATTGATATCCGACACACCCAGAGTCAATATGAAATACCATGGGACAAATGGTGGACCCTTTCTGAGTGTGCTGTAGAAATGTCATTGTGCTTACAAGTTACTTTACCTAATACATGATTGAAAGGAGCATTTGTCATAAATGTTGAGTGTCAATGTCACACAGATCTCCACTCATCATTTATATTACATATCCTGTGAAAACGTTATCCTCACTGCCACTCTATAAACCTCTTGGTTCTGTTCAAGCTGTCCAGCCTCTTCCAAGGTCATGTTCAGAAGGTCTTTAATATCCTACATCCATTGTAGTCTTGGTCTGCTTCGTTTTCTTTCCCGGAAACTTTCCCTCCATAATTACTCTTTCAAAACCATTGTTTCTTGTTATATTTCCAAAATATGTTCACTTGCATTTTTTGTTTTGAGGAGCCAGGCTTCTTTTATATGCAGATCATTTTGTGGATGTTTGCATGGGGTAATCTTTCTGCCCACGATGTTCATAGAATTTGTCTATATATTTCATTTCAAATGTTGATATTTTCTTTTCCATTGTGGATCTGACAATTCATGTGACATAGTGTCACCAGCACGTAAATATGTGCAGTGATGTTATTGACACCCTAAAGAATCTATCTTCTTGAAATTCATACCTATTATAACGTTGGACATTGGAGCATTCTCTGAGGCCACCTGAAGCCATCCACCAGGTGCTGCACACAAGTCAATAATGACATTTGACCTCTGTAGAAACTCAAATTTTCTATTCAGCTGAATAAGTTTAAAAGCTGCTCTTGATCTGTAACCTGCAAAATAAATACAACAGCATCAGAATTGTAGGCCATAATTGAACGTCTTAACAAGTTAAAAAGCTGTGGTAGTTATGGTGGATAGAAGGATAAGCGAGTAAATTAACACAGTGAAATTCTATTATAACAAACTGGTCTGGACTGACAAAATATGTATGTAATAAAAATTTCAGTACAATAGAAGGAGTAGTGCATACATACCAATTTTTTAAATATTATGCAGTTTCATTCAGCTTTTGTGACGTCGCTAAACTCAGATTAAAAAGTTGCTAGATCTACTGAGGGATGCATCAATCTGCGTGCTATGCATTGACAGCCTCCGCAGGATCGCTGAAAAGTGATTCTATTATACAGAAGAGGGAAAGGTTGAAAAAGCATAGAGGATTTATTTCACTGAATTTGGGTTATCCCATATGTACTCTGCCTCTCAATGAAGCTGCACATCACCTGCCGAGAGATGCAACAATAAAATCTATAATGATAAAGTTTGCTCATATCAGCCCACAAATATTGTGGAACAAAGTAATGAGTTTATGAGACTGAATAGCAAAGAGGTCCCCAGATGAAGAAAGATCTGTTATGTCTTTGAGGTAATAAAAATAGGAAAGGCAACATATTCAAATATTCGGTACATGACTAGCAGATGTGACCAAATCACCTCATAACAGTCTAACTTTTGTAATGTTATGCTCAAAGCCATGTAAATCTGCGTTATAATTTGTGCATCTTACGTGGCATCACAGAAATGTCACTTGACAAGCAGAACTAGCAGACGAGTTGATGCTAAAATGGGGAATGCAATCACAGATGTCTGTTACACTAGCTAAGACTGTCTCTAACCTGTGAAACCACCTCCCTCCCAACAACTACACACCCTACTCCTCAATGCTAGAACACCTCCCCACCCCCTCACAATAACTAAAATAAGCTGTCTTCCCTCCAAGCTATATTTGTCAACTTCGTGCTGACATTTTCATTTTTTAAGAGCCTATAGTTTGTTCCACTAGAACTTGATCCCATCTCCCACACAAGAATCCAATATTTAGGCCCAAGTACATTAATAACATGGAATGCAAGATGTATTAAAGAAGTCAAATGTAGTATTGCCCAGGAAAAGGTACAATCTGTGTGTGTGGGTGGTGTTTTTTTCCCCAGGCAAAGGCAACATTTCACAAGATGAAAACCGTGCTTTGTAATATATCTCTGTCAATTGAGGTGAGAAAGAGAGTTCTTAAAAGTTACACAGAACCAATTCTGATGTATGGAAACAAATCTTTACCACTCAGCATAACAGTGAAAAATTATATTGAGGCAGCAGAGATGTGGTTCTATAGAAGAATGTTGAGAACACCATGGACAGATAAAAAGTGCAATGAAGATATCTTAAAGAAGTTAATTAAAAAAATAGAGCTGCTTACCCGCATCAGAAAAAGACAAACCACATTTTTTGGACACATCATAAGAAGATGGAACACGTAACAGGCAAGTTGAAGAACAAGAGGGGTAGGGGAAGACCAAGAGAGAATATGCTTGATAACCTAGCACTGTCGCATGGGAGAATATTGTTATCGGAAATGATTAGCAGCACACAAAATAGAAGGCTATGGAAAGACATGATAACCAACACCACACAGAATGGACCATAAGAAGTTCCCCTATCTTAGTGGAGAAAGGGTTAAATAAATATCAGAATTCATCATGTGACATATTCTTTTCAGAATGTGGTCTTCCTTATGGAAAGCTCTTATGGAATCACGGAAAACTCTGTGATTCTGGGTGAATTGACCTGCCACCATCATGGTCTTGGGAGCCCTCTTCCCTTATTGCCGTTAACTCTGCCTTCAGCTATTAATCTTTCCATGCTGTTATATCTCTTTATATGACAGAAACAACAAAACCACAACTTTCTTTTTAAGATTTTAATGAGCCAGCTCTCTTAACACTTCTTGATTTGTCTTTTCAGTTGTCCATGGTATACATAAAATTTGTCTGTAGCATCTCATTTCGAAAGCAGCGATTCTCTTTTATTTTATTTTCGCAAGTATGGAATGGAAATCAATAAAGATAAGAACAAAATCTTGGTAAACAGCAGAGACACAGAAAACCAGACTAATATTGTGATGAATGGACATAAGCATGAGGAGGTGAATACCTTCAAATACCTCAAATCCAGTATATGCAGCGATGGTAAATGCAAAGCAGAACTAAAAATAAGGCTGGAGATGGCTTTAGCGTCCTTGTCAAGGCTAACTGTGATTTGGAAAAGCAACATCAGTGTTGGAGTGAAAATCAAACTGTATAAGTCGCTGGTGCTTTCTGTTGTGTTGTATAGTTGGACACTCACTGCGGACATGGAGAGAAGATTACAGACTTTCGAGTACAAATGTGAACATAAGACCAATGTGTATGTAAGAAAAAAAGTAGAGATGTGTGCAGGTGTTCAGGAGCCATTGCTTTCATTGTTCAATAGTGAAACGATGAATACTAGCATGGTTAGGACATGTATGCAGGCACGATTCCTTGTCAAAAACAATACTGCAGGGAACTGTTGAGGGTGGAAGAAGCAGGAGACAAATAATAAAGACATGGACAGACAACATCAAGGAATGCACAGGGCAAGATATTTCCACAATCATCTGCATCCCTAAGGATAGAATTCGCTGGAGGACTCTGTGTGCTGAGGCATCCATTGTGGTACCCCTACAACCCTGAAAGGTTACAGGTTAATTGATAGATTGATACTAAGTGATTCACTGAATATGATTCAGAAAGTCAAAACAGGTGATGTACGTAGGGAATGGGCGGAGTCATTGGAGAGAGCTAAAATGCGGGCATCACTACAAAAACTCACTTACTTTTGTCCCTGGACATGCGGGCATGGAGGGAAACGAATGTGCCAACAAATTAGCTAGTCTCGCCACAACAGACGGTCAGCCTATGGACCGAGCAGACATACTCACTGCTCTTCATGAGTCCTCACGATCAGAGGATTTTGAGATGAATAAGCATGAGTCAATATCAAGAATTGGGAGTGAGAATGGGCGTGGCCCGAAGAGAACCCTTAAAAAAATATTTCAAAAAGAGTAGTGAACCAACATAGAACAGGAACCATCAGCCGTTAGTCCCTGAGAGATTTACTGAAGCTGAGATCGGAGCACCTATGGATCTGTTCTGTGTGCAAAGATGATAATCAACATACCTAATATTGAAAATTCGTTTTAACGGAATTGTTTGCTTTTAAAATTTTGTAAATGATGAATGAAAGTAAGAAACAGCAGGGCAAACTAACTTAAAGTACTATTATTAATAACGATTTTTTAAGTTAGTCTAGAAATTGAATCACTTTATTTTTTAAATATGATTCCATAACATCATAATCAATATAATTGTCAGTACCTGTCTCTTTTGCTAGGTGATAAAATTTATCCTTTCTTGATTTCCCAACTTTAAGCTTCTTCCCCATGTTTAATATGTAAATATTGTATATTTCCCAAAGCACATGCCACTTTTCGTCAACAATATATGAATGGAAGCGGAAACGGTGTTCTTGAATCCAATCTGGATGAGAAAAATTCCAACAATTTTTTTTCAACTAAAATAAAATAGATAATTTTATTATATAAAATTTACTACTTTATTATTAATATATTTATTATATTTTGACAAACTTCTTAAATTTTACAGATATATTTATAATTATAAATAAATTGAATTTGCTACCAATCCATGTAAGAATGTGTATGTGTTATTCTATTCTTGTTGGCACATCCCATGCCGAGAAAAGTCGTATGGTTGCAGTTCTACATTATAACCATTCTTGAATTATACTGTTATTTTGAACACTCAGTTGGTGAGAAATTAATTTTATTAACGCAGTCATTCATATTTTACGGGTTTTAAAAATAATTATCTATTATTAAAACAGAAGAAAGCAGTCTTACGTTAACGTTAAGTATCGATAATAGCTACCGGACACAAAAAAATAGGGTTCCGACTTCGCTTAGTGAATAATATTTGGACTTGCTAGTCATTTAAAAACGCACTATTAACTTTATTATTTTATTATTTATTGTTATTATTATTATGGTTGAGTTTTTGGTCATCGTCGATCACGACGGACGAACATCATCAATATTAAATAATTTGTAAGTCAACTTATATTAGTACGCCTACTACAGTATGTTGTAGATGTTTTAAGTTAGTGTTAAAAGTAAAATCTTCATTGGCTTCCTAGTTCAATGTAAATAAATAATCAGTAATAGGCCCTAATAAATATTGGCCAATTTAATTTAGCTACATGGACAAAATTTTCAAAAAAATGCTACATAACTACAAATAATATTTAGGCATTAGCACATGGGTGTATCAAAATGGGTGTACAGCGTTATAAATACCACAGTTAGATAGCCCTTGAAAATTGCAATTCAATGATACCTCAACCACGTCTGTACATCAATTTTGAAAAAAGTTATGAATTATTTTGAATTAATTTTGCATCAAAATAATTTACATGGAACATATAAGGAAATATAAGCTGATTAGTGCACAAAGTTGTGACCAAGAATTGTAGCCGAACCAATAATTCATGATAATTCATGACATATCGGAGTCATTAATGATAAAAAATATAACAAATACATTTTTGTTTTTGGGAAGAAAAGACGAATCTGGGGAGTACATTTTCCTCATTGTCAAATTAAATCAAAGCTAATTAATATTCAAAATGGCGGTCAATTTGCATAATTAAAATTGAATTTAATAGCCTAATTATTAAACATTTCAGTTAATTAAGATAAAATATGCTACAAAAAATATACATGTCTGTGTTCGGGAAGATAAGACGAATCTGAGGATCACATTGACATAATTTTCATATGCAACCAAAGATAATTAATATTCAAAATGGCGAGTAATTGGCGTAATTAACATTGAATTGAATATATAATTGTTAAATGTGTCAGTTATTTACGATAAAATATGCCACAAACTATACATTTTTGTGTTCGGGAAGAAAAGACGAATCTGTAGATCACACTGACATAATTTTCAAATGCAACTACAGCTAATTAATATTCAAGATGGCAGACTATCATCATCATGTTCCAATAAAAAATGTGAACATTTTAAAAATATGTATTGGTCGACATTGGGTCATCCTATGTCTTTCAAACTTGGTATATAACTATAAATGGCTAATAAAACATTTAGACATATAATGAAGTGCAAACAAATAGTACATTAAAAATGGATAATGAAAATACACAAAGGTATGTGACATAATCAGAATCAAATGCAAGTTACTCAAACAATATCCACTGTTTTTGCCAGATAGATGCACAAATGTGTACAGAAAAGACTTGATGTCACGAAAATGTCAACTTATATATGCCAAATAGTATCAAGGACGCAGGAAATCTAATTGAAACGTGGTCACTGCTATGGGTGATCTGGAAATAGGAAGTGGTCTTTTTGAAAAGGGGACATTGTTTTTTTGTTTGACACCAAAGAGCTCCTTTGTGCTAATGCCTACTATAATATAGTTGGATAGCCCTTAAAAATTGCAATTCAACGATATGTCAACCAAGTCTGTACGTCAACCCTGAAAAAAGTTATGAATTTTTTCTACTTAATTTGACTTCAAAATAATTTACATGGAACATACAGGAAAATATAAATAAAACTTGTGACCACAAAATGTAGCTGAGCTGATAATTTCTGAATTATCTTTGTTATTTTCAATAATATAATACACAGACTATACATTTTTGCGTTTGTGAAGACAAGACACTTATGTTGATCAGATTTGGAATGTTCAGATGGACACAGAACTAATTTATATTCAAAATGGCTGCTAATTTGCATAATTATAATAAAAATAAATTATATATCTATTAAACATAAAATACAGCAGAAACTATATTTTTTTTGTATTTGCAAAGACATACTGCACCTGTTGATCACATTGCTGTGATTCTTAGATGCAAGTACAACTAATTAATATTTAAAATGTTGGCTAATTTGCATAACTTAAACAAATGTTGATGTTTTAAAAACATAATTGCTGTTTTCAGCCATGTCCAGCTCTCTTAAAAGTTACATATATGAAAAGAAAAATGGTTAAAGAACGTAATAAATCTGGTTTCAAACATGAATAATGATGAAACCACTGAATATAAACCCTGACACAAGAAATTTATAGATGAAGCAAAATTTTCCAAACACGCTAATCCCATATGTCCAAGTACCTAAGTAAATATAATATATAGGTTTCCGTTGTGACCGTTGTTCTACTTTCGAGGTATTATCTAACCGTTGCAGTGTTAGATAAGTTTCATAAGATTATATATTTTGGGATGGGCGGGGGTAAAAGGATTAGAATTAGTATTTATAATTAATAATTCCTTTGTCTTTGGGATTTGCGCTGGTCATATATTATAGATTTCCCTCCCAGTGTTTCCCATAGCCTATCTGTTTATCCAGTTCTCTTTCATAGATTTCAACATCATTTTAGCTGTGTGCATTGTCATTTGTGTGTATGGCTGCTCCTGTCATTAGTCATATATATATATATGCCTTAAATATCAACATCTCATGACAAGAGCAATTATATAATAATTATTATACTATATCGAAAGATATTTTGTTGTGACCTTAAAGCGGAATAACAAATAGAAACACTGCCATCTGCAATGTATATCATGAGAGATAAATAAGGATTGGGAGCGGTGATTGGTTATCCACTCCATAGAACATCAGTGACAAATGCCACATCAGTGACAAATGCCATGGGGAGGTTGAATGTGTTGGGCAGAAAAACTGCAAAGATGTAAACCGTGGATACAGTTAATTCCGTTCCAAACATCACTTGTTTCAGTGGGTATGCACTCCTCTCCAGGATTGGTGTAGGTTCACATACTAGTCTGAGAATATGTTCTGTTTGTTCCAACCATGGTTTGACCCTCATTCCAGTTACCGTACTGAGATCCGGTTGTAGATAATGAGATGTGTTGGCACCGATTTTAAGATATGCTAGTATTTGGCACACCTTGATTTCAGCAGACCTACAGTTGGGAGGTCAAAGTTAAATCTCATTGGTGCATCCCAATACGATGTATCTTTTCCAGTCTGCTAATCTGTGTTTCTAACTGAATATGGTACAAGTGTATTCTATACCATGCAACACTTGGCCTTGATATTTCACCCTGTGCATTGTGTTGTGGAAAGGTGTACTCAGTCAACAATAAATTATCCATGGATCAAGAAAAAAAAGCATCAGGATTGCATAGGTGTCAACTAGTACAGATTTTCCCGTATTGATACAGATTTCAGGTCCGAAAAACCCCCATAGCCCCACAAAATATCTTTTTTTAAAGGTCATTTGGTGTTACGTTTTCATAATTACTACTAATGCGGACGTTTTGAACATATTGATTGGCCAAAAAAAAATATATTTTTTGATCTACAAAATGCAAAGCATCTACAACAATGAACAGACAAACAAAAAGGTCTGCGAAACAGAAAATTAACTATAAAAACTAAACTCAAGTTTTACCAGGTTTGCATCCTCATCACCCTTTTCTACAGCAGCGAAACCAAAGAGAGCCTATATACACCAGGAGAGTTGGGTATGCAGCATTTATGTGTGGTGCCTACGTAGAATTCTTGGAGTTAGGTGGTAGGACAAAATCACTAATACTGATTTATTGGAAAAAAATGCAATACCACAGTATTTTCTATGCTCAGTCTACGCAAACTCAGATGTCTGGGACACACTAGGAAGATGGCAGAGTACAGAAGGATCTACTTCATGGAGAATTAGTCTGGAAAAGATCGCATGGTCGACCTCTGCTTTGGTACAAATGACATTTAATAATGGGATAGGCATGGTACAAGCATTGATCTCCTGGAAAGATTGAAATGTGCCTACTATAAATCTATACTAGAAAAATGACTATAAATCTAGTGGAGGTGTCTTAAAAAAGAGTTAGTACATACATACTTTTACAGCAGTCTCACAAAGAGTCTCTACAAAGAGTTCTAACATACTTTTACAGCAGTCTAAAAAAAAAAAAGCTTTGGGCTGCTAGTTCATAGAAAAGGTGTGAATTGTGATCCAACATATTTTTGGCACAGTTTTATTTATAGTGCACTGGAACATAAAACAGGGTTAAGATTCTCCTCACTCAAATGAAGAACTGATAACTGAGGCATGACGAAATTTTTGTGTTGATGTTTTCGGTGTGACACCTCTATGGCTCTGAAGGGTTACGGGTGTGATGATGATTTATAGTGTACATATAATATTGTTGACATTTTAACCTAAATTACATTTCCAGGCAAAAATGTCACGTTTCTTTGGAGCTGCATCAGACAGTGAGAGTGAATCTGAGTCAAGCGATGATGGACTTCAGGATTCACGCCCTATGGCTCAAACCAGGTGCGATTTTTATAAAGATCTCTTAGTTTGAAACTTACATATATTCTATTGTATAATTTAAGAGACTTCCGGTAGTGATGTCCATTTATGGAGGGTGTTTCTCTAATCAAGTCTGGGTCATTCTGTTGATCGTTGGATTAATCAACTAACATCGTAAAGTCCAGACCGATTTGTGTAACAGAAGTCAGTTTATTCATTCATACTATTCAAGAACTGCACAGAATAGCTTTGAACAGACAGAATTGGAGAGATCTGACCTCTGCCCTGAGCACTATCTTCAGCGCAAAAGGAAAATGAATGAATAATTTAAGAAGTTATACCCAAATTTGATCACATTTTGTTTATAATATATAATTTCGGTAATTAGTATATACATTCATTAACTTCATGCTTGTATGGAAGCGAAGAATGGTCATTACAAGAAAACTTCTGTGGGGAGATGAAGCACTTAAACAGCATCATCATCTTAGTGACAAGGAGCATATACAGTATATTTCTGAATATAAGCTGATAATTTGTTATTATTTTTCCTGCTATTAAATTAGATGCTTGTGCATCAATCATGCCATACATGTATCAAGGAGTCTGCACTATTTTATACATCCCCTAGAAATGGTGACTTCCTTTTTCTTGTGTTGGTAGCCCTCATGCTGTAAGCAAATGTGGCACAGTTTTGGCTCGTCTCCTTCACTGTCTGTATCCACCCATCATTTCAGGGATTATGTTTTCATTTTCTAGTTGGTTTGTCACCAACTTGGCCACTATTTTTTCAAGCAACTTGCTATACCTACTTAACAACGACATATTTTTGCCAGGTTTTGGTAGTGGGTATAGAAAACTATGTAGCCAGTCTTTGCGTATATTTGTATCCGGTATGCTTGTATTAAAGCTCTTTGCTTTTTTTCTATTTAGCATCTCGTCAAGTTAATTAATTTGCTCAGACCCTTGCCTAATTGACATATGACGGGGATATTTTGGAAAGTATATTGTTATATATATCATGTATCAATTATTTTGTACCATTACGTGACAATATGTATGGATCTTTCCATTCTTGTTTTATCCATCAGGGCACTGCAGTTTAGTGACGATGAAGAAGAAACTAAGAGGGTTGTACGTAGTGAGAAAGATAAAAGGTAATAATTTATTATCACAGCGTCATGAATATTAATTAAATTTTCAGTCACTTCTTCTTCAGCAGGAGTTTGAGAATGAACGATGAAGAAGAAGAATGGCATCCAGCGGTCCATGGGCTCATGCCCTTTGACCCAAGAAAAATGGCATAAACAGTAATGTTTCATTAGTTGCTATTTATGTTGAAAAAATATTGAACACAGAAATCTGATATAATGCAACAGTTACGTCTCGTAAAGTGGGCGGTGGCCTGAACGAGTTAAGTTTGAACCTATGAGCTAAATGATTTAAAAGACATGCTATGGCAGAATTATGGACTTGAGAAGTATCACTAATTTATCGTCATTCATTTTACAAATACAGTGGTAAAAAAGTTAGGAAGTTGAAGAGAATTGCTGAATCATGGAAATCATTTGAAATAAGCAATCAGTGTTAATTGTTCTCTCGCTCCTAAAGGATTGCTCTACTTGGACTCTCTCAATTGAATCAAAAAAAAGGATAAAATTTTATTCAAGACTTCAAGAGATGAATAATTGCCGGCTTCAAGTCCCTTCTGATTAAGTCATAGGAAATTGAAGCGTTTATGCTAGTTAACGAAAAGAAAAGTTTCCAAGCCAGTGACAATGTTCATGTTATATACAGGATAATACCTTTATATCCATTCGGTATTGTTATCAACTGCCATATCCACTCTGTGCATATCTGTGGCACTGATCTCTTATCTCTGGGTGAGTGAGGTAAGGAGTCACCTCAATATTAGATTATGTCAACAAGTACTTTCCACAATGCTAAATCATTACCGAAGTGTACTATCTGAGGGCCACCAGACAAGCCGGATCTCGTTGTGTTATGAGAATTTGACAGCTCCATCATGACAACATTCAACACATGCCTCTGATTAATGATCATGTCCTTTTGAAGTACGTTTCCAGTATGGTTTTACATGGAAGTGCTTTGAGGTTTTGGTTAGTGGTCTAACCTTGGAATTCACACTTGCAATATTGATTTATTCAACTAACATAGAACTAGCTTATATCATGTCTGAAGGTTGTCTGGCCAACCTGGTTGGGTTGGGTCAAATGCTCTGCCTGAGTCACTCACTTGAAAACCAGTATTCATTGCTGACATCAGTATATATATATTTTCGGTACATTTTTTTGTTCCAGTGTACACTGCGCGAGTAACACCAATGAAATGAATGGATGCTGTGACGTCAGATCTCCCGACACAAACCACATTTAAAATTTTGACTTTTATAACTAATTTATTTTTTAATTTATAACTGATCCTAACCCTATTTTAAATATAAATTCTACAAATCACAAAGGTTACAGTGTACACCTGAACGAGAAATGCGCCATATTTTCCTTAACTGAAATCTAGTTCCACATTGTAGACATGTTAATTTCATATTGTATACTGTCTCTTCAGATATGGTAAAATGAGGCAAATGTTTTTGTAATGTTCACACCAGGTATGAAGAGATTAATGGAATAATCAAACAGCTTAAGAACCACAAGAAGATTAAGGACATGGCAAATGTCCTGACAGGTATGTTCTTGTAGCAATTATAATGTTTCTTTTCCATTTATCTTCAGAATTTTTCATTTTATTTGTAAATTATTTGGTTAACTCTTATTCTTCTTCTGCGTTCGTTCTCAAACTCCTGCTGATTAGCAGGATGTAGTCCGGAGAACGGAATGCATTATGTCATGGTTTACAGAATTGCTGCGATATCTGCGCCTTTCTGCCTGACACAACCGACTTCAGCATGGCTTTGGGTCACTGACCCTATATGGGATGGGACAGCCAACTTCATCTCATAACCTTCTTAGTCGCCTTTTATGACATGCGTGGAAGGTAAACAGTGTTGCTATTCTTTGCTCCCCTTTCGGGCCCCAGCAACACACGGGCGGGTTAACTCTGTTGAATCTGACCAGTTGACAACCTATTTGCCGTTTTTCCCTATTTGCTGGTTCCCTATTTTGTGCCTGGTCCACTAAGAGTTAACATATGCACAGGAAACATACAAGAAGATCCACAGATCAGCCATTAACAGAATGGGAGATTATTAAGCAGAAATCAGAACGATATCAGCAATAGCCTTACAAAAATCACATGTTATGGGACAAACATAAAAACTAAGCTACAACTATTAAGAAGTTATAATTCTCCACTTTCAGAGCTGGCAACACATGTGCAAGAACAGTTCTTATTCGGCTATTTTTTGTGAGGTGGTTCTTACTTTTTTTTTCTTTAATGCCACTTTGTTTTACCAGTGTTCTATTTTGTATAACTTTTTAACAACAACCTATTAGCTATTTTTTAATGATATTGCTTCTTCATTCTTTGTTACCACAGCCTCAAATTTTTCATGTCTGATCACATCTTGGGATTTTAATTGCCATCATCCGCCGAAGACAGATTTCTCGAGTCATTTGGCCCAAATAAAACTGTGACACAACGCACTTCCATTCTCTAGACTACATCCTGTTGAAAATCTAATAGGAGATAATAATATTAACTATACGACTAATAATAGATACAAGAGAGATCCAGTGGAAGTTTGAGAATGAACGCTGAAGAAAATCACCATCACTAGAATTACTCTAAAATGGACACCAAAATGTAAAAGGACGACCCAAAACATCACTGTTTCTCTCCCATATGTACCCTACTCGTGTTATGTGTTCTATGTATAAAAAAAAATACATGTTGTGTTGTTAATGAAATCCACATCTGTAGAAAATATTATTTTTGTATTTGTCAATTTTGTTTGGTTCTAAAACTGTTGTATTTACTCATATTTGATGACTTTTTTTAATTGCCAAATCTTTTTTTTACAGACTTTGAGAGCCTGATAAAAGCTTTTGAGAAAGCCAGGAAAGTTGTTGACAAAGAGGGAGTTCCCAGATTTTATATCAGAACTCTTGCAGAATTGGAGGATTTCATTAATGAGGTATAGGGCCTAGTTTTTTTCCTTATGTTTACTTTGTCAGATTTGGTTGTTTCAAACCTCTTCAGATTAATAGAATGTAGTCAGGATAATGGAATGTGTTGTGGTTTACAGCTTGACTACTCCTTTTTTGCCTGACACATCTCACTTCAGCATGAGTTTAAAGATCTAAAGCCAATTATTTGTGTGTATATATGCATGTGTTTGTGAGCTGTTGTTTTGTTCCATATAATGTGTTCAATTTATCTGGCCTTGGAAGGAGAAGCATTTTCCAGACGTCATTCAGAAAGGTGATGGTCAACAGTTTCATAGGGATGAGTGCACAGCTAGCATCCTGTAGTGTTTTGTGGTTATATTCTGTTCAGGTGATTGTTAAACTGTACATACGTGCGCAGTCGGAAAATGATACTCTGGTCTTTCCTTCACAGGAGCATGATGATGTCTCTAGGATTTGGGCATATATATTTATAGATTTTCCTCCCAGTGTTTCCCCATATGTTCATCCAATTATCTTTGTTCACAGATTTCAAATATTATTTTAACTGTGCATGGTCGTTTTTTATTTCTCCAAGTCGTATTCATTAGTTGAAGAACTACTTCTTTCCCTAACATGCCCATGTGTGTTAACATTTCATTATACATTTTTTCTGGTCCAGGAGACTTTCTAAGCTTAAGTTTCTTCAGCCCTTGTTAGAGTTCTTGCATATTGAAGTCATCTTCAAATATGGCTGAGCTAGTAGTTTGGAGCTTTTCTTGCTGCTTTAGTAGGTGAAGACGCTTCTTGTCAGCTGTAGACAGTTTTTCTACTCTATTCACATTGGCAAAAAACAGTGTTCTGTCTTTTCGTGGTCTTTGTTTCAGAGTTGTGATAGACTTTCATATAATTTGTTTTGAATAGATAGGCATGGTTGGGAAAAGTTATTGTCTAGCTTGATGCAGTCCTGTACCTTGAAATAGAAGATGGTGGCTCCCGCTTGTTACTGGGAGCAAAAGATAGTGACACTTTTGCTTGCCACTCATGTCATAAAAAGTGACTAAAGCGGTTTTGAATGTCCATCCCGCAGAGGGTAAAAGTGACCCAGATGTCATGTTAAAGTCAGATGTGTCAAGCTGAAAGGTGAGATATCGCAGCTAAACTTCAAACCATACATTCTGTTATCAGGACTACATTCTAATATTATTCAGGAGTTTAAGAATGAACTCAGTAAGACATGGACTATTTCTAATAGTATTTATTAATTGGCATATCTGGATTGGGTGGTGTGATCTTTTCATCCCATAGAAGATATAAGACATCTGCTGATGTTGAACATTTAGTTATCTAGGGAATGTGCTGATGACAGGGTTTGGGTTAGTGGAGGCATGCGCTGTGTAACACTAGAAAATCTAGGCTAGTCATAGGTGTACACTATTTGCAGAATGTTGTCATGGATTTTGACTGCTAGATTGTCTGTCACCACTGTGACACATGTACTTACGTTCTTTTGTAAGACATACCTTTCAGTATTTTCTCTCTGTCATCCACTGAGACAAGATGAATGGTGGGATCTTTCTGGCTCAGTGCATCCAATGCCAGCTGTTGTTTTTTTGTTTGTTTACATAAATAATTAATCTTGGGTCCTCTTTGGATTGAACATCTGCAGAGACAGTCCTCTTGCTCAAATGTGTGTGAGCTTGGCAGGCTTAATTTTCAGTAACTCGTGGCACACTTAGCCATGACAAGGGACTTATTTTGGGAGAATTATACCTTAGAAATTGTCTCTGTTATAGTATTACGAAAATACTCTACTCTTGTATATGTTGCAGTGCTGGGAAGACAAAGACTGGCGAAAGACAATTAGCAAAAATAACTCCAAAGGCTTGTCCACTGTACGGCAAAAAATCAAAAAATATAACAGGGACTTCGAATCAGAAATTACCAGCTACAAGGAGGTGAGTTATATGAAAATTTATTGTAAAGTATTAATCTGTCAACTTTCAAAATACATTGTCACTGCATGTCCTGTCTCAATTTCAATAGTATTTATGTAGAACACCTTTTGTATTTAAGTTTTGCAATGAGCAACGGACTATGGGTTGTTGGTATGAAAATACAGGACATTTTCAACATTTCAACCGTAGTCTTTTTCTAGAAAATACGAACAAACAATAATAAAACAATGAAAATAGTAAATATAATAGCACTAGATGGCAGACATTGAGATCAGATGCCCAAGGTGACAGTGAAATATGTATACACAAGTGTTGTCATAGGAGTGTGTTTTAAAAAAAAAAAGAAACAGGAAGTGAGAATGGAATGAAAAAACTATATATGAAAACAACATGGACAGTAATACGAGTATAATGGGGACCCACGCCATAAAAATATAATGAAAAGAATAATGGAAACCACAAGCTTAAGTGTACCAAACTGTAATATAAACCAATTCTCAAGGATGTACATAGCTCCATCATCAGTGGTGCAGGATCTGAGGGCAGTGACCTGAATATTATGGACACCATGATGTTCAACACCATTGAAATGTATGGCAACAGGAGTAGGTTTGGTATACATAATGGCATGAAGATGCCTGTGAAACTAGTAAAAGGGTAGTGAACTTTTGCTACTTACCTGTAACATACAATTACATGTGTTACTGATGGTTAGCAAAACTTCATAACCCTTTTCCTAGATTCTCCTGATGAATTACAGTTTTGCTGCAGATGTTACCTATTATCAAAGAAACCTGGGAAAATAAAAATCTGCTGTATGCTGCTAACCAAATCACCCTAGCTGTTCTTAAAATATGGGCCAAACGCTATTTCCATAAGCCTGAACAATGTAAAGGGAATGAATGTTTTTTATATACGTACATCTTGGTGATCAGTAGTTCACTTTTCATGTATAGTGTATTTAGTTTTTCATATTATTCTTTCCTTGCAGTTTTGCCCATATATCCACTGAGACATGGACTTCTAGTTCAGGGTGCAAAGAATACGGCCCATTTCTTCTTTCCATGCATGTAGTCAGATGTGACAAAGGAAAGTTGAAGGATAGGTTGACAGCCTGTAATCTGTGAAAAAATTTAATGTTTCGATTTCATACTTTTATCTGCTGTCAAATCAATCCCCATGGATGATGGGGAGATACAGACCAACGAACATTGTCCTTTTGTGACAGGGAATGCCAGATATGTCATCACTGCCGATGCGTCAACAGATCTGATGGAAGAATGATGAACTAGTTGGCCCATATGTGTGTGCAGCAATCCTGGCAGGATGTGATGATCCTGAGATGCTGCTGCATTGGATGCTTCCCTTTGGTGACTAAACATTCATCCATAAACTCCACTAACACATCCATAAATTTGAGACATCCACATCTTATGTGATTGTCACCTTGGTTACTCAACTTATGAGGATCTATGCCTTTTCAGAAAGGCTATAGGCTGTTAAAAGTCACCCACTCACAGCTAAAGGCATTACTTCATCATCATCATGTGTCAAAAGCTACTCGCTCACAGCTAAAAGGATTGCTTCATCATCATCATGTGTCAAAAGCTACTCGCTCACAGCTAAAGGGATTGCTTCATCATCATCATGTGTCAGAAGCTACTCGCTCACAGCTAAAGGGATTGCTTCATCATCATCATGTGTCAGAAGCTACTCGCTCACAGCTAAAGGGATTGCTTCATCATCATCATGTGTCAAGAGCTACCTGCTCACAGCTAAAGGCATTACTTCATCATCATCATGTGTCAGAAGCTACTCACTCACAGCTAAGGGGATTACTTCATCATCTTTGCAAATGCATACATTTAAAATTGTAAATGTGTGAAATTTTTGGGATGTATTTTTAGTTAATCACCAGATTATTATGTTAATTTCATTTCTTTCTCCAACAGAACCCAGATGCTGGTGAGGATGAAGATGAGGAAGATAAAGGTATGTATGATCATGATAGAAATGGTTTAAAAATGTGCAGATACTACTGCTACCTGCAGAGTAAGAAGAAGAAAAATTGTCATCTGAGTGCAGTGGTGTAGCTTTTGGTTGATTGCCTCCATCTTCTGTACCTTATTTGTTAAAGCAAATATTTTCTTGCATAAGTGTAGGAGGAACTTGACCAGTCTTTATTTTTCAGTCTAATAGTGACTAGTAAATCACCATCATGTTCTCAGTGTGCGTATTCATCATATTCTTTAGTAGCGTACTGTTCTAATGATAGTTCACTGTTACATTTATGTTCAACTATGTGGCGGAGAGTAACAGTCTGTCTTGGATGGTCAATACCATGATTTCAGCCACAGTCAGATTTGCTTCTGAACTGTTCAGAAAGCAATGGCAGCCTATCAATTGTAAGTATTGCCTATAGAATCACACCCCCCCAAAAAGGTGCTGGGTTTATCGCTACATCCTCAATAAGATATACTGGGAAATACTAAATAAAGTACAAATGTTACTATTATGTCCTATCAATGTTAATTACCTAAAAAATAAATAATTAGCAATAAAACAAAAAACAAGGACTATTTTCCACATTATGGTCCAACAAGGGACCTTCCTCAAGAAACACATAAAATTGTAAAAAGCATAAAATCATAAAAATATTTTCTGCTCCATGCATAACTGGTAAATGACAAATCATGTGCGTTCAATATGTTTGCGAATTATTGATAGACAGAAATAGCTATAGATCAATAGACAATTGCCAGAGGTGATGAAATAATAGGTAATATATCAGATCAAGTGGAAACCCAACATAAGATGAAAATGCAAAAGCATAGTTTGCGGCCACTAATAAGCAATGTCAGGAGGAGAGGGGGAGAGAATATGAAAACGTTTATGAAATTGGTAACTAGGGGGCTGTCAACAGACATAAAGACTATAGAAATGTGTAAGGAGGATCCGCAGTTGACAGCGTCTGGAATAGATGATGTATTAAAATATACATATATTTGCATACAATTACGCAAGTAAATACATGTATATACATACACATCTGAATATAAGCATTCTTCTTCTTCGGCGTTCATTCTCAAACTCCCGACGAATTTCTCTTGTAGCAGGACCATGGTCCTATTAGATTTCCAGCAGGATGTAGTCCAGAGAATGGAAATGCGCTGTGTCGCCGTTTTAGTTGCGCCAATATCCCAACACATCCATCTTCGGCGGAGAATATAAGCATTAATACCTATATACATGCACTAATACATACAAAAAAATATATCATGTATATGTCTATATATATATATAAAAATACATACATATATATTACACATATGTAAAAACATACACTACCAGGTGTACATGCCGCAAAAATACATGTGCGAATACACACACATATATACACGCACGTGTGTGGGTGTCTGTATATATATATATGTGTGTGTATATATATATATATAAATTTTTTACATAGTCAATACGTAGATGTATGAAAGATACCGACACAAAATGCACAAGCATGTAAATGCGACCACACACAAGTAAGGGTTCACACAAGAGTAAGTGCCCAAGAACACGTCTTTATAATGCAAATACAGGATATATCTTTTAGTGGAGCTTATTTTTACAATGGACAAAATGCTGAATCTCATTTTTATCCTGAATCTTTTTAACTTTATATTTTGATTTGGCGTTTTTCTTCTGAAAGATGTTAACTGTGAGATGTTCTATATTTTTCTAGACTTTTGAACTAAGCGTAAATTCCTTACTTTGTTGATTAAAAATAATTTTAATGAGTTATCTTGTAAATGTGTAATTGTTGTAAGTTTATTCAGCTATCACAAGTACTTCTGTTTGCAGATGTAGGTGACGAGAGTGATGCAAGTGAAGAAATTATTGCTAAACCAACTGTGAAAAAGACTGAGGAGAGAGGTTCCAAATTTGCCAGGACTGTAGTAAGTTTGCATTTTATTCTGTAATCATTAAATTCCCCATCAAGGCCAACTCCTTGAAGTGGAGATAGGGCTAAATCCAGCCAACAGAGGCTGGAACTAAGATTGATCGGGTCAACCTTGACATCAAGCAGTACCACAATTCTGCCCAAGCAATCACAGATGCTGAAGTCGGAGATACCAGGCCGAGAGGCGCACCAGCAACCATAGTATCACGCAGCACAACTAAATAACGTCCTCACAACAACAAAATCATTAAATTTATATGCAAACATGGCATAATAAAACGTTCTATGGTTTTGTACTTTTAAACAAGAAAATTGCACTCTTCTCATATGACTGAATGCTTCTTTGAGACAGCTCTTTCAGTCCATGGAAAATGTGTGACTGAATAGTTTTATTCTATGGCTAATTGTTGTACAGTATCTTTGTTAGAGTAGTGACTTGTCTAATCTTCTGTGAGTTAAACTCATTCAAAATGGCTGTGTGTTGCTGGAACCAAGAAGAAGATGAACAAAATTGTAAAGTTGTGATAATGCTGTTAAGAGTTGACTGGAATATCACATTCTGAACAGATCAGAACAAGTTGTAAGTCTACTCCTCAGTACAGGACTCAACTGACTCCGCAGTCACATGTATACAAAGTTCAAGATTGGCAACACTGCCATGTGTACATGTGGACAGGCAGCACAGAGTGCCAAACATATACTTCAAGAGTGTTCTGAGCATGAAACGCTGAGGCAGACATATTGGCCAGAGGAAACAACACTGGAATCAAAGTTTTATGGGACACTGTATGAACTACAAAAGACAGTGAGTTTTATTAAGGAGACATAATTACAGATATAGACATGTTTCAAGTGAACGAAAGAAGAAGAAGAAGAAAGCTCTATGGACCACTGTATGAACTACAAAGACAGTGAATTTTAAGGAGACAGAATTACAGATATACACATGTTTTAGGGAACAAAAGAAGACATGATGTGTACAAGAAGGAATTTTTAAATTGTACCCTTAATGACAAAAATCCAGCTCCAACCTATAAAACTGGTATTTGAAACTGATACCTCATTGTTATGAGACCTGTGCCCTGGCAGTTTGACCATGCTCTACCTACAGAGTATTTACACTAAAATTGTGAAAATAACATGAAAATATAAGTGGTGATATTAAAGGAACACAATCTGTGAAGACCCATATTCTTTTACCATCAGCTGAAAGCTGCCCTGGAATGCTGTGCATGTGATCTTCTTCACCTTCAGTGTTCATTCCCAAACTCCCGCTAGATCTCTCTAGTAGCAAAACAATGGTCCTACTAGTTTTCCAGCAGGATGTAGTCCGGAGAATGGAAATGCGTTGTACTGCCGTATTATGTGCACCAATGGCCCAACACATCAGCCTTCAGTGAGTTGCAGGTAATCTAAACCATTACATGTTTAAACACCATGAATATAAAAGGTGTATGTTTTTTAAACCACTGCGTTATTGACAAGTATTCATGCATTAACCCATGATATGCCTTTATATTGAGGTTATCTTCTTATAGAAGCTTCATGGCACGTCATCTATACAATCTCGTAGTCGCAACCTTCGATAACAGTTACCATGTTGTTCCAACATGCCGACGTTGTGCTTGAACTAGTTACAGGCATGGCCTGGGTGAGCAGAACAACAAAGAAACCTGTCGCAAGGGCCAGAGTTGTGCCCTGATGTCGACGTCTGTTTCGGCAGCATTAGCCTCGAAACACAATCAAGTCGAATGGCTGCTGGAACAGAGGAGCACTTATGGGAATGCCCCACGTGCTGTGAGGCCAGTTTCTAATCAAGAAGAATCAAGAATCATCCATTAACCCATAAGATTCATAGGAGTAGTATATTGGCTGTGTGAACAGAGTCCTCTATCAATTTCTATCCCTGACCATTCAATTTTTTATATTTCCTGCTAACGACTTTCTTTGGCAAGTTATTACAAGTATAGAAATGTATGTTTATGTTTCTTCATACTAGGCTGATGATGACGACGATGAAGAAAGTGACTGGGGAGGTGATTCCAGCGAGGAAAGCTCCTCCAGTGATGATGAGATGCCAGCTATGGGTAAACTCACGGCTGAATATTTTCTGAAGTCGTAAGTTAATCAAATGTGTATTGAATTTAGAATTTTATGTTTTATATCATTGTATTGGAAATTAAACTAACTTTATATGAGATATATGTCAACTGCTTGAAACCATGTAAGATCACATACATGGCCAACGGATGAGATAAAAACATGAGCATGGATCATGTCAGTTATAAATCTAACATAAACAGAAAATAACTTGATATATATATTATTATAGAAAGAGATGAAAACAAATAAATGTGCAGACAAAACTTTGTAAGAAAAAAAAAATATTCAAGAAAATAAAAAAAATTCAGTATTTTGGATATATAAAAGACACCTTGTTGAAGACCTTGCTTGAAGTTAACAAAAGGGGTGACAAACAATAGGTAAGCCTAGATACAAGTTGGAGGGAAACATTATGAGATAGACAGGATACGGTCTAGTAGAGTGCGCTACCAAGATGAGACAATATGTTCGAGGTCCCTTTCAGTCAATACTCATTGTGCATATGGCACTTGATGATGATGATAGTTGAACTACTTGTTGTAAGTTTTTAATTAAATTAATGTAAACTTTTCAAAAGAACAAATTTAAAAAAATCTCAAATACAAAGAAGAGAACAAAAATTACATTGATTTCATTTATCCTCAAATATTTGTCATTCATTAAAAAAAACCAAACCATCTGCGCATAAAATCATTTTTGCAAGTAACCAGTGTTAATTGTTGCATGATTATGATCATTTTCCTAAATTATGTACATTTTGTATTTGTGTTAGATAAACAGTAAAAACACTGACTATAGGAACTAGTGATCCTTTTCTCAATTTTTCTATCAGTCTCAATTCACCCTTGTGACTACTGTGGCCTGGTATTCTATCTAGTTCAGGGAGCAAAGAATATGGCTTCTATTTCTTTCCTGGCATGTCATGTGGCAATTAAGGAAAGTAAGGGTTGTGCTGTCAAACTCAAATACTGCGTATTTCGGGAGCGGAGTTAGGTTCCATTCCATAGTGAACAAGAGAAAAAATAACTGCTGTACAATGGTCTTCAATTCCATACAATGTCAAGTGACCCAGAGGCCATGCTGAAGTTAGAAGTGTCAGGCCAAAATGTGCAGATGTCACAGCCAATCTGTAAACCATAACATCGCACTCCATTCTCCTGACTACATCCTGCTAATCTGCAGGAGTTTGAGAATGGACATAGAAGAAGAATAGACTAATCCAAATTTCAAACTCTTATCATGTCTGCTTATCAAGTCTGTTTATCAAGGAGAACATCAAAATTATACTAATAACTTCTTATTATCTGAGATCAGGTCACAATTTAAGATGACAGAAGTAAAAAAAATGGAAAACATGTTTGGAATGGTGTATGTTAAATGTTATATTTGCTGGAATGTTAACATTTAAAAATATGAAACCAAAATGTTCACTATTAGTTAGCAAGTCTGGATGGTTAACAGTAGAATTTCATGAACAATAGTGATGTTCAGGGACGTCCAAAAATGTTATGGATTTCATTGATCACAAATGATCGAAAATCTAGGAATGGAAGTAATTATTTTGCTATTATTGTGTGTGTGTTTTAACTAAAAAATACTGTGGTTTAAACTTATTGACTTTAGTTCAGATACGACAATTACAGAAAATTAATTTTATAGTTAAAGAGTTAATGCACAGTGATGATTTGAGTTTTTGTTGTTATAGCAGGAGTGCTGAATCTGGACAATTTCTTTCAATTTAATGCTAACATTTTATTCTAGAACTACTGAACAAGAATCTCAGAGGCGCGAGGAAAGAAAAAAGGAGAAAAAACTGAAAAAGGAGAAAGAAGAAAAGAAAATTGAGGAAGGTGGAGAAGAATGGCAGGAAGTCAATAGAGGTGTACCCAGCCAGGCTATTATGGTAAGCATGAGACAGTATTAGTGTTTGCCTTTATTTAAATGGGTCAATGATTGAATTAATGTAACTTGGTTCTATTTTCAACAATTGCTTTATCGTGTTCTCTGCTGTGTAGATATGTTTAGAAAGCTATGGCCATCAATAACAACTACCAATTATTAGAGAATGAAAGTAACACTTGTCTACAAAAACATACCTCTAAACAATTTAATCATAGTCTATTGTCTTTCCCAAGTGGTTTGTTATCCACTCTTGCCATTAAGCGTAGGGGTGATTAGAGCTTGTGTTCTAAAACCAGATGTGTGACCTCAGCTGTGCTATGATAGTGTTTGTTCAGGATGTGCCTGATGTTTTCTATTCATCTTTTCCGTGGTCTTCCTCTGGCTTTGTAACCTGATCTCATGTGGTTATATGCCTGTATGGGCAACGTGTCGTGATGCATTCTCATGTGGCCAAACCACTTGATCTGCTGCCTTTCTATGTGTTTTGTGCAAGGTAGTATACCTATTCTTTCCCTGATATCTTCATTTCATAATCTATAGAGCCTGGTGACCCCTGCGGCTTTCCTTAAGCATTTCATCTCACATGTCACTATCTTAATCACAGTACCAGTACATATCCTGTTAGTTCACATTCTGGTTCTTAGTGTGATGGTATCACCAAAAAAATACTACCTCTTCCACGCTCATACTAATTAGCCACATCATTTTCATCTCTTTTAATTTGCTATTTTATTTTTTAGAAATGTCTACACAAAAAGACATGTTTTAAAAATATTTTGGTGGTCGAAAGTTTGCCTATATTCTCATACAGTTTTCATGAAATTGTGGCCTGACAACTGTTATAACATTTGAGTAAATAATTTGACCACATCAAATAAAACGTCTACAACTAATTACAATGCATCTAATCTGATATTAATCATGTATAGAGTGATTTCTTTTAGATCATTATAGGTTCCTCACTACTTGATTTGTGAAGATGTTCCCTTGTTATGTTATGTTCTCCAGGGCCATAGGGCAGAAACCATAGCTTTCCATTTCTGTCTTTGTGTTGCCAGGTCTTTCAATTCTTGCGTGTTGTTTAGGTTCATTGACATGCCTTCTCTATTATAAGATGTTCCCTTGGACCAGATTATTGTTTTGTGAACAGCGAAGCGTGTACAGTATTGTAGTGTGTCTGTGCTGCTGATGCAGACTAAATGGGCATTTAGATGGCAATGTCTTGTTCTCCATCAAATTATTTTGACTTGTTCATATCTGTTCAGTTGGATGATGTCTTTGCTCAAGTCTGTAGTTTCGGTTTATTTCTCTCCACTTAAGTTGCATATATTGTTTGGAACACGTGGCCTACCTATTTCATTATTTCCCATGTCTATGTTTATTAGTTTATTAATTTAAATATAAATCTGGTTTGTCTGAGTCTGGTGTCCCAAATGGGTTTGGTTTCTTGAATGACTTTAACAAAAAAAATAACATACAGATATGCAAAATATGGAATTTGACCAAAGTGAAATAGTCAGATTTGCTTGATTTGATTATTAATTTTTTTAAATGGTAAAGTTTTGGTGTACGTCACCCTGATAAGAAGAGACAGGATTGAATTGATTAGAGCAGTCATGGATTCTACCTTACGAGAAGATGAGGAAGTCGAATGTGACAATGTACATATTCAGAGAATGGTAGAAATGGAAGTGACTAGAGGTGATGGGAGAAAGTACTCCCTCTCCGGAAAGATCAGAACACGTAATCAGCAACTGACTGGGACACTGAGCTTATACACTTTTAGATGGCTGACGGAACGGCAAGCAGAGCATATGTGGGAATGCCCACAGTGCTGTGATGATTGTTCCTAATCAAGATTATTAATAAAAAGATAGTACATATGTGGTTCTACAGATGAATGTGGAGTTGTTGAAAAAGTGAAATGCAAGACAAGTCTTAAACAATAATATAAGAAAAAGACAATCTTCACTTTTTGGTCACATTATGAGACAGCGAGATTTGGAGAACATAGTCACATCAGACAAGATTGAAGGCAACAGAGACAGAGGGCGACAACGGGAGAAAATATTAGACAGTTTGATACCTTAGCACGGCAGGGAAACAGCAGCGATCTTGATACATAATACTGGAGATAGATGATGATGATGTTCCTCCTTCGCAAGCGAAGATAAGCATGGCATGAAAAACATTTATTGCGATGGAGAAAAAAAAATAATAATTAAAATTGGTAATTAACTAATTTGATTTGTGAGTTCGTAGATGTCCAATTCGTGCACGGAAAGTTCTATTGCAGTGCATGCACGAGTGCTGAAGGTTCGGGGTAGGAGAATTTTCATATTTGTCCTTGTGTTTGTGGATTGTCCGCAGTGTTCTTTCTTTTTCAAATTTCGTGATGCCAGGGTGAGCGATCAGTGCTGTAGTCTCCCAGGAGCTAGGATCGATGTTGCAGTGCTTGAGAGAGCTTTTTAGGTGATCATTGAAGCGCTTTTTCACCCTCCACTTGAACGTTTACCTTCGCACAGCTCCCCATAGAATAATTTCTTTGGAAGGTGCTTGTCTGGCATGCGGACGATGTGGCCAGTCCAGCGGAGTTGGGACCTAGTCAGCATTGCATGGATGCTTTGCATACTGGACTTCTGAAGAATTTCCGTATCTGGTACACGATCCTGCCAACATACTCCCATGAGGTTTCGTAGGCACCGAAGATGAAAAGAGTTACACTGTCGAGCGTGTCTCACATAGACAGTCCAGGATGATGCAGCATTAAGCAGTGTAGATGTAGACTGGAGATAGATAACTGTGGAGAGCCATGATCGGCATGGCACCTGCTGATGATGATGATACTTTGATTTGCCTATACCTGTAGTAATTTTTGGCATTTTTTATCTTCTAAGGAAAAGCCTAAGATGTTTGCTAAAGATCAAGACATCACCATTGAAGCTGTGGTCAAGAAACTGAATGAGATTGTTGCAATGAGAGGCAAGAAGGGCACTGACCGCTCTATGATGATTGATCTCCTTCAGGAGTTAAAGCAAATAGCAGAAGCACATAACCTCGGCCCTTCTGTTTCTGTGAAGATCTGTTTTAATATCATGGCTGCCATCTATGATTATAACCCAAACATCGCCACATGCATGAAGAACGAGATGTGGGAAAAGTAAGCCATTGTTGTTTGTGTGTTTGTATATCAGAAATTACGTGCAACAGAGCTCTTGTTTTATTTTTATGCTGAGGACTGATGTGTCGGGCAAGTGATGCAAATAAAACGGTGACACAGCACATTTTCATTCTCTGGACTACATCCTGTTAGAAATCTAGTAAGCCATTATCCTTCTGCAAGATAGATCCAACGGGAGTTTGAGAATGAACGCTGAAGAAGAAGAAGAATGAATGCTGAAAAATAATAAAAAACTATCATTTTGTGCAATGTACGGTTGGGTGTGTGCTGTCCAAAACTTTATTTTATGCTCACTAAACTCCAACTGTTGTTGGTGTTACCAGGGCGAAAAGGGAGCAAAGATTAGCAACACTGTTTACCTTCCACGCATGTCGTAAGAGGCGACTAAGGAGGTTAGGGGATGGAGTTAGCTGTCCCATCCCATATAGGGTCAGTGACCCAAAGCCATGCTGAAGTCAGATGCGTCAGACCGAAAGGCGCAGATATCGCAGCAATGTTGTAAACCATGACACAATGCATTCCGTTCTCCGGACTACATCCTGCTGATCTGCAGGAGTTTGAGAACAAACGCAGAAGAAGAAGATTCCCATTCAATTTCATTTCTGTCCTTCAAATTTATGTTGCTAATTGAAGCCATCCAACATCTTAAATTTCTGAAAATAAACACCTTAAATACACATATTCATCCTCAGTTATTTATTACAGCAGTGAATACAACACACAAAGAACGCGAACCAAATAAATCTTATTACTAGTGAACAAAGCACTCTGCACGCGTCCTCATAGACAAATTTTGCGCACGAATTCCTTTCACAAGCGATGACATCTAGTGGGAAACTGAAATACTATATCAAATTAAACTGCATGTCTAGCTTGAATGGGGAAATCGCGGGATAGCAATGCAAAGTAACAAAAATAATTGCTAGTATGCGGAAATAGCAGGATGCATAAAAAAAGCCAGAAGGTGCTGGACGAGGAAATCGCAGGATTGGACGGTTGGAGGGTTAAAGGCATTGATCTTCCTCCAATGTCTGATAAATGGAGCACATGCAATGGATCCCAGCTGAGAGATAAAAGCAAATGAAAAGGCTGATCTCTTGACAAGAAAGGGAGAATAGCTCAAACAAATTGAAAATGACATCTCAAATTAAAAGGCCTGCTGAAAACAGATATGCTAGACCGTTATAGCACAAATAAAACAGTAGCACAATGTGCTTTCCTCTTCCTGGAAATCACATGACAATTCATTTTGGTTGCTTGAACAATGCAGAATAGTTACCTATTGCGAGATATATGCAAGTACTGTCATAATGGGGTTGATGTGCAAATATTACAACATCATGTGTTTTGTACTGTCTTCACAAGGTTTAGATATATTTCATTGTTTGCAGGTCTTGCCTCCCGACTATTGAAGAATTGCTGACTGCTCTACTGGAGAACAGCGACATTATTGTGGGTGCAAATATCTTAGAGGAGAGTGAGCAGTTAGATGTAAGTTTTGTTTACTGGTATATAGGACCTCTCTTCTTTGGAAATTATTTTACTAATAAAAAATCTTAGTTCTTACATTATAATCTTACGGCTGGCGGGAGTTGGACCAGGACTGTTGTAGCGGCACCTAATCATCTTGCAACTCAAGTAAACAGATTTTCCGTACTTGACCAACCACTTCCCCACTAAAAGATGTGATCTCGCCAAGACATTCAACCTGTGTACTCAAGTCACTAAGAACAGACCAATCGAGACAAAGGACTATTGCAACAATGAAAAAGTATTGAACAATAATGAACTATTGTACAAGTATTGAAGTATCCTCAGTAACACAAACATAGAACATCCATATTCATACTACAATGACCTAAAGCTTCTTGGAAACATAAATAGCAGAAACTGAACAATGTTGCTTCAAATAATAGCTTATACAAGTAAATTCAAGTAATCCCTACAGCATGAGGATAAATAAAAATAATTCTGACAGCTGACAGGAATTGAACCAGGTCTGTTATAGCGGCACCGAATTGCCTTGCAACCCAAGTAAACAGGTTTTCTGTACTTTACCAACCACATCCCTACTAAAAGATCCTTAGGTCTTTGTAAGTATGAATATGGATGTTCTATGTTTGTGTTCTTGAGGATACTTCAACACTTGTACATGATGTTTGTTTTTGTAATAGTTCTTGTCTTGATTGGTCTATTCTCAGTGACTTGACAACACACATTGAATGCCTTGACGAAATCACATCCTTTAGTGGTGATGTGGTCGGTCATGTACAGAAAACCTGTTTACTGGAGTTGCAAGAGTTCAATTCCCATCAGCTATTTTAAAAGAATTATTTTCATTTATCTTTGTGCTTCCTACTTGTATTTACTTGTTCCTACATAACAAGTGTTAATTACTTTCTTATTAATTAATGTTCCTTGGAATTTTTGGTAACAAAATGTGAATAAAGCTTAGATAAACATAGAGTGTGGTGACCTAGTTGATAGTGAGCTTACTTTCTATCACAGAGTTACAGCATGTCAGGTTTGAAACTACATCCGTACAAAAAAAATACCAGTTCATGACCGTTCCTCCAGTTGAACCAACTGTAAATGAATATGTGTTACAGAAGGTACACATAGCAAGGAAGGAAACTGGCCCCACCCCAACTAATAGATGCTGCGGCTTAGTGCATAGAGAGTTATCCTCATTTCTAGTGGCGGGTTGCTGCTATGGAACATACTTTTACCTAAAGATTACATAATGCATCTTCTGGTGTAAGTCACCTTCACAGAACATTTTCACTATGCAAACTTTCCTGGTGTTTTTTCCAGTTATATTCAAACGGTTCTCTTATGTGTTCATTCTAAAACTCCTGCAGGATATATTCTAGACGAATATAGGTATTGTGCAATGGTTGACAGCTTAGCTGTGATATCTGTGCCTTTCTACCTGACTTCTGGTTCACTTTGACCCTCATTTGGATGGGATGTATAACTCCACTCTAAAACTTTCTTATTCTTCTACAACATAGAAGGTAACAGTGCTGCTTGACGTTGCTCCTTTCTCAGGTTCTTCTTATGCATTCGTTTTCCAACTCCTGCAGATTAGCAGGATGTAGTCCGGAGAACGGAATGCATTGTGGTTTACAGCATTGCTGCGATATCTGCTCCTTTCGGCCTGGCACATCCGACTTCAGCATGGCTTTGGGTCACTGACCCTATATGAGATGGGACAGCCAACTCCATCCCCTAGCTTCCTTAGTCGCCTCTTACGACATGCGTGGAAGGTAAACAATGTTGCTATTCTTTGCTTCTCTTTCGGGCCCCGGCAACACACATGCGTCTCAGGTTCTAACAATACACGGTCAAAGGTTCTCAATATCCAGTGTCCATGCACTACCTTGTGTTCTCTTTCTTGGAATCTTTCCCTTCATGATTAATCTTTCTAACCTATTGTGTCTTTTTATATGCTCAAAATATGTTAACTCGCATTTTTGCTCATTTTGAGGAGTCAATCTTAATGTTCAGGTCTATACAGACGTCTGTGTTAGATAGTCTTCTCTCCATGATATTCTATGGAACTTTCTATAGCATTTCATTTCAATTGTTGATATTTTCATTTTTGTTGTGATATCTTGGATACCATACAGTTCTACACAATTTTTGTCCTGTTCTGTTGCAGAGAGTTACAAAGTACATCTTGCATGGCAGAGGTACCAGATTCAAACCCTGCTACAGGCATCTTTGAATCCAGACTTCACAAAGCAGTAGCAACCTACTGAATGTTATTATATTACTTAGAAAATCTCTAGTCAAAAAATGTTGAATTGATCCCTACATCCTGAATAGGACAGATATGCTTCCAACACTCAGCTTCCAAACAATGTTAACAAGCATAGGAGAGGAACAGAATTTGTATGGTTATTGTACATTCTTGCAAATAGTGTAATTTTAATACAGTTTGCTGCTCTAGAAGTAAAAAAAAAAATTTGATTTGATAATAGTAAAAATTGTATACGTAAACAGATCAGATTTGATAATTGGAAGACTTCATAAGTGAGCAGATTTGATAATTGTGGAAGACTCTGTATACGTAAACAGATTTTTTAACAATGGAAATATCTATAAGTAAACAGATTTAATAACAATGGAAATATCTATAAGTAAACAGATTTAATAACAATGGAAATATCTATAAGTAAACAGATTTAATAACAATGGAAATATCTATAAGTAAACAGATTTAATAACAATGGAAATATCTATAAGTAAACAGATTTAATAATAGTGGAGAACAAATGTAACTATAATTTAGACGAAACTATGAATAAAATTGTGTTATTCTGCTTGCTATTCAGGGAAGTCTAGGAGAGGTGATAGAACATCTATAATACAATTCTGCCATTTGATATTGTTAGAGTATCTGGATAGGTGGTGTTCACCATTTTCCTGAATCATTTTGAAAGTAGTGAAATTGTGTAATTTTGCTTGGTTTGTCCATGTAACGAGACACTGTTCACTATCTAAAATAATTTAGCAAATTCTTAAATGTCGAATGAGAAAAGACTGAGAAAAAACTTCACGACTTTAAGGAATACGCTGGGCGTGTTTTTTTTTACACTCATCCAAATGGCTGAGAACAGAGGTGTTTGTGGGGACTGTGCATATGTTCCTAATATGCACATGTGACCCTTACTAATATGCATGTTATTATTATTATTACATGTACTTGTTCTCTTGTAGTAGATTGTGAATGTGTATACTAATGGATTCTATACCTAATGTCATGTTTGTGTAGGACATGATATATATATATATATTGGCATCTCTCTTCAGAAAGCCCCATTCCGCATCAGGGGCTGTATACTCACCATGGTTGAAAGATTGGATGAGGAGTTCACGAAGATGTTGCAAGCCTGTGATGCTCACAGCACAGAATTCGTAGAGAGGTGAGTGAAGGGGACACAATGTTCAGAACTTCTGAAGATCTGTCGATTCATAGAAATATTGTTTTGAAATATATATGTATTCAGTTGCAATCAATTGCTTCTTTTGAAGTGATATGCTATAGAAGGATTCTGAGGATACTATTGACTGAAAAAAGACAAATAAATCAAGAAGTGAAGTAAAGAAACAAAGTTGGCTACTAAACTTAAAGAAAATTGAGGTTATTTTATTTGGTGTTTAGTCCTTTAGCTCCAATACGCGAATTTACTTGTTCCTCTATCTTACTACTATTGACAAGTTAATCGTTTTGTTTTTCTATCCTCTCTTTGCTAATAACTATTTCACCTAGAGATTCCCATAATGATTCTGAAATTGTCAAGCAACAATACACATTAACTACCCTATCCATGCAGCATATATTTTCTAATGATAAAAAACCAGTGCATCTTATTTCCGTAGCTCAAGAAAGGAAATCTGCATTTGGTGTCATTAGGGTAAGAATTTAGCACAGTTGGGATCAGTTACTGAAAACAATGTCCCAGCTAAATGGTTAGCGGGATTGAAAATACTTAGTAATAGAAGGTATAGTTACTGGGGGAAAGGGATGAAAAAAATGGCGATGGACGAGGAACATCACAGAGTCCTTGAACATGTTGTTGATTGCCACATGACAACTCATGCAGAATCATGGAAAGTTCTAAGTATCCAGAAAGAAAATTACATTGTCTATTGTCTGTCCCCCATGTGAATGATGGTTGATTGCATTCACACTTAAAACCAAGCTGAAGTCGGATTTATCAGGCCAAAAGGTGCTGATATCGCAGTAAACCATGACAATGCATTTCGTTTTCCAGGCTGCATCAGAATCGTGCTAATCTAATGGAGTATAAGTATGACAAGAAGATGAATGAGAATGGAGGGTTGACATCACAACCAGCATTGAATACAGTGAGATCCTGTCTCCCAGAGCATGCTGCACAAGATATAAAGAAAAGTGCATAAGGAAGGAGTGAGTCACTCTTCTCAACAGGCGTATGGTATCCCATGAATCTACTGTCCAGGTCATGTAGGAGTCAGAGGTATTGAAAGTGCTGATGCACTAACAAGATACACTTTGGAGAATGTCGCATGATGGGAAGAACATTGGCTGAACAGGAAGCACTGTGGTGAATGGAGCAGTGATGGGAAAAGATTTGGCTGAACAGGATGCACTGTCGTGAATGGTGCAGTTATGGGAAAAGATTTGGCTGAACAGGATGCACTGTGGTGAATGATGCAGTGATGGGAAAAGATTTGGCTGAACAGGATGCACTGTGGTGAATGATGCAGTGATGAGAAAAGATTTGGCTGAACAGGATGCACTGTGGTGAATGATGCAGTGATGGGAAAAGATTTGGCTGAACAGGATGCACTGTGGTGAATGATGCAGTGATGGGAAAAGATTTGGCTGAACAGGATGCACTGTGGTGAATGATGCAGTTATGGGAAAAGATTTGGCTGAACAGGATGCACTGTGCTGAATGATGCAGTGATGGGAAAAGATTTGGCTGAACAGGATGCACTGTGGTGAATGATGCAGTGATGGGAAAAGATTTGGCTGAACAGGATGCACTGTGGTGAATGATGCAGTGATGGGAAGAGATTTGGCTGAACAGGATGCACTGTGGTGAATGATGCAGTGATGGGAAGAGATTTGGCTGAACAGGATGCACTGTGGTGAATGATGCAGTGATGGGAAGAGATTTGGCTGAACAGGGTGCACTGTGGTGAATGATGCAGTGATGGGAAAAGATTTGGCTGAACAGGGTGCACTGTGGTGAATGATGCAGTGATTGGAAGAGATTTGGCTGAACAGGGTGCACTGTGGTGAATGATGCAGTGATGGGAAGAGATCTGGCTGAATAGGATGCACTGTGGTGAATGATGCAGTGATGGGAAGAGAATAGGATGCAATGTGGTGAATGATGCAGTGATGGGAAGAGATTTGGCTGAACAGGATGCACTGTGGTGAATGATGCAGTGATGGGAAGAGAATTGGCTGAATAGGATGCAATGTGGTGAATGATGCAGTGATGGGAAGAGATTTGGCTGAATTAATTAGATACAGATGTGGATACACTACAAATGATGAAGATAAGACGAAGAAACAACATACATGCAGAGTGATAACAATGTACATGTTCAGAGAGTGATAACAATGTACATGATCAGAGAGTGATAACAATGTACATGATCAGAGAGTGATAACAATGTACATGATCAGAGAGTGATAACAATGTACATGATCAGAGAGTGATAACAATGTACATGATCAGAGAGTGATAACAATGTACATGATCAGAGAGTGATAACAATGTACATGTTCAGAGAGTGATAACAATGTACATGTTCAGAGAGTGATAACAATGTACATGTTCAGAGAGTGATAACAATGTACATGTTCAGAGAGTGATAACAATGTACATGTTCAGAGAGTGATAACAATGTATATATTCAGAGAGTGATAACAATGTACATGTTCAGAGAGTGATAACAATGTACATGTTCAGAGAGTGATAACAATGTACATGTTCAGAGAGTGATAACAATGTATATATTCAGAGAGTGATAACAATGTACATGTTCAGAGAGTGATAACAATGTACATGTTCAGAGAGTGATAACAATGTACATGTTCAGAGAGTGATAACAATGTATATATTCAGAGAGTGATAACAATGTACATGTTCAGAGAGTGATAACAATGTACATATTCAGAGAGTGATAACAATGTACATGTTCAGAGAGTGATAACAATGTACATGTTCAGAGAGTGATAACAATGTACATGTTCAGAGAGTGATAACAATGTACATGTTCAGAGAGTGATAACAATGTACATGTTCAGAGAGTGATAACAATGTACATGTTCAGAGAGTGATAACAATGTACATGTTCAGAGAGTGATAACAATGTATATATTCAGAGAGTGATAACAATGTACATGTTCAGAGAGTGATAACAATGTATATATTCAGAGAGTGATAACAATGTACATGTTCAGAGAGTGATAACAATGTATATATTCAGAGAGTGATAACAATGTACATGATCAGAGAGTGATAACAATGTACATGTTCAGAGAGTGATAACAATGTATATATTCAGAGAGTGATAACAATGTACATGTTCAGAGAGTGATAACAATGTATATATTCAGAGAGTGATAACAATGTACATGTTCAGAGAGTGATAACAATGTATATATTCAGAGAGTGATAACAATGTACATGTTCAGAGAGTGATAACAATGTACATGTTCAGAGAGTGATAACAATGTACATGTTCAGAGAGTGATAACAATGTACATGTTCAGAGAGTGATAACAATGTATATATTCAGAGAGTGATAACAATGTACATGTTCAGAGAGTGATAACAATGTATATATTCAGAGAGTGATAACAATGTACATGTTCAGAGAGTGATAACAATGTATATATTCAGAGAGTGATAACAATGTACATGATCAGAGAGTGATAACAATGTACATGTTCAGAGAGTGATAACAATGTATATATTCAGAGAGTGATAACAATGTACATGATCAGAGAGTGATAACAATGTATATATTCAGAGAGTGATAACAATGTACATGATCAGAGAGTGATAACAATGTATATATTCAGAGAGTGATAACAATGTACATGATCAGAGAGTGATAACAATGTATATATTCAGAGAGTGATAACAATGTACATGATCAGAGAGTGATAACAATGTATATATTCAGAGAGTGATAACAATGTACATGATCAGAGAGTGATAACAATGTATATATTCAGAGAGTGATAACAATGTACATGATCAGAGAGTGATAACAATGTATATATTCAGAGAGTGATAACAATGTACATGATCAGAGAGTGATAACAATGTATATATTCAGAGAGTGATAACAATGTACATGATCAGAGAGTGATAACAATGTATATATTCAGAGAGTGATAACAATGTACATAATCAGAGAATGATGACAATGTACATGTTCTGAGAATGTGTCTCAGACAGCCAAGATACATGATTTGAACCAATCCTGTAACAGAATATTGTGGCAACATATTTATGTCTTGAAAATCATTTTGTACACAAAAAATGCAGTGTTGATCGCTATGTCCTGAAAAGGATATGCTAGTAACATTTGTTAAACTCGAGGATGAAATGCATACTCCTATACTCTTTCGTGTCGTACATTATGTTGGGGGGGAGGAGACTACATAGCTTTAAAATATGTTGCAATAAAAATTAGTTGCTTTAATTTTCCCGCAGGTTGAAAGATGAACAGACAATGTGTGACATCATTGTCAAACTTGAGAGATATCTAGAGAGATATGGCAGCGGTGAAGAGATGTGTTGTATCTACCTCAGGCATATAGATCATCTTTACTACAAGGTATGCATACATGAGGAGTGTGTGATAGAGGATAGACTTAACGTTATGTTGTAGTTTTGCATTGATTCCATTGATCATATTTATATGTTTTGTTTACGTGCACATATAATGTTTTTGTACTTCTTTGTAGATTAAAGTAATCTGTGTTCTTTGATTGGACAATCAAGTAAGAATTGCATTGATCATACAAATGTGCCTCTCGTGTACTCAAGAATGATATTCATCACCAAGGGCAATAGCATACCTCCAAGTCAGCACCCGCTAATAAAGAGCACCCACTGCCATACTGAAATACAAAGTGTGAAAGGTAGTAGACAAAAGAAAGGAAAGTTGTAGATGGGGCGTGCTGAGGAAGTCATAAAGTGTGTGCTCACTAGAGGATGTGGCACATGGTGCAGAATGGATAATTGTTCCCAGAGATTGCCGCACGTCCTTTCGGTTAGTTAAAAAACACTCAGAGAATATAGGGAGAGATTTCCTGTTGATGTTTAATCTTCGGTGTAGGCATTGATCAGTTAGAATTCCATGTATCATGATGTGGTTAGATGGTCCGTTTTATATATGTGCTTAAAATGGTAGTGCTAAACCTACATGCCACAACTTAAACCATAGCACAATGTTCCCTGATAGAAATTTCGCAATTTGTGCTGCTTATTTCTTTTTCGGCGTTTATTCTAAAACTCTTGCTGGATCTCTTTTGTAGCAGGACAATGTCCCTTCTAGATTTCCAGCAGCAGGATGTAGTCCAGAGAATGAAAATGCGTTGTTTCCGTTTTATTTGCGCCAATGGCTCGACACATCCATCTTTGGCAGAATGCTGCTTATTTGAGAGTGAACATAAAATAAACATGTGTTACTATTTTCTCTTGATATCGACATCTATGACGTCCATGTGATAACATTTTATCTGCCTGCAATAAGTCACTTCTTATTTATTGATATATATGATTCTACCTTTTTGATTCATTACCTTTGTGATTCAATCTTTTTTGTATTCATTTCTTTTCTTTTAGTTTGACCAGTCTGCATTTGATGAAAAACAAGACAATGTAAGTGCAGTGTATTGAGTATATTTTATTTTATATCTTGCCATTTACTTTTGCATTTAATTAGATTCCTTTACCTTTTTTTATAGCCTTATACGTCCGTCTGCATAGTAAGAGTGCATGGAGTGTGTGTGGATTTTGAAACAATGGAACCTGTGTCATTTAGACCATTTAGAGAGCAATAGTCCTTTAGATAGTGAAGATGAGGTGAAAGATTATAATGTTAACCGATCATGAATTAGCTAGATTTCCATAAGAAACTACAGATTATCCAAATGGGCACACATCGGTGTCACCAATTCCGAATCATGTGTTTCTTGAGTCTGTTGTGGCCTGTCATCAATATAAAAATGATTGTTCCTTTCTTCCAAGCTTGTGAACAAAGAAAATTGTCTTTTGAGTTCCATTCCATGTCCATGGAGCTTTTAATGATCAATTCCATTTCTGGGAAATGATAATCTTATATATGTTTTTTGCTGACGGTTACTTCTAGTTTTGAAGTATTATTTGATCTCCCCTCCCTTTTTCTCTTAGATCATCATCACTTGGTAAAAGTATGGTGCACATATTATAATTATTATATTCTTTAAAAATATTGTTATAGTATGTGAGGTATAATTTAGGATTTAGATATATCTAGAATTAGATATATAATTAGAAATAATCTAGAATTTAGATCTAATCTCATAATAAACTTCGTTGATTTTCAAAAAGCCTTCAACAGCATCCATCGACCATCGCTTTGGGAATATTAAAAAATATATGGATTCCAAAATAAATATATAAATGTGATAAAAGCATTCTATACCAACTCAAAATGCTGTGTTAGAACAGAAAAAGGCAATTCAGAATGGTTCCCTGTGATTACTGGTGTTAAACAAGGCTGCCCTATGTCACCATTACTATTCAATATCGCAATTGACTGGGCTATGAGAAATAGCACATCCAACACAAATTTAGGAATCAAATGGATAAATAAAACAACATTAGAAGACCTGGATTTTGCCGATGATCTTGCACTATTGAGTTAAAACCATCAAGATGCACAAACAAAAACTGATAGATTAAAACTCATTGCAGGGCAAATAGGTCTCCAAATCAATTCAGCAAAAACAAAAAATTATGGACTTCACCAATTCACCTAACGAAATTACTTTAAATGGACAACAACTTGAAAAAGTACAGAAATTCTCCTATCTAGGAAGCAAATTACCACTCGGCAGTGATGTCATGCCAGAAATTACAACTTGCATTGCCCTAGCATCAAGTGCATTTAACAGACTGTCTAATATCTGGAAGTCAAAGTCAATCAGCACACGCACGAAAATGCACTTATTTAATTCCTGCGTTATTCCGGTGCTATCATATGGATGTGAGAGCTGGAAAAGCTCTTTATCTTCAGAAAAGAAATTACTGAGTTTCGAGAACAAATGTCTTCGTAGGATAACTAACACCCATTGGAGTGAATTCAAATCGAATGATAAAATCAGAGAAGAGACACATCAAAATTTCATCACAGATGTTATCAGAAAACGCTGTTGGTCTTACATCGGACATGTCCTATGCGCAGACACCAACAGAATACACCACCAATCTCTTGAATGGATACCTACAGGCAAAAGTGCAAGGGGTAGACCAATAGAAACACTCAGAAGAACAATACTTAGAGAAAGTAAAACAACCAATATTCATACTATTCAAGAACTGCACAGAATAGTTTTGAACAGACAGAATTTGAGAGATCTGCCCTATGCACTAACTTCAGCGCAAAAGGAAAATAAATGAATGAATGTAAGGTATAGTCATTATTCACATTTGTACTTGAAATATTTTATAATGGATTGACACTATTATTGTTTTAATTCATATATTCTTCTTCTTCTTCATTTGTTCTCAAACTCCTGGAGATAGCAGGATGTAGTCCGGAGAACGGAATGCGTTGTGTCATGGTTTACAGCATTGCTGTATCTGCGCCTTTCGGCCTGACACATCCGACTTCAGCATGGCTTTGGGTCACAGACCCTATATGGGGTATGGCAGCCAACTCCATCCCATAACCTCCTTAGCCTTCTCGTACGGCATGCATGAAAGGTAAACAGTGTTACTATTCTTTGCTCCCCTTTTGGGCCCCGACAACACACAGACGATACATATACTAATATACATTTTATTTTATTTGGTGCATATTGTTCGATAATGTGCGTAATACACCCATATATTATAGGAGAAGAGTTCTGCAGCTGTGATGGACCGCTTATGTAAATTCATCTACGCTAAAGATAGCACAGATCGGCTGCGAACACGTGCCATGCTGTGTCACATCTATCACCATGCTCTGCATGATCGCTGGTACCAGGCACGGGACCTCATGCTGATGTCACATCTGCAGGATAACATTCAACATTCTGATGTTTCCACACAGGTACAGTTTGTTTAATCATCTAATTATTTCCTTTTGTCTTTTCTCTTCTTCATCGTCCATTCTCAAACTCCTGCTGGATCTCCCTTGTAGCAAGACCATTGTCCTACTAGATTTCTAGCAGGATGTAGTCCAGAGAATGGAAATGCGTTGTCGCCATTTTATTTGCGACAATGACCCAACATATCAGTCTTCTGCTGGCTTTTGTTCTATTTATAAATATCTACAATACACAATAAAGTAAATTTCTCGTGTGAATCACTACTGTCGTAATGAAACAGCAGGAACGTGCTTCGCTTTGAAGAATATGCCGACATAATTCCTTGTAAAAAATAATACTGCAGGGAACAGTCGATGGTGGAAGAAGCAAAGGGGGATAAATCATAGACAGATAACATCAAAGACTGGACAGGTGAAGATTTGTCTTCCTCATCCACGGCGCTGAAGGTAAATTCCGCTGGAGGATTCTGTGTTGATGCACCCACTGTGGTGCCCCTATAATACTGAAAGAGTTATGGGTTTATAGATCAATGGATAAATGTCCATACAAAAAAGTCTATGTTTTAACATACGTCACTAAAACTGTAGTAGATAGGTCATTTACATTCTTATACATCTTTGAGTTAATTTGTGTGACTATGACCTGAATCCTCAATTGATCGAAGACATCATATTCTGAATTGTGTGTTCATCTGTCTGTGCTGATTTTCCACATGGGCATATAACTGATGTTTTGCCAGGTTGAAAAGGGAATCAGAGAATAGCAACACTGACCTGCCATGAATATCGTAAGAAGTGACTAAGGAGGTCTTGGGATTAAATTGGCTACACCATTAGGTCAAAGTGACTCAAAGAACAAGCTGAAATTGAATGTGTCAGGTCTAACAAAAATGCGGATATTGCAACCAAGCTGTAATCAAAGATAAAATTCATTCATTCTCCGCGCTACATACTGGTAACTGGCAGGATTCTGAGAACAAATGCAGTAGAAGATTAATGGGCAATAGGAATAGTCCTGAAACAAATTCAGCCTTTGGGGCATGTTCTCATCTGTGACAAAATTGTTTTTCTTAATGAAGATAGTCATTTATAATTTTTTCCTAATGATCCTGACCGTGAATTTGCATCATTTACAGGCCTACTGGCTATCCTATTGCAGTGTCACTGAGAGGCTTGTCCAACTTTTTTCATTGATGAATTTTCATATACTGTGTGTCGCCAGCCAAAGAAATGCTGTGAAAAAGTCAGCCTCTGACAGTGACATACAATGGGGTATCTCACATGCATGTTAACTGATGGAAGTCATCATAAGTGTTTCCTCTATATCATTTTGATCGCTGTCATCATAAGTGTTTTCTCTATATCATTTTTTTTTTTACAGTCACTGTCATGACAGGTGTTTTCTCTATCATTTAAAAAAATGCCATCTTTGTATTTTGTGTACGTAATGTTTGTCCCTAACTAGTATCTGGATGGAAATTAGTTATACAGTGATTTGATATATGTGTGTTTGCACGTTAATTTAAATGTTTTGTTTCATATAATTCTATTATTTTCCGACATATTAGATTTTGTATAATCGTACTTTGGTTCAACTTGGATTGTGTGGATTCCGACAAGGCCATATTAGAGATGCCCACAATGCACTTGTTGATATACAGAGCAGTAACCGGGCCAAAGAACTGCTAGCACAGGTTTGTTCATTATGTTATTTCACAGTTTGTTTACTACAAGAGAAAGTTTAGTTGGGTTTTTTCAAAGTATAATTTGTTACTATATGTATGATTAAGAAATAGAAGCAACTAGAATATCACTCATTTCGTACTCATTTAAATTTATCAGCCATTGTAAAGTTGGATGTGAGATATGGATCCATATCATCCATATCTTCTTGAAATGATAACATGATGATTGTGCTTTGTAAGTCGAGTTTGATAGTACCGGTTTGCAACTACAATAGAAATGAGAAATACAATTTACATTTTTAATTTAAAAAGGGTAAATTAAAAATAATAGCACTTACGTAGAACATTCCACTTAGACACGGCGGACTATCACTAAAACTGTGTAGATTTTGAAAATGTTTTATGTATTGTAATTTGTATGTTTCTTTGTTTACACATCATAGCCACCTAGTTTTAGTGATAGTCTGTTGTGTCTAAGTGAAACATTCTAAAAAAAAAAATGTGTTTTACGTAAGTACTATTGTTGCTATGTTTCACACAGTGCTACCTTATATTGATTGAATTAAAAATAAGTAGATTTTTGATAGCGGTAATTGATTTCCATAATAATTTTTGTGTATGAATCATGGGAAACTGGATTAACCATGTCTTGTAGAATTATTATAATTAGATTTATCAACAAATTTGGGAAATACAGGATTCAAAGAATCAATTTGTCAACTGTTTATTGAAGAAAGCTTATATGGTTCAGAAATGTATAAAACAATCTTGTGAGAAACAGAGGAGGGATTAAGAAGAAATGGGGAACAGAGAAAGTCATTAACTGACAACATCAAGGAATGAACAGAACTTGAACTACACACTTGTCCACACCACAGATGACGAGAACATAATTTATATGTTGCGTGCATCCCTCACAGCACGCCTACAACCCTAGAGGATTCTGGGATAAAATTATTATTTGCAGTAACCAAGTTGAACTGGAGTCAACAAACATCAGATGAACAGTAAAAGATATCAGACAAGCTGAAATGTTTGTTGTAAAACTACATGTGAAGTTATTTCATAGTCTGTCCTTTTTATATATGCTTTTATTTTTATCAGTAATATGAGAGCAATGTAAACACCGATTGTTACTATACTGATTGTTACTATACTGATTGTTACTAAGTATATGTGTAAGTATCCTACTCTCTGCTGCAGGGTTTGGTTCCTCAGAGGCAGTATGAGCGTACGCCTGAGCAGGAGAAGATTGAGAAGCGTCGCCTTCTTCCCTATCATAAGCATATAAACCTTGAGCTGCTTGAGTGTGTGTATCTAGTCTCTGCAATGTTGATAGAGATCCCTTATATGGCAGGTAAGCTTGCAGAGTTTAACAAGTGGCTAACTATATACCTTACCTGAGCAATTGTACACGACCATGTTCTTCTGGTAAGACTTAGATCATTTATCAACCTCTATCCACCGAAGATGGGTGTTTCGGGCTATTGGAACAAATAAAACAGCAATACAACACATTTCCATTTTCTGAACTACGTCCTGCTGGAAATGTAGTTGGACCATTGTCCTGCTACAAGAGAGATCCAGCGGGAGTTTGAGAATGAACATAGAAGAAGAAGAAGAATCAACCTCTAAAGGTTGATATAATAGCTTTGATAATGTGTAACAACTGCTACAATTCTAATCCAACAGACGGGAACTTAGAAACAGGGTAATATAGTTTTGATAATCACTAGAAGATCGAATGTTAACAACAAAAATCAATGTTTCAACCAAAAGGCCTCTTTCAAGACCATAACATCTGACGAGTAAAGAACTGCACTATCCATAATCACATTATAACAGAACTAAAAGGGATATGCTGGAAGTCCAGAATAATAAGAATGATAGCTGAAAATGTACAAATGCACCCCAAATTTGATTTAAGGTATATTTGAATGAAGGCGTGGTATGGAGTACAACACAGTACGGTAGGAAACAAGTATTTGACGTAACATAATTTGCAGTGTGATAGTCAAGTGAAAAATTGAAGAAAAACTGCTGAAATTTCTATTGGTGTCTAGTTCTTTTCATGAGTTTCTCTTTGGTGCTCTTTTCATACCATTTAAAATCTGTTCTGTGCCATTTGTATTTTCATATTTATCCATAAACAGCCTGAATTTGTATTTTCATAATTATCCATACTAAAACAGCCTGCATTTGTATTTTCATAATTATGCATACTAAAACAGCCTGTATTTTGTTACAACAGCCCATGAGATGGATGTTCGCAAGAGAATGATAAGCAAAAACTTTCATCATGTGCTCAAGATGAGCGACAGGCAGACTCTGACCGGTCCCCCAGAGAGCATGAGAGAACATGTTGTAGCTGCAAGTAAAGCCATGAGGAATGGTGACTGGAGGAAATGCAGAGACTACATAATCAATGAAAAGATGAATGCAAAGGTAAACTTCGTGCATTTCCTGTGTTTCTTCTTCTTCAGCGTTTATTCTCATAACTCCCTCTGGATCTCCCTTGTAGCAGGACCATAGTCCTACTAGATTTTCAGCAGAATGTAGTCCAGAGAATGGAAATACGCCGTGTCGCCGTTTTATTTGCGCCAATGTCCTGACATCTATCTTCGGTGGGATTTCCTGTGTTTAATTCTCGTATTTTCTCCATCTGGAACTTTCTTATAACCACATAATCTTCTGCAGCATTCTTTCTCAAACTTCCCTTGGATCGCTCTTGCAGCAGGATTTAGTCCATAGAATGGAAATGCGCTGTGTTGCCGTTTTATTTGCGTCATTTGCACGATAACGTCCATGATCGGCAATAGCAGGATAATGATCCTACTTTAATTCTGGCAGGATGTAGTCCAGATAATGTATATTTGTATATATTTGTAGTGTCATTGTTTTATTTACACCAATGGTCCAACACGTCCAACTTTTTGATGGTTGTATTTAATATAACATAAGTCTGTCCACCATAAATTATGTAGTTAAATTTGTTTACACCCTGTCAAGAATTCAAGAGGATCTGCTTGATTATATCCAAAAATTTATCAGAAAATGTATGCAAAATAATGTTTTTACAAAAATGTTTCGAGAAGAAAACAAATAAAGAGGCGCTAAAGACACTTAATATGAAGAAAGAACTACTAAGAGAAATAAAGATCAGGCAAATAAAATACTTTGGACACATTAAAAGACATGGCACCTTATTGAAGACCTTACTTGAGGGTAAAGTCAAAGGGAAGCGAGCAAGAGGTAGGCAGAGATACAAGTGGGAGAGTAACATTACACGATGGACAGGTTACAGTCTAGCAAAGTGCACCACCACGACAGGAGATGTTGGAGATACGTTGCAGCCAACCTTTGTTGCGGAGACGGCACTTGATGATGATGAAAATGCAGCAAACCTTTTTTGTGTGGGAAAGTTATTGCTGCTTGCTTGCCAACGACTGGGAATCAATGTACTCTGAACATCAAAGGACTGAAAAATAGGTGCTATTGGCCCAAACTCACCATGGGAACATGTTTCTGCCCATCCAAAAAGGGTGTCTAACACTACTCAATATGTTGACTTGTGGTGAATCTTGTTTGTTTTGCAACTTATGATATATATATATCATCACCTTTTATATTTTTTGGGTAGAGTTTACTAACATAATTTATTGTTGCAAATAAAATGTATTGTATGTATTTTGATTGAGATCTCAGAATTGATCAGATTGATGTATCATTTGTTTTATCACTGCCTCAGGTATGGGACCTGTTCTACCAGGCGGACAAAGTTAGAGATATGATCAGTGCAAAGATCCAAGAGGAATCTCTTCGAACTTACCTGTTCCGTTATTCATCTCTGTATGATTCAATCAGCATTGATAATCTGGTGGCCATGTTCCACATTGACAGAGTGCTAGCTCATGCTACTATCAGCAAGATGATCATTAATGAAGAGCTTATGGTATGTTAACTTTCTACATTTATGTCACATTAACTAAGTAGTACGTTAACTTTCTATATTTATTATGTCACATTAACTAAGTAGTACGTTAACTTTCTATATTTATGTCACATTAACTAAGTATGTTAACTTTCTACATTTATGTCACATTAACTAAGTAGTATGTTAACTTTCTACATTTATGTCACATTAACTAAGTAGTATGTTAACTTTCTACATTTATGTCACATTAACTAAGTAGTATGTTAACTTTCTATATTTATGTCACATTAACTAAGTACAATAGTCTTGACTCTTGATTAGAAACCGGCCTCACAGCACGTGGGGCATTCCCATAAGTGCTCCGCCCTCAGTTCCAGAAGCCATCCGACTCGATGGTGTTTCAAGTCTAATGCCGCTTAAATAGATGTCAGCATCAGGGCACAACTCTGGCTCTTGCGAAAGATTTCTTTGTTGTTCCGCTCGCCCACCACCATGCCCGTAACTAGTTTAAGCACAACGTCGGCATGTCGGAACAACATGGTAACTGTTATCGAAGGTTACAACTGCGGATAAGTACAATAGTACTTATGTAGAACACAGGTTTTTTAGTTTCACTTGATAACTGACAGACTATCACTAAAGGGCTATGGGGTGTAAACACGAAACAATAGACAGGACATTTTCAGCGTTTAATATTGTCAGGTCTTAGTCAAGAATATGCAAAACAACAGTGAAAAGACAATAAAAAGCGTTAAAACAATGTTGTCACCACAGAGGCACTATAACGCGAACAATAAACATGCAAACAAAATGATGTTCAAGGTGACAATGACATACGTGCAAACATGCAGTCATTGAAGCGGGTTCTGTTGAAAAGAGGACGAGATATGAGAACAGAAAGAAAAAATTATTACCCAAAACAACAATATAACAAGGACCACACCAACCCAGATTTAAATAAATTAATGTTCGTAGCTAAGTCCAAAAGGCTTGAGAGTAACAAACTCAAAATAAATTGATTTTCTAGAGCGTACCTATATCTGTTATCTGTGGTGCAGGATCTGAGGGCAGTGACCATGATGGCCATCACCATTGAAATAAATGTCAACAGGGGTAGATTCTCTGTGCTTTATGGGCATGAAGATGCCTACAGAAGTGGTCACTCAAGACAGAAGATAAAACCAATGTATACATGTGTAATAAACAAAATAAATGGCGTCTTGTGGGTTAACAAGAACATCTGGCAATTGTGAAAACTTGTGTGTCTTGGGCACATGTGGAGGCATTATTCCTTTTTCAAGACTTTCCTGCAGATGACAGACAGGTATGGGTGAGAGAAGTGGAGCATAAAGTCAAGTTGGCATGGTTACGTTTCTCCACACTCAAACCAGAAACTACTGCTAATGGCAGATATGTCTGAACATTGGCATAAATAAAACGGTGATACAACACATTTCCATTTTGTGGACTACATCCTGCTGGAAATCTATTTGGACCATTGTCCTGTTACAAGAGAGTTCCAGTGGGAGTTTGAGAATGAACGCTGAAGAAGAAACCACAAACTTAGAACAGAGGCACTGCAGGATTTTTGTGTTAATGTTTCTAAAGTGGCACCCCTTATGACAATGGAGGGTATTACTTTAAGCAAATTTGATCAAGTTGTGTTGTGAGGTGGACCTACTAACCACAATGCAGTGAATTTCTGTTCTCTGGTTGTTTTCTCCAGGAAAGATCATCTAAATCAGTGGTTCTCAACCTTCCTACTTCCGCGATCCTCTAATATAGTACTTCATGTTGTGGTGACAACACCCACCACCACCCCCCCCCCCCCCCCCCCCCCACTATAAAATTATTTTCGTTGCTACTTCATAATTTGTGTTTTCCGAAGGTCTTAGACGACCCCTGTGAAAGGGTTGTTCGACCCCCCAAAGCAGTAATGACCCACAGGTTGAGAATCACTGATCTATAATATCTTCTAAGTTTATCTTAGTGCTACAAGAGAGATCCAGTGAGAGTTTGAGAACCCAAAAAAATATTTGGAAAAATCTTCTTGGATTATAATTATTTATGATTCAAGTTTTCTTTGTTGGTGCATAAACTAGCGCAATATTTTTTTGTGCATTTAGTGTTTTGTTGTTCAGGTTTTCTTCCACTTTTATCAAATCATGTTATTGGTTCTCATGATTTGGACAAAGTTTCACTAATTCATCTGCTGATTTTTTAACTTTCTAGGCATCTTTGGATGAGCCAACCCAGATTGTGGTTATGCACCGTACCGAACCAACACGTCTACAGTCCCTTGCTTTGCAGCTGGCTGAGAAGGTTGGATCCCTTGTGGACAACAATGAGCGTATAATGGAAATCAAACAAGGAAACTTTTTCTTCAGTAAAAGCAGTAAGTTTTTGTTGTTTTTTTGTGTGTGGTGAAAGTTGAACATCTGTGTGGTCTTCTTTTAGAACTTCAGTTTACTATTTGGTATTGATTTCAACCAACTTTCTTTGTTATTTTACTGAAATTGTTCTTGTTGTTTTATCTTTTTCACTTTCAGTTATCAAATTTATGACCAGTTTTGCTGTACACAGTTTCTATAATGTCTTGCACTCGCTGAAATGACTTGTCTCAAATGTCCCAAATTATGTATATCCTCTTATACTAGGCTATATTTAGAATGATTGCATATCAAGTTTACCACAAATGTCATAGCTCGAAAACCGATCATCATTCAATCCTGCTGTACTTAAACAGCAAAATTAGAGAAAAAACAATATGTTGAGACATATAGAGTATATGTTATATTTTTCTATGTTTTTCCTTGTGATTTTCATACAAATCTTCACTGTTGTTATACTTATTTGAGAAGATATGTTTGAGAAAAACATTACAGTTGCTGTTTGAGAAATTACTGCCTAAATTCCCAACCATAGTGATGATTCATTTTCATGCATTTGTAGGCATGGGAGCTGCAGTAATGTTGTGTAAAGTCATTTGCACAACGACCAACAAACACGGGTTTCAAATTCCTCGTTATTCATGGCTTAAAATAAAAATTACTCCAGTGATTCACCCAGCCACACGGAAGTAGGGTAGCACTACTCATGCTTTGGGAAGATTGAAGAATAATGCTAATACTGCTGAGTAAGTGTCGCACAAGTCTGGCCGTTTCTGGTTAGTCACTGACTAGGCAGCTGAGCACTTATGGAGATGTGTGCTATGACGCTGGTTCATAATTCAGCTGACCTTTAATTTTATTTCTAAACATATTTTGCCCTAGAAGGTATATCCTATTCACAACATAGTGATCAATCCAGTATGTAGAGATTTCTAGGCAATATAGAAGCATTCAATAGGTTGCCATTGCTTTCTGAACAGTCCAAATGCACAGTTGCTTTCTGCAGGGTTTTAACCTGATACCTTGGCTGTCTGAATTTTGCTGAGAGGCCACAGAAGGATACTCATTTGGACAATAACGATATACAAGGGCTATTCAGTAAATTTCAGACCTGATTCCTCCTCCTCACACTTGAAAACCATAATACGTAGAGCATTGCTGATTGCCAGATGCATGCAATTGCTGTGTACAAGTGTACGTACGAAACTGAAATATATAACTTTGCACATGAGCTGTGTGTGATTCTATAAGTGAATGTGACTTAGTTTGTCTATCGCATTTCAAAAATGGATGTTCATCTTCCACAACATGGGTGCATTCATTTTTGTTTCCAAGATGGAGAAACTGATTCCTAAACTTCTGAAATGCTTTAATTAGCTTTCTTCTTCAGCATTCATTCTCAAACTCCTACTGGATCTCTCTAGTGGCAGGACCATGATCCATTCTTAGATTTCCAGCAGGATGTAGTCCAGAGAATGGAAATGCGTTGTATCTCCATTTTATTTGCGATAATGGCCCAACACATCTGTCTTCGGCGAGCAATTATCTTTCAGAAAGTCCTGCCAATCAAATTACAATATTTGAGTAGTATTCCCATTTCTAGAATGGACGCATATCATTTGAAGATGACCTCAAGTCAGTGCAGACTGTTCACCTCAGACACTGATGAAATCATGATACGTGTGAAGAAATCATGCTTTTGATGTGCTCATTCACGTTGAATATGTACCAAGAGGACAGTCTCAATACCGAATTGTGTAAAGCAATCCTGCAGTGACGCTGTGCACAGACATTGCCTTGAGAAGTGACGCACATGCAATTGAATTGTGTATCATCACACTGCCCCTACAGCACAGGTCTACCATCATGTACACATTTTTGATGAAGCACATTCCATTGTTCCCACAGCCTCTCTCCTCGATCCTGCTTCGTATGAAGTTTTTTCTTATTTTCACAACTTAAGAAAACAAAAAAATGTCACAGATTCAATTACTCCGAAAATACTCAAGGCAATGCAATGAGAGAAATTAGGGCTATTTAAAAAAGTGTCTACCAGGAATTTTTCCATCAGTGGTAGGATGGCTAGAATATGTGTATATAACCACAAGGGAAGGACTACTTTAAAGGAGATAGAACTAATGATTCTGTAAGTATGTTTTCTGTAAAACAAATCTGTCAAGATACTTGTTGAACAAACCTCGTATAATGATAAGACTTCTTTCAAGCTGACATGATTCTTATTTAGATTTTACTGCCAAAGATGGATGTGTCTGGCCATTGGCGCAAATAAAATGGTGACACATCGCATTTCCATTCTCTGGACTACATTCTGCTGGAAATCTAGTACGGCCATTGTCCTACTACAAAAGAGATCCAGTGGAAGTTTGAGAATAAACTCTGAAGAAGAAGATTTAGATTTTAGGAGGTACACTGAAGAAAATATTTCTCAAAAGGTGGCCAACAGTGAAAAAAGTTGAATCACTGAAATAAATATATGAGAATTACAGCTAATTTCCATGACTCTGAAGAAAAAAGACAAAAGTGGAGGTGTTCTGTGATTGTGTCGAGTGGATAAGGCGGCAAGAATTAGTAATACTGTAGCAATTTATTAAATAATGTAACTTCATTTTAGCTTGAGTTTAATATAAATTTTGAATTAACATCGCTTATAATGTGTCTCTTAAAGATAACATGGGCTCAAAGACTGGTAACATATTGAAATTTCTTTCTTTTTTATAACCGGCTGCGGCTTGCATAGCTTCTTCCCATTAGTTTGACTTTGACATGTGCGTTTATACAATTTATTTAAATGAAGTTTTGAAAAACTCATGAATCATAAATTATATAATGTGTGTGCGATATATTGAGTAGCGTATGGTATATATTATGATGTATTAAATTACCATTTATTCTTTATGCGAAATAATTAACACATTGTACCACTAGTTTTATGGGTACATTCCTAAAATACGGATCCAGTAGGTTAAATTTTTCAATATACGTGAATTCTTGTTTTTTAATAATTGATGTTCCTCATTCTAGTTTTAATACAATTGTTTACCATCAGAAGCAACACATAGAGATAGAAAGCAGCATATGTTTACAAGCAGAGATTGCTCAAGTGGATTTTATTCGCTTCGTGTAATATTGAATTAGGAAACCGGCTCGATAAAGTTGTGTGTAAAAAAAATGCAGATGGATAAAAGGCGCTGCTGTTGAATGGAATGCTTCCTTATTTGCGGTTTTCATTTCCGCCCTTTCCAAACTGCAGAGCAATCACATAGGGGGAGATGACAAAATTGTAGCAATTGACGAAAACCTCTTTTCTAAATGGAATAAAGTCGGAAGAGCCCTGCCACAATAATGGATTTTTGGTACGGTGTACCGTGAAAAATAACCATAGTACATAGAACAATAGGAATAGGAGTGATTAGATTTGAGGGTTGAATGTGTGTCTTCTGAACAGGTCCAAATGTTACATAATCAACATTTGATTGTGATGGAACAGAGAATGGAGAAAACTTATGGGGATGTCTCATGTGATATAAAAAAAAACTTCCGTTGCTGCATGTTTTCCTGCGAAAGAGTGCAGGGAGGCTTTCTATGGACTGTGAAAATAAAGGCAGCTTTGCCATAGCAGACGCCGCGACATGTACAGGAAGGAATTTGATAGAATGTGATATGATGTTTACTTATTTCTATTCAAGAATAAAGTCACATGACAATTAGACTTGGAACTGGTTAAGACACTGGAATGAGCAGCAGGCACAATACCATAAGTCACAATTACTGGCATCATCAGATAATTGTTGCCAGTAATTGTGTGAAATATTATTTGTATATGTGTGGATGAAATAGTTTTTTTAATTTTGAGAGTTGTTTTATTTCTGAACTTGCTTCACACAGGATATGGTAAAGTTTTAATGTCTGCTTTACTTGTAAATGTAAAGCAATTTATAAATTGACTGATTTTTAGTCAATTGCTTTCAGAATTAACTGTTGTTATGCTAGAAACGAAATTGATGCCATTATTGAAACTAGATTTTGTAGTATGTCAATGCTGGCTAAATAATAAATCCTTGCACTTGTCCCCATCACTTTTACAAAGAAGCACTGGTGTGTGTGTGTGTGTTGTTGTTGTTCTACCTGTTGGTGAACTCCCAGCACTGTTGCAGTGATAACTTCTGTACAAATGTGTTTTACTTTATATGGTGCTTATTAGAAATGTATCTGCTCAAGTGTTGGTCCTAAATACGGTCGCAAGGAACCAGCAGGAAAATTAAATTAACAACTAATAAGAGCAAGTATATTCCCAGTAGCAATTTACGGCTGTATTACATGGACAACTTAAATCACTAGCAAAGAGAGTTGCTGCCTTCAAATTGGGATGCTATTGCGAATACCATGGACAATGAAAAAGATGAAGCTAGAAGTTTTAAGAACATTAAATATAGGGGCTGTCTAGCAACATATAATGGAGGACGTGGTTGTTGTTAATAGAGGCCAAGGGGCTTCCCAAGGCCATGATGCACAAGACTGTTAAAATTGTTAAACATGCCCTGGGCTGTAGCAGGTTAACTGACCTAGTATCTTGAGGAGATCAGAGAATCCATAAAAAAAAGATTATGTACTGGAAGGAATATGTCACCTGAAGAAATTAGTCTGTTGTTGAAAGTGGCTTGTCTCAACACAATAAGTCCTAATCTGTTGAAAGTGGCCTGTCTCAACACAATAAGTCCTAATCTGTTGAAAGTGGCCTGTCTCAACACAATAAGTCCTAATCTGTTGAAAGTGGCCTGTCTCAACACAATAAGTCCTAATCTGTTGAAAGTGGCCTGTCTCAACACAATAAGTCCTCTCAATATCAATGTTATCTCAATATCAACTTTGCTAGGCAGTTTTTACTACCCTCCAAAATGACATTTTATGGCATGGTAGTACTGTTCTGTATCCACACATGCAGATTTAAAGTCTAGTGAATCAAAATTACTAATGCTTTGTAGAAATAAAAATGTGTATTAATATTTGTAATTGTCAATATTCTTCTTTCGTTCACCTGGAATGTGCTTATATCTGAAGTTTTGTCTCTTCTATACTGTTTTGTAACTCGTACAGAGGTCCATAGAGTTTTTCTTCCGCTATTGTTTCTCTGGGCCAGTGTGTTTGCCTCAGCATTTCATATTCTGGACATTCCTGAAGAATTGCTGTCTGAGGTGCATGTAAATAGGCTTTGTTGCTAATTGTGAAATTTGTATACATGTAATTGCAGTTAGTTGTGTTCTGTTCTCATACGTAGAATAACAACTTGTTCTGATCTGTGCATAATTTGATACTCATGCATTTGTTGTTGGCTTTCATATTTGCCAATGTGAATGAAAAGAGAAACCCAATAATGCCATGAACCAAAATGATCACCAATAGGGTCATCCTCAAACGTTTTCTTCTGAAAATTTCCAATATTTGGCCATTTCAAATTACACAGCAGCCTAGATAAAATCCTAATGTAGGGGCTGATGACAGGGTAACTTAACAAATAAGAGGTAGACCAAATAAGGAATAGTAGAAGTGTGTAAATAAGATATAGTTTACTTAGAGAAAAATTAGGAGGCAACCTCCTGGGTGTTGCATTAATGTAAAGCTCTGTACATTCTGATATTTGTGGTAATGAGACAGCTGATAGACCTGATTCAAGACATTCAAGTAGGAAGCATGAAGATAAATGAAATAATTCTTACAGCTGACGGAAATTGAACCAGGTCCACTCTGGTAGCACCTAATTGCTTTGCAACACAAGTAAGCAGATTTTCCATACTTGACCAACCACATTCCCCCCAAAAAAGATGTGATCTCGTCAAGACATTCAACCTGTATAGTCAAGTCACTGAGAACGGACCAATCAATACAAGGACTATTACATCAAAGAACATCCTGTACAAGTATTTAAATATCCTCAGAAACACAAACATATGTCTTGACAAGATCACATATTTGGGGGGGGGGGGGGCTTGGTTGATCAAGTACAGAAAACCTGTTTACTTGTGTTGCAATGCGATTCGGTGCTGCTAGAACGGACTTGGTTCAGTTCCCTGTAAGAATTACATTCAAGACATCTATAGTTGGAGAAATTTTTTAATGTATGATGGGGAGTTGATGAAACTGTTTCGCAGCTTGTCAGGTGTGTGAACACTGCATCTATGCTGCGATTGTATTCATCTTAAGAAAGACCTTAAGGTTGAAATGTTGATTTTGTATACTGTCGTCTGTTTGTTCACTGTCGTCTATATTTGTTCACTGTCGTCTGTTTGTTCACTGTCGTCTATATTTGTTCACTGTCGTCTATATTTGTTCACGCCTGTCTGAACAGTAGAACTAACTACCATCTGTCTGAACAGTAGAACTAACTACCATGTGTTATTCTTAAGTACCTTATTGATTATCTAAAATTAGTAAATTTTTAGTCTATAAGAGAGAACTGCGGAGAATATATCTAACAAAGTTGTGTCATTTACCTGTAAAATTATTACATTGTGCTGAATAAATTGTATTCAAGCTGAATACTGCCTGTGTGTTGCCGGGGCCCGAAAGGGGAGCAAAGAATAGCAACACAATTTACCTTCCACGCATGTCGTAAAAGGCGACTACGGAGGTTATGGGATAGAGTTAGCTGTCCCATCCCATATAGGGTCAGTGACCCAAAGTCATGCTGAAGTCGGATGTGTCAGGCTGAAAGATGCAGATATCGCAGCAATGCTGTAAACCATGACAACGCATTCCGTTCTCCGGACTACATCCTGCTAATCTGCAGGAGTTTGAGAATGAACGCAGAATGCTGAATACAGGTTTAGAGATATACTATTTCTTCACGTGTATTTCAACTATCACAGGAATATCTACATTAGTTATTACACATTGAAAATTAATGATTGCAACTTTTTTTAGCATTTGTTCTTACACTCCCGGCAAATCTCTATTATAACGGGACAATGGTCCGACTAAATTTCCAGCATGAGATATGCGCAGTGTCTCTGTTTTGTTTGTGTAAATGGCCAGACACATCTGATTTTGATAGTGGTCACTAATGCGATTAGTGTTTTTTTCCCACTGAATAGTCGACTTCTGTTACCATATTGCTAGTAGGCCAGCCATACGAGAGAACTGGTTCCCTTGTTTACACACTAGTAACCAACCTCAAAGCTAACCACGGTCAAACATGCTTGATATTTTAACTGCTGTCTTGCGTCTAAACTGCATGCGCCCATAATTGCAGCTTATGATAAGTAGCTTTAAAAATTCCTCTTAGGCGTTAGATTCACAACAATCTTTAACATGTCTGAATTAGCTCTGAAACAAACAAATTATTTTTACATTGGCTGCTACCTTTGTCAGTTAATATACAAGCTTCACCACTTTCAGCATTAGTTGTAGTAATTACACATACAGTATCGCTAATTCAAGTACTTGTACTAGTGCATATTTTTTAATCGAGACTCCTGGGGATTATTGTTTGTAGTTGTGTTTGAGTTACATGCTACGAGTGGTGATTCTCTTGACGGGCAGCGTGCCGTGACGTTGAGAGACGGAGTGCTTGTGTGGTAACATGAGTCATCATCATCAAGTGCTGTCTCTGCAACGAAGGTTGACTGCAACAGATCTCCAACATCCCCTCTCTTGATTTGGCGGTGCACTCTGCTAGACTGTAACCTGTCCATCTTGTGATGTTATTCTCCCAGTTCTATCTATGCCTACCTCTTGCTCGCCTCCCTTTGACTTTACCCTCAAGTAAGGTCTTCAATAAGGTGTCATGTCTTTTAATGTGTCCAAAATATTTTATTAGCCTGATCTTTATTTCTCTTAGTAGTTCTTCATATCAAACATGAGTACAGTGAAGGTAATTCTCTATGCTGTTTTAGCACAAGGTGAACTTATTTAATTCCTCTGCATTCATTCTCAAACTCCTGCATATTAGCAGGAACTAGTCCAAAGAATATATGCATCGTTAGGTTTACAGCTTGGCTGTGATATATATGCCTTTTGGGTGACACATCCTACTTCAGCGTGAACTAATTTACTAATGAATACAAAGCACATTTACATAAAATGAAAGCATGGGCCAGCTCTTACTTATCTTGCGGTGTTCATGTGAAACATGAGGGAGTGGGAAACACACAAACTTGATAGATTTCATGGTTGGTTGCTATCCCCAGGAATTGCGTACGATTATGTGCAGTGAGTTGGATTCTCAGAGCTTTCTTTCATATCCAGGAGACTTCGTCTTAGTGCAATGGCTGTTGAAAGAGCCTTCTACTTAGAGGGGGCAGATTTCAAAGTATAAAAAAAAACTTTCGTTACTGCATGTTTTCCTCTGAAGGAGTGCTGGGAGGCTTTCTATGGGTTGTGGAAATAAAGTCCACTTTGCCATAGCGGACGCCGTGACATGTACAGGAAGGATTTTTATTGTATCTCCGAAACAAAAAAATCATGTCCAACCGTGGATTAAATCCGGAACATCAAAGGTCTGAGAACTGCATTTCATAGTATAATGTGGTTAAATTTGATTTAGCCGTAAATGTGTGATGTATTCATGTGAATCTGAGTAGTTACCACTCAATGTATCAGACTGGTTGGGATAGAAAGAGTTACCGGTAAGTGTGACATCAATATGACTGACCATCTACAGAACAGAAGGAGGAGTGTCTAAGCTGTGAACCGCAGGAACCACCAGCATACTTGCACTCCTACATGTATGTTTCTTGAAAGACATTAACCAGTGTGGAGCATCATTTCAACAGGACAGGTCAATTAGACCATAGCGGATCCTAGGTTATAGCAATCTGGTCATATTCTAATAATGAAACATTCATTGTTTAATTTGTATTTCTTCAAACTATTACCCCCATGGTTATATTGCTTTCCATGCCCTTGCTTGGTTCACTTTGTATTCACCCCATTTGTTTTAAAATATATCAATTTTGTTTTATTTTTCATATTTTTACCAGTCCTGCTTTTATACCTACTGTAATTGTACAAATATAAGTGCTGTCCTGCTTTTATACCTACTGTAATCGTATAAATATCAGTGCTTCTTGTGTCTTCTACATTTCTATGTTGTATCTGTATGTATTCCACAGTTGATAAATACATTTTAATTACAAACATTGACATTGTTAGTGTACTGCTGTTAAATAACAACATACATAAAGTACCGGTTAAATAACTTATTTGATTTATTGTTGTTTATTGTTAATGCAAAAACATCATCAAGTGCCATTTCAGCAGCAAGAGTTGGCTGCAACATACCTCCAACATCCCTCTCTTGCTTTGGTTGTGCACTCTGCTAGACTAACCTGTCCACCTCATTTTGTTTCTCTCCCATTTGTATATTTACTCTTGCTCATCTCTCCACGACCACCCTCAAGTAAGGTCTTCAACAAGGTGGTTCCATCTGTGTGTTACCGGAGCCCGAGAGAGGAGCAAAGAATAGCAACACTTCTTACCTTCCATGCATGTTGTAAGAGGCAACTAAGGATGTTATGGGGTGGAGTTGGCTATCCCATCTCATATAGGCAAATTCACTAAGATTCCTCTGTGTAGGGAAACAACAACAACAATAATAAACAAACAAATAATTTGTCTTGTATATGAGATTACAGTATCCTCCAATTAATCATGCCAAATGTATGATAAACAATGTGTATAAAGTATGTGTAAAGGACATCTTATAATTGATTGTAAACACCTTAATTTTTTTATATAAATCTAATGCTAGTACATGTCGCTATGATCATTTATTACTTCCCCTGACACTTAGTGTCATTCCAAAACAATAGAAACTTTTACGGGCAAGAAATTCTTAAAAACTGAAAAGGAAGTAGTAGCGGGTGTGTGTGCTCTGCGATTATTGTTCAGCAACAATTAATGTATAGGGTCACTAACGTGTTAAATTTACACACAAAACTTCAATTAAATGCATTATATATTTGCTGAGATACATGATTACAAAGTTTAGCAAAGCTGATGAAACGTGCTATAGATTGTCTGTTGCAGATACATGTATACTTCTAGGATCAATTGCTATCCATGTAGTCCTGTATTCCATATAGTCGAGGAGCACGGTATCCTAGTTGATAGTGAGCTTGCTTTCTATCACTGGGTTACAGCGTGCAAGGTTCAAAACCACGTCCGGACAAACAAAAACATCTGGGTTGTGATTTGTCGCTTGACATGACCACTCCTCCAGTCGACTCAGCTGTAAATGAGTACCTGATGCATGAGTTAGGGGAGGTAAAGACAGCAAGAAAGGGAGCTGGCCACCCTACCTAATAGTTGTTGTGGCTTAGTACATGAAGAGTTATCTTCATCCCCGACGGCAGGTTGCTGCTATGGAACATACCTTACTTTTAGTCCTGTATTGGTGATGTATAGAATAATTTGTTTTATGTGATTGTACCGGTAGGTTTATTACAACTTGTTTAAGTGTATTGTATCACCTTGAGCAATTCTCTTAGATACTGGCAAGAGATTAATTTATTCAATACGGAGGAAGTGTGAATATTGAAAGTGTGTATGCTTCAAATTGCTTACTGACTAGATGTTAAACTTATAGTTAGGATAATTAAGCTATAATCATGATTTTATGCTACTCATACAGTCCTGCATTTATTATCATTCTTGTGCAGACATAGTTTATAGCTTGGCTGCGGTATCTGCGTATTTTGGGCTGGCACATCTGATTTCATCATGACTTCTGGGTCTGACACATCTGATTTCATCATGAATTCTGGATCACTTTGAGCTTATTGGAGGGGGCAGACAACCTCAACCCCAAAGCCTTCTTAGTCATGTCTTGGAACATGCATGGCAGACCAGAGCTTCACTACTCTTTGCTCTTTTTTTCCGATCCCGACAACACACAATCTACTTGTACAGTTAATTGTATTCCTTCTTCTGCGTTTCATTCTCAAAATCTTCTTCCGTGTAGCAGGGCATAGTCTGGTGAACAGAATGCATTGTCATGGTTTACAGCTTTGCTGTGATATCTGAACCTTTCTACCTGACACACCAGACTTCGTCATGACTTCCAGGTGACTGACCCTGTATTGCAATGGGGCAACCAACTCCACCCCATAACCTCCTTAGTTGCCTCTTACAACATGGAAAATAAACAGTGCTGCTATTCTTTGTTCCCGTTTTGGTCCTCTGCAACACACGATCGACACTACACATTCCGTTCTCCAGATTGCATCGTGTTATTCAGAGAATGAATGCAAAAGAAGAAGAGTATTAAAATATGAGAATTCTTTGGACAGCGATTGTCAAATAACGAATACAGCTGAAGTCTGATGTGTTGGGCCATTTTCACAAAGAAAACTGACATCGTGCATATCTATTCTCAGGACAACATCCAGCTAGTAGTATCGTTGTCCTGTTACAAGAGATCAAGCGGGAGTTTGAGAATGAACACACATACACAAAATATTTAAGATATTCTTCTATAATATATTTGTTGTAACACAAAATATAACTGAAAGTATAAGTGATAAGTAACAATTCTACAATACTATAACAATACTCTATACAGGAATTATTCATTGTTATTTGTATAGCTATAGTTATGTCTTCATTGCTTGCTACAATAATATATCTTTATAATTTGTTACACTCGCATGTTACAACAATACATAGACAAAAGAATACTATAACAATACTCTATACAGGAATTATTCATTGCCCGAGTATTATATTTTATCAGTTGTGATTGTGAACCTAGTACTGAAAGAAATTAGTGCATTTAAATTCTCCCCAGTTTGGTTTTGTTAGTAAATTTTTATTTATTTTTGTATCTTATTTTAAAAATTTTGTTTATTTTTCTGAAATGTGTGTTGTGTTCCTTGAATCCAATTAGAGTTAGTGGTTTATTAAGTTATACATATACTTTCAATTTCAGATCAGAGAGACAATTTCCAGAATCAACAGCAAGGGCAACAACAGCAGCAACAGTGGGGTGGTACGTAGCTTTTACATTTAAAAAAAATACTTTTCATCCGACACCATTGATGAAATATCAGAATATGAGTTTGTGATGAAAATCACAGTGCAAGTTGGAAGAAACATTATAATGATCTGGTTGCATTTTTTATACAAATGCCAGAACAGTCTGCTGATCGACAAGGCCTTAAAATTGAGAAAAGAATAACACTAACCTGCCATGTATGTCAACTAAGGAGGTTTGGGTGTAAGGTTGACTACCCATCCTGTAAAATGTAAAAATGACATGCTGAAGTTGCATGTGTTATGAATAAAGGCACAGCAAAGTTGCAAACCATGACACAATACATTCTGTTCTCTATACACATCCTACTGACTGGCAAGATGATGAGAATGAACACAGAATATATATCATACTTGGGAATAGTATCCGAGATTTCACGCTCCCCGGCGGAAATAACATAATATATTCATTGTGGTTATATGAGAGCGAACGCAGAAGAAGAAGTAACCGAGATGCAGAAATCAGGGTCAGCTGGCAAAAACATATATTCTTCATTGTATAGTAAATGCAGCAGAATTTCTGCTGTCTTTCATTGGAGCAGAAAGACAAGCCAGTTTCCAAAAATGTATTAAAAACTGATGTTGGACTGAAAGGCACAGATATTGCAGCATCTTTGTGTAATTTTCAATTATATGCCAAACATGATTTCTTTTTCTTCAATGTTCATTCTCAAACTCCCGCTGTATTTCTCTTGTAGCAGGACAATGGTCCTACTAGATTTCCAGCAATGTGTAGTCCAGAGAATGGAAATGTGTTGTGTCACCGCTTTATTTTATTTGTGCCAATGGCACGACACATCATTCTTCAGCAGGGAAAACATGATTTGACTGACATAATTAAAATTGCAGGAGCCACAAATGCCTTAAATTATGCAGAGACAAAAAATAGAATGGTTCTTTTTATGATAATGATGGCTAACCGGTGGGTATCTGTGACTATGTTAATAGCAACACAAGACAGTGAGGAAAAGGTTACGTATGCACGGCCGTGGTTAGCTTTCACTTTGGTGGACCAGTATGTAAGTACAAGAACCAGTTCTCTCATATGGCTGACTTACTATACTAGTAATATAGTTACAGACTGCCCCGTTCGGTGAAAGTGGTAAAAACGGAACGTATGAGTTACCAATGCCAAATTCGGATGTGTCGGGCCATTGGCAGAAATGTTTTACGTGGTGACCCAACGCATTTCCATTGTCTGGACTACATCGTGCTGGAAATCTAGTAGGGCTTTTGCCCTGCTATAAGAGACATCTGGTCGGAGTTTGAGAGGGGAGGAGGTGGAATGAAGACCACTTTGAAATGCTACTATGTGCTTCAAATAAACTGAAAGCCACTTTGAAACTACTACTATGTGCTTCAAACAACTTAACAAATTTTGTCAACTTATTGATGTACAATACACAGTACTGGGAAGGGGAAGACTAGCTACAATGTTTTCCTATGCCTGGAGGCCCATTATAAAGGCACAGTGACTTAGTACGTGACAAGCCTTTTGCCTGGACCATATAGTTCAGTATATATACCGGTAGACGTCGTTCAGTAACACTTCATTAGCTGTATCCTATGTAAGTACTACATTAGTGTTCATAGCTGTCCATGATAATTTCATCAATGGTCTTTAGTAACATATTTATACCAACATTGACCAAAGCTGGATGTGTCTGGCCATTGGCACAAATAAAATTGCGACACATCGCATTTCCATTCTCTGGACTACATCCTGCTGGAAATCTAGTAGGACCATGGTTCTGCTACACGAGAAATCCAGCGGGAATTTGAGAATGAATGCCACAGAAGAATACCAGCCAATTTTGATTTGTGCTTTTTAAAAACTCAATGCCCTAGTAAAAATGTGCAGTTTCTCTATTCAACATTAGTCTGTGTGTTGTGTGGAGCCTGAAAGGTCAACAAAGCCAGGTAACAGTGCCATCTGCCGTGCATGTTGTAAGAGGCAACTAAGAAGGCTACCCCACTCCATTATTTCTGCTGTGGTTAATCCTGCTGAAGACCCATGCTTTAGGTAGGATTCAAGCCTTTTATCTGCAGTGTGCCTTAAGATTGTAAAATAATCATGGCAAAGTCCCCACCAGAATAGCAGACTATACATTGCATTCTGTAGCTATATTTAGCACAGTCATCTGGAACTCATAAAATCTCAGGAGAAGTCCCCATCAAAAACGAATGCCAGACAAACACCAATCTTGAGCTGCATGTAAAACTCCACTGATTAGCATATGGAATACCTTCCTTGTGTTATTATATTCATTAACCATAAGATTTTTAATTTGCAAGGGTAACATTTCTTTTCATATGTACATAGGTGGTCGTGGACGGCAGCACAGGAACCCCCAGCAGCAACAGCAAAGATCATATTAAATTATGATACGTAGAGAAAAACTTGGGACGTCACTTGAATTGCCTGCCAATAGAAACAATTGAAGCATATTAAAATTTGGAGTGTGAGATTATAGGAACCAAGTTTTATTTCATTTATTATAACTTTAACAAAATAATTTTGGTGATTTTTCTCTTTTTTTCTCCGTCTTGTTTCTTTGCTAAATAATTTATAGAAATCTTATTGCGTCTGATTTTTTGACGGAAGTAGTTCCTGTTGTAGTTCTGTAGCAGATTTATTATTTAAGATTTTAGTAAGTTTACATTAAGGCAAGGCTGCATTTTATCACCAAGCCTATTTAATATCTACACAGAGAATATCTTTAAAAATATAGAAGAAATGCCAGGACTCAAGATCAATGGGAAAATAATAAACAACCTTAGATATGCAGATGACACTGTTCTTTTAGCAGAAAGTGAACATGAACTACAAAGACTAATAGACCAAGTCAATAAATCAAGTAATGAATATGGGCTGGATATAAATATCCAAAAAACAAAAACCATGATAATCAGCAAAGACAAAGTATGTATAGACATATGAGTTTACAAGTGGGCGTTAATATTAAAACTATCAAACACAGCAGGTGAGAAATATAAGATGTACATTAATCTTACAAATTTAATTGTAGATCTGGGAATTGAAATTTTTGAAATAATTGTTGTAGTCTGTTTCCTGTACAGAATAGTTGAAATATTGGACTGTCTTTTGGCAGAGTTAAGTCTAAAGTTGGCGAAAGTTGGAAAAAAGGATATGAAATTTGAAGAAATTGAATTAATTTGAATGAATGTCTTAGAAAACTCTTAAATATTGATTGAGAAGAATTCAAGTCAAACATTCAAGTAAGAGAAGTCATCAAACAGCTATATGCTTCTTAAGAAGAAAACAATGGTCTTATGTATCAGGCATGTACTTCGAATTTGATTGAAAACATACTCCACTACAGTCATTAAAATTGATACTAGATGGCGAAAGAAAGATTAGGAAGACCAAGAGACACTCTTTGCACACAAAAACAACAAAGAGGGTATGACTTTGGGTCTCAACAATATGCAAGGATTAGACACAATATCATCACATCGCTCAAACTGGAGAGCACTGGTTTCTACCCTATGCAGATTCAGCACTGGAGGAACATAGACAGACATGGAACAAAATCTGGCATACTTTTTTAAAGATATGCTCAGATAGAAGAACTATTTTCTCATAATGATTGGATGGTTTGTTTAGTATTACTACCTGTAGGCTGTTCAAGCCAAGGTTTGAGTTACAGGAGATAGATAGAACAATACAATAAGAAGACAATGGAAACGATTATAATTAATTGTCCTGGAATCCATCAGGAAAGAGAAAAAGAATACCAAGAAATACTTGGAGGAAAGAATTAGATGCAGATACACAGAGGCTGGAAATGACATAGAAAAAGCTGGAGAGATACCTAAACATGGAGAAGGTGTGTTGAAAACTTATGCTGTGTAGGTAATTAAAATGTATCTAGATGTTGTATATTGGTATATGAGTCTTTGTTAGAATTTCCTGATCAAGGAAATTCAATGTAGCATAAATTTAATGCTAATGCATCAAAATGGATACTTGATAAAATAGAGTGGAGGCACAGCTTGTTTATTTGATAGGTTGAAATTTATTCATCCATATTACTGTGTCATATGGTTAACATATGTCCTTAGTTATTATTTAAAATTATTTTAGCATACGATTCAGAAATACTAGATTTCTCTGTCTTTTCACGAACATGTTTGTTGCGTCAAGATGGCTCAAAATAAACGTTTCTTTAAAATAAAATTTTCTTTTGGAAAACTAAAAGCTGATGTTGTTGACTTCATTTTAGATTTTTACAGTAACTACAGCTACAAGATAAGCTGGAGGCAGCTGAGATGTGCTTTTTTGTTTTAGAAGAATGATGGAAATTCCATGACAGTCAAGAAAACTGATGTAGATTTTACATTTTTACAGTGACTACAGCTACAAGATAAGCTGGAGGCAGCTGAGATGTGCTTTTTGTTTTAGAAGAATGATTTAAATTCCATGACAGTCAAGAAAACTGATGTAGATTTTACATTTTTTACAGTAACTACAGCTACAAGATAAGCTGGAGGCAATTGAGATGTGCTTTTTGTTTTAGAAGAATGATGGAAATTCCATGACAGTCAAGAAAACTAATGTAGATTTTACATTTTTACAGTAACTACAGCTACAAGATAAGCTGGAGGCAGCTGAGATGTGCTTTTTGTTTTAGAAGAATGATGGAAATTCCATGGCAGTCAAGAAAACTGATGTAGAAGCTCTCAGAGATTCTGAAATAAAAAGAAAATTATAGCAAAAATTTATCTTCATGAAGCAGGCAAGATTTTTAGGGCATGTGATGAGAAAAGCAAATCTAGAACATTTAGTAACCACTGGAAATATCAAGGGGAGAAGAGACAGGAAGAAAAAAGAGAAATATTTTTGGATATGTTGTCACTGTGGCACAAAAAGATGACACCAACTGAACTTCTTCTGCATTCGTTCTCAAACTTCTGCAGATTAGCAGGATGTAGTACGGAGTGCGTTGTGTTATGGTTTACAGCATTGCTGCGTAATCTGCACCTTTCGACCTGACACATCCGATTTGAGCATGGCATGGGACATCAAACTCCATTCCATAACCGCCTTAGTCGCCTCTTACTTTATGCATGGAAGGTAAACAGTGTTGCTATTCTTTGCTCCCCTCTCTGACCCAGAAGACACATGGGCGAGGTTCAATACCCAAGAGCCCACTGCGAAGCTCCTCGTCCGAGATTCGTATTTTACCTAGATCTTTTGGTAATAGGCCCTATACGCAGTGGCGAAGAGTCAAAATACAGACAGCGCCTGGAGATGGATTGGAAGGTCATATCAAGCGGACGAGGCGAGTGCGTTAGAAATCATCAGGTGACATATTCTTTCCAGAACATAGTCTTCCCTGTGGATTTCTGGAATTATCCACGGTCTTGAACAAGTTTCCCTGCCTCTTCTAGTGACATGCGCAGGTATTTTTTAATGTCCCTTGTCCAACGGCGTCTTGGGCAGACTTTGCCCCTGTTGCCTTCTATCATCCCTTCCAGTAACACTCACTCCATGTCGTGTTTCTTAATGTGACCGACAAAAAACTAGCTTTTTCTTTAAATTGATGTTTATAAGCCAGCCTTCCTGGACGTTAATTGTCTGTAACACCTCTTTGTTTTCCTTGCTGCCCATGGTATTTTTAAAACTCTTCTATAGCACATTAATTCAAATTATAGTATTCTCCTAGCCAATGTTTTATTTAGTTTGCATGCTTCACATCCATATGTCGTCACAGGAAACACGTTTGTAGTTCAAACACAACTTGGTTCTTATGTTAGCACCCTGCCATAGTTTCTTTAGCTGTTTACATTTGACAATATCACTGTTGTTCTTCTCCTAATCTCATTTGCTCAGTTGCCCGTGTGTTGTCGGGGCCCGAAAGGGGAGCAAAGAATAGCAACACTGTTTACTTTCCATGCATGTCGTGTGAGGCGACTAAGGAGGTTGTGGGATGGAGTTGGCTGTCACCTCCCATATAGGGTCAGTGACCCAAAGCCATGCTGAAGTCGGATGTGTCAGGCCGAAAGGCGCAGATATCGCAGCAATGCTGTAAACCATGACACAACGCATTCCGTTCTCCAGACTACATCCTGCTGATCTGCAGTAGTTTGAAAACGAATGCAGAAGAAGAAGATGTGCGCAGTTACCCGCATTGTTTATATTAGTTCCTAAGTAATCCAAATGTGTGACTTCTAAATTGCAGTTCTCAATATTAATTTTTTTTCTTGATTTAATGAGTGAAAAATGCACAGGTCAAATCCCAGACCCACGACGTGTTTGGCAAGCAGCACCCTCGTCTAGGAAGGTGTATCAACCCTGAGTCTAATCTGGCCGTTGCCCAACACGGCTCATACAGAAGAAATAAGGTCTGGAATCTAGGGACACAAAGGGTGGTAATGGAATTGTCTTCCTACATGAGGAAAGAGGATAGACAAACAATGGGTGACCCAAGCACTATCAGCTCGCTTCGTCTCGTTCCATGTACCCCCCCCCCCATCCGAGCAGAAGGATCCTCCAATAGGCATTGTGCCAAGCCGAAAGGTGAAGTCTCCCGGGTATGAAAGAAAGCTCAGACCCCACGCCTTTCCCATTGCAAAAGGAAGTAAGAGCAAATCGCTGGTAATTCCTGGGGTTCCCAATCAAACCCATCATCAGCAATCAAGCTCTACACTAATGGTTCGGTGTCAGAGGACACCTGTTTTGCATGTTATGACATCCATTTGATACCCTGATGGATATGCCGAGTCTTGTGGAGAAAATTGCTCAAATTATGAAGCCGAGGCCCTTGAGAGCCATTGAGTCAATACGCCAACAATTTGATCTCATGGAACAAAAACTACCAGTCATTTTTACAGACTTAGTCTTGGAAGCACTTAAATATATCCCATATTAAAACCAAGATACTCACCACATAGCAAGAGCAGCGCACCGTATTATCTCTGCATACCCAATCAGCGTGACCATGCAATGGATCCCAGGACATAGCGATATAGAATGAAATGAGGCGGCGGACATACTTGCAAAAAGAGCCTCAAAACAACAAAAGCAAAGACCTTGTAGATTGGGAACAGTCAAACAGATTCTCAAACAAAACCCGGGAAATCTGACTAAACAGACGGGCTGGCTGATCGAAATGGATTTAATGAAATGCCATGGCCAAAAGACAATAACAACATAAGTAACTTTGCAGGAGAAGCTAATCCCTTCTTTTTCAGCTTCAAACAGGACATACAAGGATCAATAACAGTGCCGGATTTTCCTATAAGCTAAACAAGCTATAGCTTAGGGTCCCCATTTTTGGGAGACCCCAAATAAATTTATATTCACTATCTATATATTCTTAATCGTTGAAGGGCCAAATAGCTTAGGGCCCCATATCTCAAATAGCTTAGGACCCTATCAAGTCTAAATCCGGTCCTGATCAATAACCATTTAATTGTGTCAAACCCAGCAGCTACCCACTCGTAGACACTGCTCTCATCCCAGTGGAACACCTCCTTAACAGTCACTAACTTAGTATGAATCACTAAGTCAACATCTGAAGACCTGCACTTAAGAATGGCTTTCTGGTGAAAAGAGTAGAACTACTCAGCATTAACATATCGACAACATCAACGACCCTGGCGGGTTATGTGTATTATTATATCAGACATAGGAATGCCCATCCGAATAAAATGCATGCTGAAATCTGATATGCGGGACCGGAAAGCACAAATAATGCAGCTCTGATGTAAACTGACAGCACAACGTACTTTACGATGTCTGACGGAAATACACGAATCTTCGTGTTGGTTATCAGAGAGCGAACACAAATAAAAAATATCAGGATATCGTCGGCGAAAGACAGTGTCATATAGACAATGGACCCTATTTTTCGCCAAAGCCTTGAAGCTATTGTGTGATGAACACAATGTAAAAAACGGTTGAGAGTGAGGATCAATGGGGTAGGCCTGGACGTATTGTTATAGGTTCAGAGACCCAAAAACCACACAATAGAGCCATTGTCCTTTCAAGCAACGCGGCACTGACGAAGACCGGGTGAACATTGAAGAGCACAAGCATGTTGATAAAATACGGTTATCTGCCGAAGATGGATATGTCGGTCCACTAGCGCAAATAAAACGGCCACACAGCGCATTTCCATTCTCTGGACTACATCCTACTGGAAATCTAATAGGACCAGGGCCGTATTTAGACTTGATAGGGCCCTACGCTATTTGAGATATGGAGCCCTTTAACGACTAAGAATATATATAGTGAAATATAAAAAAATTGGGGAAGAAGCGCAACAAGGACTCGTTAAAGACCTCACTGAAAGTCTTTGAAATAGACCAAGATACATGGGAAGAACTTGCACAAAATAGATCTATATGGTACTCTACATTAAAAAAGAGCGCATCACATTGTGAAAAGAGGAGAAAGTAGCAGCTCAACAGTGGAGAGTAGCTAGAAAGACACGGATAGAACAAAATCCGACTACACTGGTCATTCTATGCTCGAATTGTCCAAGGACATTTACAGCTTGAATATGGCTCATTAGCCATCTACGAACTATTAGGCATGGTCATCATTATTATTAACTGAATTTTCAAAAGTGGATGTAAACAATAGTCATCATCACTTGTGATGGATAAACACATATACTCCTTTCAAATTTGGACATAACGCATAATTTGGAAGGATCATGTGTGTTTTATCATAGCTTTAAACCGCCAAAAGTATTGGAGGATTGAGGTTCAGATAATGTCATCACTACCAGTTTGATGTCGAGGACTTCTTCTTATTTCCTTCACTTAAAACATGTCTATATCTGTAATTATATCTCCTGAATAAAACTCACTGTCTTTTGTAGTTCATACAGTGGCCCATAGAGCTTTGATTCCAGTGTTGTTTCCTCTGACTAATATGTCTGTCTCAGCGTTTCATACTTAGAACAATCTTGAAGTATATGCTTGGTACTCTGTGCTGCCTGCTCACATGTGCACATGGCCGTGTTGCCAATCTTGAACTTTGTATACATGTGATTGCGGAGTCGGTTGTGTCCTGTTCTGAGGCGTAGAACTACAACGTGTTCTGATCTATTCATAATGTGATAGTAATCTTGTGTTGGTGTTTGTGGCTTTCTTATTTACTTGATCAACTGTTTGTTTTCTGATGGTAGGTGATTAGTACATCTGGCTAGTCTTCGGCAGCACGTTCCTTAGTCAGTTGGTCTGTTTTTTCATTGCATGGTATTCCACAGTGTGAGGGTATCCACTGCAAGGCTACCCTATACTGGTAAGACAATTCATTAAGTAGTTTTTGCAAGTCTATCAGATTTCCAGACTGTAGAGCTTCAAGTACTGGGGGAATACCACAGGCTGTGGGCCAGGATTGGAGTTCAGCAGTTTTTCAGAGAAATCATGGATACCCTACGAGAAGACGAGGAGGAAGTCGAACGTGACAATGTACATATTCAGAGAATGGTAGAAATGGGAGTGACTAAAGGCGATGGGAGAAAGTGCCCCCTCTCCGGAAAGATAAGAAGAACGCGTAATCAGCAACTGACTGGGACACTGAACTTATACACTTTTAGATGGCTGACGGAACAGCAAGCAGAACATATATGAGAATGCCCCCAGTGCTGTGATGCCTGTTCCTCATCAAGAATCAAGTTTTTCAGTTGCTACCCCAATTGCCTGAATTTATGCATCATAATTATTGCAGAATTTCCCTGTTGGTGTTCTGATCGTATCTCTAGACTTTTATTGATATTCTATATATACACCTGCACCTCCATCCCTCACTGCATTCTGCGCTGACCCATCTGTGTATACTCTGACCCATATGTCTTGTGAATATTCATCGTTCAAGAAACTGAGGGTGACTGTCCTTCGCTGTACACAGTTCTGTTCGTCCTCGCTTAGTTTTCCTTTCGGTCTATGCGTGGGTCTGAATGTATATTGTCATTCCATGCCTTTCATTTCAAGGGGTTTGTTCTGGTACATACCTGGGGCTGTCAACAAGTAGGTATGTAAGTTGTCTATGGAGTTGTTTAGCTTCGTGGATAACGCTGCTTCTTTTCAATCGCCCCATTGCTAGATTTTGGAATCTTTCATTCATTTGATGACCTGTCATACACTGAAACGTTTCTGCTTGTATTAGCACCTTTGTGTCTCTGCGTTCGCCAAGTGTTTGCATTCTTCCTATTTTCTGCATCTCTACTATGGGTGTTAATTTCATTGATCCCAGCATTATTCTGAGCGCCTGGTTTTGCACTTTATCTAGTTATTGTAATGTGGTGTTTGAAGCAGGACACCACGCATCTGAACCATATTTCATGTATGGTCTTATGCCTTGCTGGTATACTATACGGAGTGATGTTCGTCCGTCGTAATCGACGATGACCAAAAACTCAACCATAATAATAATAACAATAAATAATAAAAAATAATAAAAGTTAATAGTGCGTTTTTAAATGACTAACTAGTCCAATGCGCGCACAAAATGTTCTTTTACAGAATTGACAACAATAGATGGTATCCATGTTTTTTCTTTTCTATTCTTTTTTACTGAGTATATTCCCACTACCCCCCCCCCCCCCAACTTCCTCCTGGCTTATGTTGTTGCTTTGTTTATGTGCTGCTTCCATGTCAGCTTATCATCAAATGCCGAGGACAATCAAATAAAAGGTAATACTGCCGTAAACTGTATGACAATAGTACATACGTAGGAAACAGAAAATGAATGTCATGTATTGGTATTTTTATGATTATATCCATATCGTATGTATTGTTGAGTGTGTATTATTATTTAACGTGCGCATCTGGCAGTGATAGTGTGTTAGTTGTCGTTCAGTAAGAGTTTATTTCATGTTTCCTACGTAAGTACTATGCTGCCGGGAAGCAAAGAATAGCAACACTGCTTACATTTCATGCATGTCGTAAGAGGCGACTAAGGAGATTATGGAATGAATTGACTGATTGGGACAAAGTAACTCATGCTGAAGTCGGATGCGTCAGACAGAAAGGTGCATATATCTCAGAAATGCTGTAAACCATGAAGCAACGCATTCCGTTCTCAGTACTACATCCTGCAGGAGTTTGAGAAAGAACGCAGAAGAAGAAGATAATGTCACAACGAGATAGGAATAAAAATATTGGCGTTAATTGCAATTCTTTGATCACGACCTCACTCAATGATAAACCGGAAATAAACGTTTCTAATTGTTATAAGAGTAGTCTCGTCTCGCGAGAAGATGCCAACATCATGAAAACTACTATGGCAGATATGGGAAATTTATGGGAAGGCAAGTCTAATGCTACCTGTACAGATCGTAGTTTATGCACGAGAATTACTTATATGTGTGCTATTTACGCGCAATGAGAGTTAATTTTAAGGCATGGTGACATTTTCACAGTTTAATTGACAGTGGGATTAGCTTTTGTATGACTTCTAGGCCTAAAAATTCCGTGTGTGAAATCAGAAATAGAACCTTATCAATGATAATATCATCATCTTCTTATCACAATATCAATAATAATAATAAATAATATTACCGATAGAAAACTGTAGAATATATACTAGTAAATAATAGTTTAAGTGTAGACATATTGCCTTATCTGTGCTTGCCTTAAGTACAAAATATTACAAACAACATTATCGGTGTTGCGATAGGTGTAGTTACAGTAGTACATTACACTACTCACTACAGTACTGAGTACAGTACTGAGTACAGTACAAAGTTGCTTGTACTAACGATTCTATAGATACAGACAGACATTCATTTGTGAAGGGAGGCATGACGTGACTTTACTTGGTGACCATTTATTATTGCATGCTGGGCTGGTTCGCAAATACTCACACAGGGAACAGGTGTTGCTATTACTATTGATTTTACCTGACATCATTACACTCCTGGCAGATAACCATTAGGTTTTAGTCTATCCCAGCAAATGTCTAAGGATATCTAATATTAATATCTATTCTATCTATAAACCCGTAACCAAACTCAAACCCATCAGGGTATAAATAATAAGGTTACCACATTGGATGTGTCAGCACACAGTCCTCTAGCTGTGGATATGCAGACTGATGGATACCATGACTAACTTGCTGGTTCTAACTGTTGCACAAGTTACCAGTCTTGTGTATGCTTAACCTATAGCAGCATAGATAAAAATAATGCATACTTCCTCTGGCACTCTGTAGTTTTTTATGACTTAATGAGTTATTTATTTCAAATTCAGAGATAATAGAAATAAATGGATGCGGGATATGATTTGAAAGTGTTGTTTGCTTGTGTGTGTGTTAGCGGGCTGAAGTAAATTATAGTTCTCCACTGTGACTTTTGCTCTAGTTTCGAGGTGTTACCTGACCTTTGTTGTGTGATTTGACAAGCTTACGGATAAGTACTTAGAGTAAGGTTAGGATTATAAATAATATTTCTAATGTGTGCGCGCACCTCGCTCCGTGTGTAGCGGGCAGAAATACTGATCGCTCACCACAAATAATAGTAAATTGTAAAAAATGTGTAATTTGGAAAACAAACAGATTATGCATAAGTTCGTCTGTGTCTAGATTTGAACTCAAGTGATTATTGGATGGGACGTCATGGCAGCCATTATTTTGATTGGTGTTACACAGGAATCCATGACGTTGAATAGTTTAAATTGTCAACAGTGTGCTATTTATAGCACAGCGGAGAACTAATCTTTACTTTCACAGTATTAGCGTTATGTTGTGGACAACCAACACTGACAATGTGGTAAAAAACAACACAAAGAACTTACCATGTCAAGGTCATCCATAAGCTTAACTGTAGAAAACACTGCTCCTCAAATTCCTTGTAAAAATCAGCATTTATATGACTTAAATATTATCAACATCTCCCTCAATCTCCGTACGTTGATCTACAGTACCTGCAACACTAAAGCTTTAAAAATCGTCTGAGTCGTCATCCGTGAAGATTTCCTGAAAAATGGCAGCACTGAAGTTAGGTCTGCACATTTCAGCTTGAAAACATGAAAAGGTCAAATAAATTATGGTTGTGTATTTATATCGCTGTGGATAATTCAGGGACAATCATTCTAACACAGAGTTATTGTAAGAGCTTGATGGGAAATTAACATGGACGATTGTTATCCAAGACTACAAATGGCTATCTCAATGTAGACATTTGTCGACATTGTGTTTCTATTGCTAGATGACATTTGTAGATTTCAGGTTGCTACTGTTAATACTGAATTCCATAAAGTGAAACATGGATGCATCACCGATTGTAGAGTCTACATTCAACAGGTGGTTATTAACTGATTAACCCAGTGGCGCTGAAAAGTTAGCTTAATTATAATAATTTTTTAACCGTAGGCAAGCTATGTTTACACATATGCAATTTCTCTTATGCCGCGAAATTGGTTTTTGGAAATGTTACGCAATCGTCGGTGGCTGTTTTGAAATCGCGATAACTTTTTGTTGTTACAGATATTTTAATAATATTTGCCCATATAAATAAAGAATTAAATTCTGCATATATTGGTGTAAATTTTGTTTGTATGTGTGTGATACGAGACGTGTGATAAAGTCAAATTTAGACTTTCTCGATCTAGACTTACCATATTTTGATCGATCGTAAACTGTTGAATATTATATATTTTACCACCCGTGTGTTGCCTAGACCCAAAAGGGGAGCAAAGAATAGCAACACTGTTTACCTTCCATGCATGTCATAAGAGGTGACTACGGAGGTTATGGGATGGAGTTGGCTGTCCCATCCCATATAGGGTCAGTGACCCAAAGCCATGCTGAAGTCGGATGTGTCAGGCTGAAAGGCGCAGATATCTCAGCAGTGCTATAAAACATGACACAACACATTCCGTTCTCCGGACTACATCCTGCTAATCTGCAGGAGTTTGAGAACGAACGCAGAAGAAGAAGAAAAATATATTTTACATGGTGAGAACCTTCTGGAACCTCGTGGTCTATTCTAATTAAAAACAATTTAATACTCACCTTCAATAATTCCACATTGAATTCGGAATAAATAATGATTTCACTGAATAAATCCATGATAAAGAAGTATAATAAACTCTATTCACTGTCATGTCGCCTCCCGCAAAGGCAATGCTTGAAGATTGCTCCGAATTCCAATCCATAATCAGACCCTGTCATCTATCGCCATTTTGACAATAGAAATAGGAAGCTAGATAAAGTCTCTTCTCGATGTTGCCAAAACATTGTCAAAAAGTTACAGATCTGAATTTTGTCATTAGATTTCGGATTTACCGAATCGGGCGGATGATTTCGCCTTTCGTGTCAAGGAATGACACATTTCGGGCTAATTGCTTCGCCCGGTTTGCCAACACAGCGTGCTAAAGGTTAAACTGTCGCATGGTCAACTGATTTGCCTCTCATATAAATATGCTGCAGAAAAAGTAAAAAATCGAAAGTGAATCAGTTGAGCACCTATATCATCACTATGGTAACTGTGGATGTAAATGTTTGCTCTTTCATTACCATCATATCTCATCATGTCCATAATGTTATGCAGTGGATTCTGGCCACTCAAACATACTTTGCAATGACAAGGAGACAGACTAGCAAAGTCTTGGTGAAGATGGATGTGTCTGGCCACTGATGCAAATAAAACAGCAACACAACACATTTCCATTCTCTGGACTACATCTTGCTGGAAATCTAGTAGGACCATTGTCCTGCTACAAGAGAGAACAAGCGGGAGTGGGAGAATGAATGACGAAGAAGACAAGAATGGTCATATGATGTGAACAGATAGGCCATTGAGAAACCCCAATAGAAAAATTTACAAATATATGACCAGCCCTAAGACGTCAACCTCCTGGGAAGGAAAGACCGTTTGTCACTTTCATGATCTACCAGTAGATTGTGCGAATAGATTTAGTAGATCGCCAACATAAATTAGAAAGATATTTCTATTAGTGTAATCATTAACCTTATACATGACCTCAAAAGGTCTAAAAAAAAAAGCTGATGACCTAATATTTGTGTAGGTAAATCGCTAAAAAAAGGTGATTATTACTTGATGCTAGGAGTATATGTTATGAGTGGTATTCTCAACAAACAGCATGCTGCTTTGTTGATAGGAGCAGAGTACAAATAGGGAAACCTGAGTACAGTAAAACCAATCCTTTGCACCTTTTAAGTCATTTGAGCTGCATGAGATAAAAAAAATTCCAACTCTATTGGAAACTGTATCCTGAATCAGAGCTCTATAATGCCTGTGTGTTGCTGGGGCCCGAAAGGGGAGCAAAGAATAGCAACACTGTTTACCTTCCACGCATGTCGTAAAAGGTGACTAAGGAGGGTATGAGATGGAGTTGGCTGTCCCATCCCATATAGGTCAGTGACCCAAAGCCATGCTAAAGTCGGATGTGTCAGGCAGAAAGGAGCAGATATCGCAGCAATGCTGTAAACCATGACACAACACATTCCGGACTACATCCTACTAATCTGCAGGAGTTTGAGAACAAACTCAGAAGAAGAAAAAGAGCTCTATAAGGTCAGTAGCTCTCCACACTTTTTTTGTTATTTTTACTTGTCACTGATTGATATCTTGGGGCTGTCTTTAGTTTACTGAATGTGTCTTTCTGTTTTTGTTTCGTCTTTAACTATTGATCTCTATATTTTATTGTAGCCTATTTACTTTCTTCACTCAGTTAATGATTTTAATTATATAGATTTGCGGCGTCAAGCACGGCAGCTGGAAAATGAAATTGATCTCAAACTGGTTTCCTTTAGCAAGCTTGGAACCACATATTCTTCACATCGAGATTTTGACAGGTGAGTCCTTTGGTGTTTATAAATTGTATACAAATATAGAACAATTGCAGTATACTTATATCTTGCATACTTATAATAGTGTCTCTGTTACTGCTAAAATAGCATTGATTTAGTCATAGTTGTTGCAGTAATTTCCCTCTGGTCATCATCATCAAGTACTGTCTCCGCAACAAAGGTTGGCTGCAACAGATCTCCAACGTCCCATCTTTTGTTTTGATGGTGCATTCTGCTAGACTGTAACCCGTCCATCGTGTGATGTTACTCTCTCACTTGTATCTCTATCTACCTCTTGCTCGCTTCCCTTTGACTTTACCTTCAATAAGGTCTTTTAATGTGTACAAAATATTTTATTTGCCTGATCTTTATTTCTCTTAGTAATTCTTTCTTCATATTAAGTGTTTTTATCACCTCTTTATTTGTTTTAGTCTCTTTCCATGATATTCTCCTATATACCCACATCTCAAAGGCATCAATTCTGTCTTCTAATTGTTTATTTAGTGTCCATGTTTCTGTTCCATACATTAATATAGAATAGATGTAGCATTTTATAATTTTCATTTTTAACTTGTTTGTAATTTGTTTAGATGTTACTATTTTCCTCACGTCATTGAAGGTACTTTTCATCATTCCTATTCTCCTTTTAACTTCTGTTTCACATCTGCCGTCAGATATCCCTCTGGTATATATATATATATATATATAATAGTAATAGTGTCTCTTGCTGCCCAAATAGCGTTGATTTAGTCATAGTTGTTGCAGTAATTTGCCTCTGGTATATATATATATATAATTGAAGCGTGTACTTTACAGGACATTGCTATTCAACTATTATTGAATTTTTTTAGATTTTGAGTTATCGCTGTGACATCCAATCATATAGCTAATACTTCTTCTTTAGCGTTCATTCTCAAACTCCCGTTGAATCTCTCTTGTAGCAGGACAATGGTCCTACTAGATTTCCAGCAAGATGTAGTCCAGAGAATAAAATTGCATTGTCTCACTGTTTTATTTGCATCAATGGCCCAACACATCAGTGTTCGACTGAGTATAGCCAGTACAATGTAGATAGTCTGCATTCAAACCACCTAGTTGGACGAGTTGGGTTTGCGAGACTCGCACTATCAACTCGCACCAGCACCAACTATGGTATACTTACAGTATCATTTATATTGTTCTTTTTCAATATGCTTTCACAATTTTTACTGGAGTCTTCCATACATTTTATTCTTTTTCTGTACGGTTGATAATTTGTATTATTAGTTACAACTAAAAAGTATTTAATCAATTATGCATGCTTATTTACACCCCATTTATATCTGATAAGTCGGTCTCTTTAACTCATCCCCACCCCCAAATACCAATAAGCTGATAAATGTTATTGTGTTATTGTTTCTATGAAACATGTTGCAAGAACTTACCAAAAAATCTGTTAAAAAAACTCCCGTAGCAGTTTTTCACAAAAAGGTCTTCATATTTCCAATCAAATAGTGAAATGTACACTTCTTCTTCTTCTTTCGTTCACTTGAAACATGTCTATATCTGTAATTCTGTCTTCTTAATAAAACTCACTGTCTTTTGTAGTTTATACAGTGTCCCATAGAGTTTTGATTCCAGTGTTGTTTCCTCTGGCCAATATGTCTGCCTCAGCGTTTCATGCTCAGAACACTCTTGAAGTATATGTTTGGCACTATGTGCTGCCTGTCCACATGTACACATGGCCGTGTTGCCAATCTTGAACTTTGTATACATGTGACTGCAGAGTCGGTTGTGTCCTGTTCTGAGACGTAGAATTATAACTTGTTCTGGTCTGTTCATAATGTGATAGTCATCTTGTGTTGGTGTTTGTGGCTTTCTTATTGACTTGATCATCTGTTTTTTTCTGATGGTAGGTGATTGGTATAAATGTACACTTGAAATTAGACGAATTACCTTATTTAAAAAAAAAATTAATGAATTTTGTGTGTGTGTGTGTGTGTGTGTGGGTAAAACCCTCTCCTAAGGTAATCATGTGAATTATTATAATAATATCCCGTGTATATGAGTGGATACTTTATTCTACTGTGCACTTAATCTTGCATACATTTGAAGCACTATTCTGTGAGTGCATTATGCGGTGTATAAGGGTATATACATAATTTGGCTGTGTTTTCATTGCTGATATTAACAGCTGCTTATTAGACTTACATGACTGAAGTGCAAATATTTAGTTGAATCTGTTTCTGCTCTCTCTCTCCTGCCCTCAGCCTTCCACTCTCTACTAACACTGCTAGCACACAGGCAGAGTCAAGGTAAGAGTTTATGCATCATGCCCCTTCTATCTTGCTATGTGCATGGCTGGTCACAAGTTTTGCTGCCTTTTAGTATATAAAGTTGTTAATTGCATTTGTTTTTCATTGCATATCAATTTGTTAATAGCCACTTTGATGATCATTGCATTTGTTTTTCATTGCATATCAATTTGTGTTTTATGTAGATGCAGGTTGCGGTATTTCTATTATCAATCTTCCCTTGAATGTTTTTCCTATTATTTGTGTATGTGCAAAACTGATAGTTGTTTTGAGTATTCTCGATTTTGCATGAACAAAATATTTTTATAAACATTTGTTATTTTAAATTGTAATTGCTGGCTACATGTGTATGTTTTCAATAATGTCTTTATTAAATAAGATGTCTTGTTCTTCTTCAGCATTCATTCTCAAACTCCTGCTGATTTCCCTTCTAGCAGGACTATGGTCCTACTAGATTTCCAGCAGGATGTAGTCCAGAGAATGGAAATACGCTGTTTTATTTGCGCCAATGGCCCGACACATCTATCTTCGGTGGAAATAAGATGTAAGGAATAGAAATAAACTATAGTTTTCATACATTATCCGTAGGAAAATATTACCGTACATTACAATTATTAGTGCACCATAAAAGTAAACTGTTTGTGTATATATAGTTCCAACATCACAATTATTTGAAATGTTAGTTTCTGACGTCTATCCATCTGCGATGACCATAGTTAATAAATTATGTGGAGATTGACTTTTAATCAAGAGATAAGATTTTATCTTTATTATTATGATTGTTCCAAAGAGTGTAACCTGGTTATGGTTTCGGAATCTGGCATAGATTGAGCCGCGTGACTTAGCTCTGACGAGGTTAAAGAAGTACATTTTGGTTGCTTAGAAACTCAATTATAATTCTTCTTCTTCAGCATTCATTCTCAAACTCCTGCTGGATCTCTCTTGTAGCTGGACCATTATCCATTCTATATTTCCAGCAGAATGTAGTCCAGAGAATGGAAATGCGTTGTGTTGCCGTTTTATTTGCGCAAATGACCCGGCACATCCGTCGTCTGTGGGAATTATAATTGAAAAGCAATATCCTACACAGCATATGCTTCTATTATTATCATTTCTAAGCTGACAGTGTCCAGATTGTTAAGAGATTATTTCTAACCTCGTTCACAGTCTACACTTGACCTATAGACTCTCATAGGTGTCAACTCCTATGGATTTTCCGTATTGATACAGATTTCTGGCAGAAAAATAGAAAAAAAAAATTGGGATAGGGTGGGTTTTGTTTAAATCTATTAATTAGTACTAATACAACGTTTTTTTTATCTCTCTCTCTCTCTCTCTCTCTCTCACACACACGCGCACGCGCGCACACACACACACACACACAAAATTTCAATAATTATCACTAATACTGACATTTTTATAAGAATACGGATACAAATTGTAATAAATTTGAGTTTATGAATAAGTAAGTTGGCAGCTATGGGCTCTTGTACACATCAAGTAGACAAGACAATGTAAAAGTTGGCAGCTATGGGCTCTTGTACACATCAAGTACGGTAGACAAGACAATGTAAATTTTTTCATCTTTAAATGAAAAATGTACTACTTAATAGTGTCTTTATTAACATCCACTTGGATAATCAGAGAAATATTTTTACATTTTCACAGATTTAATTTGTATATGTTGGGTGATTGGGTTCGCTCATCATTCATGTACAATGCATGTGATATATATACATATATATATATATATATAAGATAGTATAATATATTCATTCATTCATTTTCCTTTTGCGCTGAAGTTAGCACATAGGGCAGAGGTCAGATCTCTCCAATTCTTTCTGTTCAAAGCTATTCTATGCAGTTCTTGAATAGTATGAATATTGGTTGTTTTACTTTCTCTAAGTATTGTTCTTCTGAGTGTTTCTTTTGGTTTACCCCTTGCTCTTTTGCCTGTAGGTATCCATTCAAGAGATTGGTGGTATATATAATATATATATATATACACACACGCAAGCGCCTTCAAGTTGAAGGGGCCCAAGAGGAAAAGCAAAGTATAGCAACACTGTTTACTTTCCATGCATGTTGTAAGAGATGACTAAGGAGGTTATGGGGTAGACTGGCAGTCCCATCCTATATAGGGTGTAAGTGACCCAGAAGTCATCCTGAAGTCAGATTTGTCAGGCCTAAAGGCGCAGATATCACATCTATGCTGTAAACCATAAAACACATTAAAATTTTGTCAGCCTGACATAGTAAATATTGTTGCACAGTGTTATTGCAGTCTCCCAAACACTCAATGTTTGACTGCCTGCCTGATATAGTAAACATTGTAGTTCAGTTTTATTACTTATTAGTGTTTCCTGAACACTTAATTTTTGACCGCAGGCATAGGGAACAAGAGTAATAAACAAGAGTAATAGTACTCTCCCATGGGGGTCTATCACCATCACTACATTGTTCACTTCTCAGATGTGTGTTTACTTACTTTGAGAGCTTGCAGTACAAACAGTAAAGGTCAGCTGAGTTTTGAACCAGTGTCATAAGCACACAGTTTTCCCATAAGTGCTCAGTGGCCTAATTGGTGGTTGACCATAAACTGCCTGACTAGCATTGCCTACTACACTTTCTCAGTAGCAATAGCACCATTCCTTTACCTTCCCAAAGCATGAGCCCTTGTTCTCTATTTCCTGATGGCTGTATGAACAACAGGAGTTTTTTAAATTTAAAACTGTGTAATGAGTGGATTCGAAGCCCATTTTTCTGGTCAGCTTGTGAATGACATAACATTGCACTACCAATCTCTCTACAGATACTAATTCTTTAAAATGGCATTCAAAGTTGGTTATATTAATCATGGCTTTGTGTAAAACTTCCTGCTGAAGATGAATATTTTGGGCCATTGACGCAAAGAAAGCGGCGACACAACGCATTTCCATTCTCTGGGCTTCGTCTTGCTGGAAATCTAGTAGGGCCGTAGTCCTGCTACAAGGGAGATCCAGCAGGAGTTTGAGAATGAATGCAGAAGAAGAAAAAGAAGTGTAAAACGTGAACATCGGATGGGTTTAGGTCGACTGTGTGTTGTCGGGACCAAAGGGGAACAAAGAATAGCAACACTGTTTAGCTTTCATGCATGTTGCAAGAGTTGACTAAGAAGGTTATGGGATAGAACTGGCTTTCCTATCCCATATAGGGTCAAATTGACCATGAAGTCAGATGGTTGGTTGGTCGTCCATGGGCTCATGCCCTTTGACCTAATGCCACTAAATGACATTATATTGCTGGGACGTCTGTGGATTTTCGGCCCACCCCAGGACAGAGCCAGAGAATAACTATCACACCTCCAGGAAGGTAGGTTTCAACCTATGCACTGCTCCTAGCCACTGTAGTCAAGATAGGGTTCACTGTGCTCATTCCCCGCCACCAATTGACTACTGGTTATGCCGAACTTCTCTATTGCTCCAGGCATGCAACCAAATGTTCAAGTCAAAAGGATTGTCACGTCCTGAGTCACTGTGCCTCTATGATGGGCCTCAGCCATAGGAAAAACAGTGATGTCAGTTTCCTCCTCCTCAGCACTGCACAGTACATCTCTGGCTCCCTCCCAACCACAGAGGGTGCATACATATATATTCAGGCAAACATGAAAAACATTTCAACAACAAAACAAAATCATAACTGTATAGATGACATGCCATGAAGCTTCTATAAGAAGATAATCTCAATATAACGGCTTGTCATCCACTAAGATTTTCTGTTGCATGGATGGTATGTCTAGTGGGCCATTGGTGATACCCACAGATACAACCACATGCGTATGAAGATAGATGAGTTAGACCAAAAGGTGCAAATATTGCAGCAAAGCATTAAACCATGATACAGTACATTCTATTCTATGGACTACATCCTGCTAATCTGCAGGAATTATAGAACAAACGCTAAAGAAGAACTCATTTTTCTTTATATTTATTGTCCAGTTATGGGATAAATTTACTTCCATTTCTATCTGCATCCAATGTAAAGATGCATCTGTGTATATTTTTATCCATGGTTGTTCAGAATATTTTGTTGTATCATACTCGTGGTTACAGATTATTTGTGCAGATACGTTTCCAATTTGTAAGACCACTAATTGATGCATTCATTTTCGGTGTTTGCTAATTGATGATTTCCAACTATAATAAATGGTAATTCATTTATGAATCAGTGTCATAGCAAGCAGTTTTCCCAAAAAGTGCTCAGCCTGTCTCTGTAGTAAGTCTAAATGTTTGAATCTCCAGTTATCTGGACTGTCACAGCAATGATGTTCCACTTTTTACAGCATTTATCAGTATTGTTTATGAGATGTTAAGCAGGAAAAAACATCATCTTTAAATAGATATAATAACATTTCTTGCCTATTTATTTTTCTTTTGTTCTCATGCCAGTTATTTTTACTGTCTCACTCATACAATTTTTCTTCAATTTGTCACAATAATTTTTTTTTAAATATTTCAATTATTAGGTCTAATATAGTTCAGTGTATTATTATGTGTTAATTCAGTATTGTCGGCATGTTGGATGTTTGTCTGCCAGCCACTAGACCGGGTAGTAGTTTCAAGCCTTTCAGTGTATTTTAAAAAGAAAAATAGTGACAGCAGAAATGACATGTCTACGAGGAATACTTGGAGTGTCATTGAGAGATAGAATTAGAAACGATAACATCAGACATAACCAAAACAATATCAGTATTAGAACACATCAAAAGACAACAGATCAAGTGTTTTTCACACGCTTCCAGACTACCAACAGATAGCATGCCACAAACGACCATGACACATAAACATCATGGCTATAAAGCCAGAGCAGACCATGTAATGGACCACAGAAATCAAAGAAGCCACAGGAACAAGCTTACAAACAGCACACAAGAAGGCTATCTCCAGAGAACTCTTCCATCCCTGACGCTGCAAGGCAAACAAGGGCCACAGTGTATAGATATATAGTTCAGTGTTTATATTAATTACTAAATTTTTAGTGATGATGTTTCTCCATAAGTCATGCTACTTGTAGTCATATTCTTCTCTTACATGGGTCTTTCCTATATACTGAACTGTGAAGTACTAGGCACTGCCTTTGTGTCTAACAACCAAACATCCCATGTATATAGTCATGTCATCTTCCCTGAAATTCTTGCCAATCACTGTCTGCACTCAGACTACAGCAACAGGCACCACTCTTCTGCATTGTTTATTGAGATATATTATTACTTGGAAGAAAGTCTGGTAATCAACGGACACACCTGGATTTCCACACTAAGAGAGAACATGTTGCATTCTCTGGCCTTGATTCTGCTAACCTGCAGGAATTTGAGAACAGAAGCAGCTGCATTAAAAAATACTAAAGCAACCAGTTCTTGGTTGAAACTATATGCCTTATTTTGTTTTTTAACTGTGTGAACATCTTTAGTTAATAAATGTTATTGCTGGCAAGTGATCGCCTTGAAACTGTGACACTTCAGTGTGACTGCTGGTTATCATCAGAGCACACTAGACAAGTCCATAGGTGCTCCGATTTCTGTCTCAATAAATCATTTAGAGTGTAGCAGCTGAAAGTTTCAGTGCTGATTTATCAGTATTTTTGTATATCTATTATGTTTCTCTTTACAAGCTGTTCTTATCTTTACATCAATCTCACACAGTCTTGAGAACGACCATGATTCACACTTTTGAAGATTTGAGCGGACAATGTCCCGTAATGTATTGACTGTGAGATTGATCCATGTACTTTTGACACCAAGATGCTACTTGCTGTACTATATTCCCAATGGCCTTGTTTGTAGACAATTCTAAACAATATGGGCATAAAATAGAATAAATTACATTGACTGTTGTATGTATCATGTACTAATTCACATATTTTTGGGGGGGCATGGACAAGTAGTTTCTTTGTCTATTTCTTTATCCAAAAACTGATGAGCAGAACTGAAATAAAACATGAGCAATATATTATATATATATGTACTTAAGAGTTTTTTTCTCAAACTCCCACTGGATCTCTCTTTGTAGATTTTCAGCAGGATGTGGTCCAGAAAAAGGAAATGCACTTGTCACCATTTTTATTTGTGTCAATGGCCCAACACATCCACCTTCTGCATATATATATAAATTATTCTCTCAGTCATTCATAACATTCTGTGTACTTGATTTTTGTGCTCTTAGGATTCCTAGCATATATAAATAGTGGCTATCAGTGGTTTAAAGTACTCGTAACATGAATATATATACACTTTTGCTTGATGGAGCATGATGGGAAGGTCGTGACAGAAATTAAAATCTATATCCAATGTTGACAGTGGAAATATTGATACATTTGAGAACTAAAAACATGCCTTCATTCAGTACACATTCCTTATGATCACATTCCAAATACTACTGTATTCTTCACCAACTTAAAATAACACAGTCGTAAGTTGATGTCATGGATGTACGCTCAGCAAAAGTGACATTTGTTTGATGGATTTAAATATATTTTTGTATGTGCCATCATGGCTAGCATTCGTTTGAGTGCAACATGCGAACAATATTTAACAGTTGGTAAGATCTTGTAACAGATAATTCTAGACAACTGTATTTCTAATCTTTCCTCAGTGACACAGCTCCCTTGTTGAACAAATCCAGCAGCGAACATATGTTTGATACCATGGCAATGGAAATTTCACAGTTACTATCAAAGGTGAAATGTAAATTTTTTAAAGCATATACAAGAACTATGGAAATGATAACAAATTTGCAATGGAAATTGAAAGCACTTGGGTGAACTATTGCCATAACAAATTGAAAACACTTGGGTTAACTATTGACATTCTGCCAGAGACGGATGTGTCGGGCCATTGGCGCAAATAAAACGGCGACAGCGCATTTCCATTCTCTAGACTACATCCTGCTGGAAATCTAGTAGGACCATGGTCCACTACAAGAGAATTCAGCAGGAGTTTGAGAATGAACGCTGAAGAAGAAGAAGACTATTGCCATAACAGAGTTAACTATCGCCATAACAAATTGAAAACACTTGAGTTAACTATCGCCATAACAAGTTGAAAACACTTGGGTTTATTATTATTGTGATATGTTATTGTGACAGTTAACTCAAGTGTTTTCAATTTGATATGGCAATAGTTAACACTTGGGTTAACTGTCACAATAACATATTCAAGAGCCAGCAAGGGATTGTATCAGATGTGCCCAATTAAATCAAAAATATTTGTAGAAGATTATGCAGAATTTCTTTTGTAATGAGCAGGACAAATTGTCTTGTATATTGTATAGGGATCTTAGGAACATTTTCAATTTTTCAACCCGTAATCTATTAAAAATACTAAATTCCATCCCTATGATTAACAACAAGTGTGGACTAGTAGTGTCATCATCCACCTGGGGCAAGACAATCAGTTTTAAAGGATGTAGGCTTCTGACTGCAGAAGTCTTTATTTCAGCATGAGAGGCTGCATACATTCTTTGCAACAATTGAGCTACATAATCTGCAGTACTCACCAAATCTTCATTTTCTTGTGTGAATTCCTATAAAATTAATTAAATGGAAATACCTAGATCATGTTTTAAGACTATATGAAAACAGAATAAACCAACAAGCCCTTACGTGGACACCTGAGAGTAAAAGAAAACAAGAAAGGCCTTAAGCAACCTTAAAAAACACCATACTTAAAGCAGGGAAAATAATAGGCTGCAAGACCATACAAGAACTAAAACTGCAGGCAGCAGATCGCAACACATGTAGAATAAAAACCTCTGCCCTATGAACCACCTACGGCATGAAAGGAACAAACTAACTACTACACCATACAGCAACTGACAAAAAGAGGAAAAGTAAAATGCCACCTTATTGAATGCCCTGCACTACAAGACCTACGAAAACACCTGTTACCACCAACACCCTTTATACAGACACAACACAGCTGAAGAAGACATGCACCTACCACCACCTGGCACAGGGAAGAAAGAGTGAGAGCTCGCAACCCCGGGAATCGAATAAGTAAGTAAGTAAGAATTGCATGGCTTTAAATTTAAGGTTCTCATGAATATACAAATCACCAATGTTTCCTATGACCCTGCCAATAGGACACACAGACACGTCATCTTTATAATTGATCTCCCTTCCATCTTTAAGAGCTCTTTACATAGAATTTCTTCTGGGGTCTAAATCAAGCTAAAGTAAGCCCTAACTACAATTGATAGGGACTGTAGATTTTGAAAACTTTAATTAAATACTAAAAAAAGTATACAATATGAATATCTGTTTTGTACTTTATATTAACATTGTTTTTGTTTACCAATTGAGCTTGCAGCTGACAGAGGTCAATGATAGAATGGTGGAATATACACATAACATTTCCTCCTCCTCACCGAGTGCTGCACTTCTTCACACATTACAGCGGCACAGAGATATCCTGCAAGACTACTCACATGAATTCCAGAAGACAACTGCAAATATCACAGCCATGAGAGAGCGAGAGGATTTATTAGGATCTGTCCGTAGGGATATCAAGTAGGATTTTTAGAAATCTTCGCTGTACTATTGATTTTTACATTTTAAAATGTTTTGCTTATCATTAACCTTCTGAACTCCATAGGTGACTAATAGTCGTCGATGTATATCTTTCCTTAAGACCCCGTAGGTGACTGCAAGTCGCCTGTTGGGCTATATACTGATTCATCGGTACGAAACCACATAATGTTAGGCTCACATGACCTGAACCAGCAAATCCCTAGCTAGATATAACATTTGACTTCCTTTTCCTGGATTTAGCTTAGAAGAAAGGATAATATCGGACAAATAATTTCTTCTTCTTCAGCAGTCATCGGACAAATAATTTTTAATCCAGTCATCTGTCCCGACTGGCACGCGATCATTGCTAATCCAGTTGTAATTGTAATCATTGGTAAACTCATTATGAATCGTCATTCTGATGACTTCTTGAAAATTACCATTGTTTTCAAAGTAGATATGAGTGACAGTGGTGACGCCTTAGTTTTATTATGAATGAACTGACAACAAACAAATTATAGGCCGAATATAGACTTCGTGAACTGCCGACACTAGGTAAGATCTAGAAAAAAATTATCGGACAAGGTAAGTAGCTTTATGTTTTATTTGTTTAAATATGTGTTATTATGTTTATATTTATTTATAAAATAACATAATTACATTATATTTATTTATAAAATAACATAATTACATTATATTTATTTATAAAATAACATAATTACATTATATTTATTTATAAAATAACAATTACATTATATTTATTTATAAAATAACATAATTACATTATATTTATTTATAAAATAACATAATTACATTATATTTATTTATAAAATAACATAATTACATTATATTTATTTATAAAATAACATGTTTATATTTATTTATAAAATAACATAATTACATTATATGTATTTATCAAATAAAATTATTACATTATATGTATTTATAAAATAACATAATTACATTATATTTATTTATAAAATAACATAATTACATTATATTTATTTATAAAATAACATGTTTATATTTATTTATAAAATAACATAATTACATTATATGTATTTATCAAATAAAATTATTACATTATATGTATTTATAAAATAACATAATTACATTATATTTATTTATAAAATAACATAATTACATTATATTTATTTATAAAATAACATGTTTATATTTATTTATAAAATAACATAATTACATTATATTTATTTATAAAATAACATAATTACATTATATTTATTTATAAAATAACATAATTACATTATATTTATTTATAAAATAACATAATTACATTATATTTATTTATAAAATAACATAATTACAATAGTTCTAGATAAGTAGAGAAAATTATCAGTGGTGACAGAGATCAACATAGAACATAATTACGTCGTGTGTCGGCTTAGGCTTAATATAGAATAACTGACAACATAAGTGATATCAACATATTTTAAAAAAAATTTTGTACACATTACTGAAGTATAGGTGCGTCACACAATTATATTTTGATCATTTATTAGATTTTTAATGTGATTTTCCCCTCAATTTTTAACTTCACAACTTTCTCACACCTTTCATATCAAGCATACAACAACAACAACATAATTATATGCATTATTCGCTTCTTTATTTAGATGTGCAACAAATTATTTTATTTTTGATATATATTTGCTTGATGTTCTTGAGCTACTTTTTGATATTTTTCAGTGCATACAAAAATTCATCGGGGTTAAATCGGAGATCTGACATGTACTTGAAAGAACATGAGCACATACGGAAGTAAGTTTTACTTGCCTTGTCTTTGCTTGATTGTAGAAATTAAAGAAGATAATGGAATAAAAAGTGTCTTTTTTAAAAGTATGTAACCAGTGTCATATCTGATGTAGGGGAGATTGCCTCGGTAACACATATAGGAAGTGGGGACATCTAGTAGCTGGAGGATGGATTCTGATGAGGTTCAAAATCACTGCTTCTGCCTGGGGGAACCATAGGTTGAACACCATGACGACGAACAGAATTTTGTTATGATGACATGTCATCTAGTCGGGTTGAGTGATATCATTGTTGCTGGTGCGTCTCATGGCCTGGTATCTCTGACTTCAGCATCTGTGCTTCCTTTGGCAGGACTGTGGTCCCGCTCGATGTAGGGGATTATCAGACAAATCTTAGTTTCCAGCCCCGCTCCATCTCAACTTAACTTTTAGCATGGTTTGTTTACAATTGTGCAATTTCTCTTCTTCCGCAGAATTGGTTTTCGGAATGTTAAGCAATCGTCGGTGGCTGTTTTGAAATTGCGATAACTTTTTTGTTGTTACAGATATTTAAATAATATTTGCACATATAAATAAAGAATGAAATTCTGCATATATTGGTGTACGTTTTGTTTGTGTGTGTGTGATACGAGATGTGTGAGAAAGTGATAAAGACAGATCTAGACATACCATATTTGTGATCAATCGTAAGCTGTGAAATCTGATGACTATTAAATATTTTACATAATGGAAACATCATGGACGAAGACCTTATTGTACAGTTTTCTCAAATTTTCAGCAGTTTACATGATGATTTCACTGGATATACTATTGACAAATAGTATAACAAACACGATTCACTGTCTTGTCGCTCCGCTACGACACAGAAGACTGTCAAAATCACTTTATATCGCTTCATTACCTTTTTACCCGCCAATCTTCCATTACAAACAAAATGGCCGCAATTTTTCTTCCTAATGTTGGAATTACATTCTGTCAAAAAGCTACTGATCTAGATTTTTTTGTACGGTATCGGGTTAACCGAATCAGGCGATTGAAGACGCCTTCAGAAATCACGGCATGAAATAATTCTGGTGGAACGCACCGCCCGATTTGTACAGACAGCGTGCCTAAGGTTAAAGGAAGAATTAACCTTGATGGTGATATATAGTTCATATTATGTACTAGAAGAAAAATATACTGCATGGTGGTAGGTCTGGTAAACCACTGGTACGGCTTGCAGATCTTCCTCATGCATCCCTATTTTTGAGGAAAACATCAAGTGACTGGGCAGGATTCAGTTTCTTTACGCTCAAATAGGAAACTGAGAACAGAGAGGAATTTTGGAATTTGTGTTTTGATGTTTCTTCTTCTTTTTTAGCTTTCATTCTCAAACTTCTGCAGGATCTCTCTTGTAGCAGGACAATGGTCCTACTAGATTTCCAGTAGAATGTAGTCCAGAGAATGGAATGCGTTGTGTCACCATTTTATTTGTACCAATGACCCGACAAATCCGTCTTCGGTGGAGTGTTGATGTTTGAAATGTCACATCTCCATGACCTTGAGGGGTTATGGGTTTCATGATGATAGGTTGCTAGTGTTTTGTCAGGCCTGAAAGGGGAGGAAGGAATAGAACTATATTTAGCTTCCATGCATCAAAGACCAGAGACAAAATCACAATATTTAGGCTGCAAACAACATGTACAACATAATAAACACATACAAAGAATTACCATACACCAACCATACTGCAACCATACAGCAACCATACTGCAACAGACAAGAGGAGGTAACAGTAAAACATCACCTTATTGAATGCCCTGCATTACAAGACTTGAGAAAACAACTATTATCACCAAATCCCTACATCACTGACCACTTTTATACAGACAACACAGCTGAAGACATGCACTTACCCCCACCTGACACAGGAAAAAAAAAGCGAAAGTTCTCAATCCTGGGGATCGGGTAAGTAGCATATGGTCTTTCTTCTCTGTATAAAAAAGTAACATATCTCTTTCCTCTATATAAATAACAATTTGTCTCTCTATCCCCAGCTCTGAAAGATTGGTGGATGAACAAATAAAGTAAGCAGGTTGTTAACATTGTATTAGTTAATACATTGTTTCAATGTTTAGTTAATACATTGTTTCAATGTTTATTTTTGTTTGAAAGCATTGTTGCAGCAAGATGATACATACACTATTATTATGCTGTTACAATACATATTTCAAACTCTTATAAAATAAGAGCAGGAAAGCCATGAAAAAACATGTTTCAGTCTAGTATTAGAAGATCCTAAGAATTCCCCATCAGTCACTAAATTGGGTGCCACAGGGAGTAAGAAGAAGAGGGAGACCTAGAGAAACTCTAATAGAAACCATTAATAGACATTGTAGGCAACAAAACCCCATCTACACTTATTCATTTCTCTGTTAACTGAGCCATGTGTATATATTATATTGTGAATTGCAGTTTTTGAGTGCAGTTGGAGATATTCTTGCACGGTCACCTCTGTCTTAATACCAGTGCATTCTTGCACCGTCACCTCTAATCCTGATCTAATACCAGTGCATTCTTGCACCGTCACCTCTAATCCTGATCTAATACCAGTGCATTCTTGCACCGTCACCTCTAATCCTGATCTAATACCAGTGCATTCTTGCACTGTCACCTCTAATCCTGATCTAATACCAGTGCATTCTTGCACCGTCACCTCTAATCCTGATCTAATACCAGTACATTCTTGCACCATCACCTCTAATTCTGACCTAATACCAGTACATTTCCAACATTCTATCCCAGTATATTTAATGAATTTGTCAGAGGTTTAAAAAAAAAAACAACCAAGAACTACAAGCAAGGAAACTCGTTTCCTATGTATAATTTAGGTGGGTTGTGTGAGGGTGTAGTTTCCTCCAGAAATTTCTTTCATACTCAGAAGAATCTCTCAGTGTATGCAATGCTTTGTGAAGAAGCTCCTACTTAAAGAGGGTTTATGTTTGCATGTAGAAGGTATGTTCGACCATTTTGTTTACAGACATCCAATCATATGAATGCTTGAATATATTTGGTGGTATCTATGTTGGCTACAGAGTCCATATGACTGATCACTTCAATAAACTCCTCACACAGTCCACATGACTGTGATTGCTTCCTAAAGGTCCTCACACAGTCCATATGACTGCGATCACTTCAATAAGCTCCTCACACAGTCAATATCGCCCGTGTGTTGCCGGGGCCCGAAAGGGGAGTAAAGAATAGCAACACTGTTTACCTTACACGCATGTCGTAAAAGGCGAGTAAGGAGGTTATGGGATGGAGTTGGCTGTCCCATCCCATACAGGGTCAGTGACCCAAAGCCACGCTGAAGTCGGATGTGTCAGGCCGAAAGGCCCAGATATCGCAGCAATGCAATAAACCATGACACAACGCATTCCAGACTTTTCTAGACAATATTTATATTCAATATGTCATCTTTGCAACTCAGATACACAACTACCTGGTACCTTTGCTGTCTGAGATGAACTCTGTACCTCTCCACCACACAGCCGGACAATTTTACTTAAACACTGGGTACATAGCTCACGAACTTGATATACTGGTTGATAAAAACTCATCTTACAATTACAATCACAAACCTGTGCCATAATTCCACATACAGTTTGTCATGATTTTCTTTACATTTTCAGTGTAGCCATTGCTACAAAGGAGAATCTTCAGTCACAGGGAAAACTGTTAACTTCCATTACACAGAAAGTGAATAATTTTGCCAGTATCCTTTGAAGATATTTCTTGCATTGTATTCACCTTTAGTACACAATATTATTTTTTTTGGCCCTTACACGCTATTTATAGTCTTCTTCTTCAGCGTTCATTCTCAAACTCCCGCTGGATATCTCTTGTAGCAGGACAATGGTCCTACTAGATTTCCAGCAGGATATAGTCCACATAATTGAAATGTGCTGTGTCGCTATTTTATTTGCGCCAATGTCCTGACACATCTGTCATCGGCAGGTTATGCAGTCTTATTTTAATATGTTTGGCTTTGTGGCGGAGTGGTACAGAGCGCGTCTGGTGCTGTTGAGGTACCAAGTTTGATCCCCCCTGCCACAGGCAATTGTGCATCCAGACCATTCAGAAATAAATAGCAAACTAATGAACATATGTATATTGCATAGAAAATCACAACAGCCAAAAAAATGCTGAGTCGTTGGCTATGTCCTAAATAGGATACGCTACTAATTTTTTAACAATTGAAAAATGCAATAACGTTTTTGTTTTTCAAGCTGTGTGTATAATGTGAGGGTGAAGTTACCTCCAGAAATTTCTGTCATACTCAGAAGAATCTCTCAGTGTATGCAATGCTTTGTGAAGAAGCTCCTACTTAAAGAGGGTTTATGTTTGCATGTAGGAGGTATGTTCGACCATTTTGTTTACAGACATCCAATCATATGAATATCTGAAAGTATTTGGTGGTATCTATGTTGGCAAATGTATAATAATTGTTTTGTGTGGAAATTGTTCTCTCATCTCGTATATGTGTGATATCGGAGCAAATTGAACCAACATTATCGTCTAAGCCTAGAATTTTGGTGAAATCCTTCAATACATTCAATCCCTGATGAAATGCCACTAACTAGGTCTAAATTACTAGATTTTATAACCTTTTTACTATTAGATTTTATTATCCTTCGACTATAGTCGCTCATGGTGTGATGAATGTTAAGTCAGTATGCTTTGAAGATGTTTTCTTTCATTTTGTTTTGCCAAGTCAATATGCTTTGAAGATGTTTTCTCTCATTTTGTTGTGCCAAGTCAATATGCTTTAAAGATGTTTTCTCTCATTTTGTTGTGCCAAGTCAATATGCTTTGAAGATGAAGATGTGCTTTATTACTTCTTTGTCATAGTTTTCTCATTTGTGTTAATTTGAGTGTTGCAATTGCGAGCCTCCTTCTAATCTCGACTGAACAATCTCTGGAACTGTCTACATTTGCTCCCAGATATTCAAATTTATTTACACATTCTAGTTCTATATTGTCTGTGTTGAAGATAAAACAGCAAACTTAATTAAGATAAAATAGCAAAGAAAGAAACAACCTGATACATCATATTATTATGTTTTGGCAGAAGATTCAACTGATGCCCATGTAGTCATTCTCGGATTATAAATGTCAAAAAATATACAAGTTTTACTTGATGCCAAAAATTTGAACTGGACATTCATTTCAAAAGACCAACCAGCACATCAACTCTAGTTTTCCAGTGTGTTTCATTTGTAAGTCTGAAAAATAACAAGCTTGAGAACCTTAACTCTAAATTTCAGATCGATTTCCTGTGATCAATAGCCTTGTACAGAGGATAAATATCCGCAAACGACGAGATTCCATCGTATTAGGACTTGTTATTGCTGTTTGTATTATTCTATTAATACTCTATGCCTTCCACTGACAGAATGTGACATTTGTTTTCATCACGAACATGAACTTCATGAACTGTTTTCATTAACATTGACAAGAAAAACATTGTCCATCATGAGATATCCTCATCTTGATTAAATTTCTGCAGTGTGATTTGTACTGGTTATCTCAGCTGCAGAGTTTATGAGATATCAACATGAGATTGTCCCATCTTGATTACATTTCTGCAGAGTGATTTGTACTGGTTATCTCAGCTGCAGAGTTTATGAGATATTCCCATCTTGATTACATTTCTGAGTGTGATTTGTACTGGTTATCTCAGCTGCAGAGTTTATGAGATATCAACATGAGATTGTCCCATCTTTTTTACATTTCTGCAGAGTGATTTGTACTGGTTATCTCAGCTGCAGAGTTTGAGATATTCCCATCTTGATTACATTTCTGCAGTGTGATTTGTACTGGTTATCTCAGCTGCAGAGTTTATGAGATATCAACATGAGATTGTCCCATCTTTTTTACATTTCTGCAGAGTGATTTGTACTGGTTATCTCAGCTGCAGAGTTTGAGATATTCCCATCTTGATTACATTTCTGCAGTGTGATTTGTACTGGTTATCTCAGCTGCAGAGTTTATGAGATATCAACATGAGATTGTCCCATCTTTTTTACATTTCTGCAGAGTGATTTGTACTGGTTATCTCAGCTGCAGAGTTTATGAGATATTCCCATCTTGATTAAATTTCTGCAGTGTGATTTGTACTGGTTATCTCAGCTGCAGAGTTTATGAGATAGTCCTATCTTGATTAAATTTCTGCAGTGTGATTTGTACTGGTTATATTAGCTGCAGAGTTTATGAGATATCAACATGAGATAGTCCCATCTTGATTAAATTTCTGCAGTGTGATTTGTACTGGTTATCTCAGCTGCAGAGTTTATGAGATAGTCCTATCTTGATTAAATTTCTGCAGTGTGATTTGTACTGGTTATCTCAGCTGCAGAGTTTATGAGATATTCCTATCTTGATTACATTTCTGCAGTGTGATTTGTACTGGTTATCTCAGCTGCAGAGTTTATGAGATAGTCCTATCTTGATTAAATTTCTGCAGTGTGATTTGTACTGGTTATCTCAGCTGCAGAGTTTATGAGATATCAACATGAGATAGTCCCATCTTGATTGAGTTTCTGCAGTGTGATTTGTACTGGTTATCTCAGCTGCAGAGTTTATATTATACAAATGAACATTTCTGATCAATATGTTTTGAACAATTGTTTCATGTTCAACAATTGTGATCAATATTTTAACATGTACTTGCATACAAAATATATACTATTGAACAATTATCCTTAAAATCTAATGTCTCAAAATTGGTATGTTTGAGGTGTAACCTGTCAATATTGTTTTTAAGGATGTCAAGAGTGCATTGCACTTGCAATTTTATTACAGACGAACGATGTGACATCATAATGGCAGTTTAAAGATGCGACTCACTGTTGGCATGCAGCAAAAAAAAGTGGTGTTCTGTGATCAGTTTTTTTATCAGTGGAGAAGCAGCTTAACTTTCAGGTATGACTAAGAGGTCTATTTCTTTCCCCGGGCGGAAGCTGGTTGGTAGCATCCACAGAATTGCAGTGCATGGGCGCACCTTCAAATACATGCATACAAGGATATCAATTGCGTTTCGAAATACAGACAGTTAAAGGTAGTAGATTTGAGAGAGAGAGGTCGTGGATGGGAATGTGCTGAGGATGTCATAAAAAGCGTGTGTATATTGCAAGATGTGGCAGCGGGTGCAGATTGGATAGGTCTACCTACATATTTGGAAACTTGTTTGAGAGTAGTAATAACACTTAGCTGGCAATGGTGTCCCATGGCTGTGGAACAAGACATGCAAGCTTTGGTCAGTGAGAATGCCAAAGAGGGGGATGTGATTATATACACTGATGGATCTGTGATTAAACATGTTCGCAGTGCTTGGGCCTTCACAGCTCAGTGCGCAGGTAAAATGATCAGGGAGGAGAGTGGGGCCTTTGCTGTGGCTACGAGTAGCATGACCATAAAGATTATAGCAGTAACCAGGGCATTGGAGTTGATAAGTACACAGAAGGCAACACAGGTCTGCATCTTGAGTGACTATGAGTATAGGAATATATATACTATAGGAAGGTACAAGTGGGTATCATTTGTGAACAGTGGGTTGAGGCCCTGAGAAAGGTGAGGTTGAAAGTAGTAACATTTATTTTCATGATTGAACATGTGGGTGTTCGGGGTAATGAAAGAGCAAATCAACTGGCATCATGCACAATTGTGGCACAGGGTGATGGATTGAGCTGACGTTTTGAGTTTCATAAGAGATAAGCTCACGAGAGGGAGACTAGTGTGGATGATTATTCCTTTCTGATGGCCAGGATTTCTTCTTCAGCGCTCATTCTCAAACTCCCACTGGATATCTCCTGTAGCAGGACCATGGTCCTATTAGATTTCCAGAAGGATGTAGTCCAGAGAATGGAAATTCGTTGTGTCGCCGTTTTATTTGCGCCAATGGCCCGACACATCCGTCTTCGGCAAGAATGGCCAGGATTAAAGAATAGGGTTTGAAATGCAGTGTTGCTAGAAGTGAACATTTTGAAGAGCACAGAAGAATGATGGTGAACCAGCAGAAAACCGGTACTGTCAGCAGAAGTGTGTGTAATGGCGGATACTCTCAGGGAGAGATTGGAGCAACTACGTACGTGTCCAGTTTGCAGTGATGATGATCTGATGACTGACTAACTATCCAAATTTGCTGTTAAGTGTAGGGTGAGAGCTGTAAGTTTCTGTTCAAGGCCAGATGTGACGCCTGAGCCATGCAGTCAGTATTTGTGGAGAGTTGTCCTGATGTTTTCATTCATCTCTTTCTTGGTCCTGTATTCAGATGATCATTTGTTATAAGCTCTCAATATTATTTGACTTGGGTCCATTCTCTTAAACAAACCAATTTATCTGCTGACGTTCTATATATTCGATATAATGCACTATTCCTACTCTTATTTTGATATCATTTCTTATTCTGTCTAGTTTGGTGATCATAGCTGTTTTTCTCAAGCACCTCATCTCACATTTGATGATTTGTGACTGAGAGGTACAGAACCGTAATGCATTAGTAGTTTGACATGTGAAGTTTTTCTACAGGAATCCAAGGACTTTATAGAGAATGGAGGACTTGTATCAGCCATAATAGTGACTACATTAGAAAATGGTACAGTTCTGTTTTACCTTTTTTCAGAATGTTAAATTCACCAAAAACAATTTCTATTTTATATGTCAGTGTATATGTCCTTTCTGGACTATTTTCCTAATTGTTTTTTTTTTATTGTTGACATCACCAAATGTTTTATTTATTGTACTAGTTATCATAATCCATTTGTAATATATGCATAAAATACATGCCCATTTCATATATTATACAAGTGGTTGATTTGTATATAGGGTTATTTTTTTTCTGTCTATAATTTATTGAATATGGGTGAAGGTATATAATATGTGCATGGAGTAAGTGAGTTGTGTTCTGTCATGCCAAATCTATTCTCATATACACTTGCATATAAGCTGAGAAATTTCTCAAGAGACTAAAACAATCATCAGATTATTTGTGGAATTTGCTAAATTCAGAAATATGCTTGTTATATTTTTTAAATATAATATTACAATGTATAGATATATATATATATATATATATATATATATATATGTGTGTGTGTCTATGATAGCTCAATGAACTGCTGTTCTGTTTGTTACACAACATTCTGTCTCATGTGCTGTCAATAGTTTCCAATACGTTCACAGTGTCCGGCTATGTGACGATGTGGTACAGAGAGCGTCTGTGACGGCCAAGGTACTTAGTTCAATCTGCATGTGGACTGTTCAGAAAGCATTGGCAAACTACTGAATGTTTTTATATTTCTTATAAAATTACTAAAGCCAAAAAATACTGAGTTGATGGCTACGTCCTGAATAGGATACGCTACCAATTTTCTTTCTTTCATGCCAGAATACCAGGCTGTCCTGCATACACTCTCTTGATTAATCTCCTACCATTCTTGCTCTTCAACTTTCATGTTGTCATTGTTTGCTCTGCTTTTCCTCTTCTAATGTTTCCCCTAAAGAGTTTGAACTAGATTCTGATATGAGCGAAAAGTTATCTTTTTGGATTACCATATCTTTTAAGATGTCTTCATTAAACTTTTTATTTGTTATTTCCCATTTTCAAGTCTTCTATAGAACCACATTTCTACTGCCTCTTATTTACAGATTCACACTTTATATATTTGATCCTGCCTGAGTGTTGCCAGGATCTGAAAAGGAAGCACAAATTGGTGACACTGTTCGCTGCTTCTATCTATCTATTCGCTAAACCCTTTGTTGCCTTTCAGCGTCAGGGCTAGAAGAGTTCTCGTGTGTGCTGAGTATATTGTGAAATTTGTCGTCTCTTATTTCAGTGGTCCATTGTTTTGTGGGCGACCTCTAGGTCTGCCTTCACTGTATCTATGTAGCATAGCTTGTTGTGGTATGCTGTCTGGTGGTAGTCTGCTGATATGTGAAAACCATTTTCTTCTTCTTCTTTCGTTCACTTGTAACATGTATATATCTGTAATTCTGTCTCCTTAATAAAACTCACTGTCTTTTGTAATTCATACAGTGGACCATAGAGCTTTGATTCCGGTGCTGTTTCCTCTGGCCAATATGTCTGCCAGCAAACCATTTGATCTGTTGGCTCTTAATATATTCCAAGATTGTGGCAGTGCCGGTTCTTTGTCTAATGTCTACATTTCTCACTCTGTCTCTAGGGATATTCCTAGGATTTTGCGTAAGCATGCGATTTCAGCTGTCACAAGTTTACGTTTGTCTTGTGCTGTCGTTGCCCATGTTTGACATTGTAGCACAGCGTTGGCATAATAATCGTTTTGAATAGTGTTATTTTGGTGTTGAAATCTACATTTTTTGTTTCTGAAGATTGATGTCATTAGTCCTAGGGCGTGGTATGCGTTACTACATCTATTGTGTATATCTTTGCTGCTCTTTCCGTCTGTTGTTATATTTTTCCCTAGTATGTGAATTCTGTCACTTGTTTAAGTATGTTGTTTCCAAAATATATATATATATATATATATATGTTTCTTTCTGTTCTATCTATCTTCATTACTTCGGTCTTTTCTATGTTCATCGTCATGTTAAAGTTTTGGCATGTTCGATCTAATCAGTCTATTTGTCTTTGTAATTTGCTCTTCTGATGGTGCTACTAATTACTAGTACTTGGTTGTCTGCAAATAGCAATTAGTTTAAGGTATTCGATGTTTGGTATGTCACAAAAGGAGACAAACTAGTGACACTGTCCCCTGCTTGCTATGTCATAAGAGGGGGCTGGAGGCTAAGGATGTTTTTGACTAAGCAAGGGGGTGAAGTTGATTGTCTCATTCCAAAGATGGTTGGAGTGATCCAAAGTCATGTTGAAGTTGGATGTGTCATGCTGAAAGGTGCATATATCACAGCTAAGATGTACACCATGACACAGCGCATTCCATTCTCTGAACTATGCCCTACTTCTTCTGCATTTATTTTTGCACACCCACAGAACAATGGTCCTACTAGATTTCCAGCAGAATATAGTTTGCTGAAAGAGAATGAAAATGCATTGTTTCATCATTTTATTTGTGCAAATGGCCTGACACATCCATCTTCTACAGTTACATCCTGCTAATCTTTTGAGGCTTAATGTATACAGAAGATATATTTTATTCTGCCTTTTGTTTGCTGCTCTCGTTGACCTGATAATCACTAGCCTCTGCGAAATTTGATGGTACAGTACAAGTAGACGCCATCACACAGTTATTTCCCTTGTCCATGTTTGTAAATTTTATGTTCATCATTTAATAGTTTATATATTAATTTATTTTAGGGTTTTAGTTAGTATAGTTGTTTTTTATTTACATAACTAACCCTAACCCCAACCCTAAATAAATAAATATTTCAATTATTAAATGATGAACAGGATATTTACAAACACAGACAAGGGAAATAATTAAACGTGGTGGTGTCTACTTGTACTGTACCAATTTGATTATCTCATGGTTTTTATATTTTAGCTGATCAAACTTGGTAGACTTATATGCAAGTATATAAAATGTTTGTTGTTTGGATATAATATGTGATAAGAATGTGTGTGTATGCACTGAATGTGAAACAGTTGTTCTAATATTAATAAGAATCTGTGAGGAATTTTTGTAAATATTAGACTGTGGCAAGCAGACTTGAGCTTGGTCTGTTGAGCTATTGTAAAAAAACTGCCAAACAAGACTTGAATCTGTTGTTGTTTTTTCAGTCATGATGTTTGTACTGTATTTATTCAGGAATTTAAATACCGGTGCACTGTGTTATTGCAGTGTTTCATCTTAGTTTATGTTCCATAGTTGCGGAAAAAAATTTGTTAAAACTATGCCCGTGTGTTGCCGGGGCCCGAAATGGGAGCAAATAGCAGCACTGTTTACCTTCCACACATATAGTAAAAGGCGACTAAGGAGGTTATGGGATGGAGTTGGCTGTCCCATCCCATTAGGGTCAGTGACCCAAAGCCATGCTGAAGTCGGATGCGTCAGGCCGAAAGGCGCAGAAATCGTAGCAATGCTGTAAACCATGACACAACGCATTGTTCTCCGGACTACATCCTGCTAATCTGCAGGAGTTTGAGATGGAACGCAGAAGAAGAAGTGTTAAAACTATTTAGTTTGAATGACTTTTAGGGAATAATATTGAACTGAGTAAAATTCTATTTTGCAAAGAGAGACAGTGCTGTTGGCTGGATGGACTGGGTTCTTCTTCAGTGCGTGTTATCAAACTCCTGCAGATTAGCAGGTTGTAGTCCGGAGAGTGGAATGATTTTCGGTCGGACACATCCGACTTTAGTATGGCTTCTGTGTAAATCTGACCGTTTATGGGATGGAACACCCAACTCTTGCTTCGTAACTCCTTAGTTGCCTCTTACGACATGCATGGTAGGCAAACAGTGTTGCTATTATTTACTCTCATTTTGGGCTCTGGCAACACATGGGTGGGACTAGGTTCAAGAGTAAGTACAATCTTTAAGAGAGAGGCAGGGTTGTGGGCTGGATTTGAACACGTTTGTTGCCGCCTGAGTTTAAAATAAATAACATGTTACTCCTTAAGATCTCAAGGAGACGGGGTCAGAGTACTGGTTTCCTAGTTCAGTGGTCATAGTTGATTTTCCAGTCGTGGAGGGGAACATATTAAACCGTGCATTGGTGAACTCAGCCATACAAAACAGGTATCAGAACCAGTCTGGAAGTGTAATACAACTGGCGTGATGCTAATCCACATCACCAGTAGTGAATTTGGTTCTAAACATGTCATAAAAGGAAGGTTGACTTCATTGTACGCCACTTGATGAAAATATAATTCATAGCTTCAAAAAGTAACCCCTAGTTACCCCTGAACAACTGCATTTGTGAATAAGACATCATGGGCCAGTAACAAACCCACAATCTTGTGAACACAAGCAAATGGCTTGACCATCATATATGATCCACTGGTTACAAATATGAATCTGAACACATTTGTACCACTATCCCCTGAATATAGGGGGGGGGGGGGGGGGTTACAATTATATGAAGCAAAATTGTACTGTCTGTTATTTGTGTTTATAAGAAGACCTATTGGCCCCTGTAGAACAAATACGGATGTTCTATGTTTGTTGTTACTGAGGATACTTGTATGGGATGTTCGTTGTTTTTGTAATAGTCCTTGTCTCGATTAGTCCGTTCTAAGTGACTTGAGTACACAGTTTGAATGTCTTGACAAAATTGCATATTATTTTAGATGTGGTTAGTCAAGCATGGAAAAACCCATTTACTCTAGTTGCCAGGTGATTTGGTGCCGTCAAGACGGACTGGTTCAATTCCCGTTAGTCTCAAGAATTTTTTTGTATCCATCCCCTGGTTGCAAATATGAATCTGAACACATTTCTCCATGATCCTCTGGTTACAAATATGAATCTGAACATATTTCTCAGTGATCCCCTGGTTACAAATATGAATCTGAACACATTTCTCAGTGATCCCCTGGTTACAAATATGAATCTGAACACATTTCTCAGTGATCCCCTGGTTACAAATATGAATCTGAACACATTTCTCAGTGATCCCCTGGTTACAAATATGAATCTGAACACATTTCTCCATGCAGCTCACATTACTTCTCTTTCATCAATATTGAAAGTGGTTTATTTTTGATAATCAATACAAGGTAACTGCGGGAAACGTAACAATTAGACTTACGTAAAACACAGGTTTATATATCGTTTCAATGAGACACGACAGACTATAGCTAAAACTAGTAGGTAATGAATGAATCGCACACAAGAAATCATAAAAATTACAATACACAAGTCACATTCAATGTTTCAACCAAAAGGTCTTTATCAAGACACAAACAAAACATCAAAAGATGACGAATGGAAAAATTATCACAGAAATCAAAGAAGCCACAGGAGCAAGCTTACAAACAGCACATAAGGCCATCTCTAGAGAGCTCTTCTACCCCTGACGCTGTAAGGCAAACAAAGGATACAGTGTATAGACCATCGATGAGGCCTCTACATGTAAATCCAGTAATGTCATTCATGTTTTCATATGTAAATACTGTGACAAGAAGTATATAGGTGAAACAGGCTTCTGTAGGCATCTTCATGCCATAAAACACAGAGAACTGTCGCCGCTCATGTCATGGTCATCATGGTGCTCTCGATATCCAGGTCACTGCCTTCAGATCCTGCACCAGATGACAGATCTAGGTACACTCTTGAAAATCCTTTTTATAAAATTCAGAACTATGTCTTTATCTACATGGGCTAATAATCACCAGGTCAGCTAGCCTGCAATGTTGATCTGCAGCATTTCTCCCCCCCCCCCATATGATGCTGTGCCTTTTTAACTGTAGAGTCATGTATCATGGTTTATATCAAAATCTTTCAGTGAAGACTAGTGAGTCATTGTAGTGTTTCTTTTGGCCCACCTTGAGAACAAACAATTTCTTTTTACCATCTTGAGAACAAAGCTTTCTTTTGGCCCACCTTGAGAACAAACAATTTTGACCACCTTGAGAACAAACAATTTCTTTTGGCCACCTTGAGATCAAATTCATATCACCATATATGATCTTTAGTAGGTAATGATCCCATAGAAACAATAGATCATAGAGCTATATGGAGCTCTGTATGAGCTGTAAAAGATAAAGTTTATTGCGGAGACAAAATTACAGGTATAGACATATTTTATGGGAACAAAAGAAGTAATGATAAACAGGTGTGAAGTTATGGTATTTTTAGCACACCCTAGAAATCAATGGTACTGGGAAGTCAAATTTTGTGTTTGTGTGTGTGACTGCAGTAGTCAGTGGGTCAAGTGACCTCTGAATGTAGAAAGGTGTGGGTCCTCAGCTATATTTCTCTAGAGAATTGAGCAGTTAAACTTGCCAAAGACGGATGTGTTGGACCATTGGCACAAATAAAAAGACAACATAATTCATTTCCATTCTCTGGACTACATCTTGCTGAAATTTAGTAGGACCACTGTCCTGCTACACGAAAGATTCAGCGGCAGTTTGAGAATGAACGCTGAAGTAGAAGAGCACATTAAGAATTGACACAGTTTAGCACAACTTACATAAGAAATTGAACACAAATTATCTGAATATTGAAAACAATTTTTTATTATTACAAACATTTGACAAATCTAATTTCTGCTACAAGCATACAGTCATATCATACTCATCTTCAAGAATTGTGTTTACATCAAAGATTCATTATACGACAAAAGAAAACTTTAAAATGGTGCCACAGTAGGGTTGAGTCAGATAATTGCATCAACAATATAATACATAATATGAAATATAAATTTACAACCTTTATTTTAGACATAACATTCATATGTAATGCACATCAGAATAGTCATATATGTGTGTGTGTTCAGTTAGTCTTAAAATATTTGTACATTTGTCATATGACCTCAAGTTAATAGTCATTAACAAATTCACTGCCACTTTTTTTTATTGTTGAAGCACAAAATGCTGTGTATGAATTGTCACCAAAGCACAAAATTCCTTTCACTGCCATGTATTACTTGTCACGAAGCACAAAATGTATGAACATTTTGAGGGAAATTTTTACTGGTATTAATTTATTTGCTATGCTTCTTGTCTATTAATGAAAAAAGTTCATATGGTTTTTGATCAGATCGATTTAGTGTTAAAAGTAACAGTTTGAATGATTTGAGTATATTTTTTCAATTAAAACTTCAAAATGAGCAATGTTCCTGATGATATTTAGCCCCAAAGATTCTAATCCTTTCTTTGGGATAAGTGAGAGCATTTTTTAGCATTCATTCTCAAACTCCCGCTGGATATCTAGTAATTGTAGCAATAATTCACGTAATGGTGGTTACAGATTGACATGAAGTTGCTCTGCTGGACCCACAACTCAAAAGCTGGGGAAAATCAAGCAGAAAATAGAAATTGAATGTTTGTGAGAAAAACATTTCTGTAAAGCCTGGCTTTTATCTTCATACAGTTTCAAACTTGATTGGTTGTGATGTTTTAATATTCATTTAATGTCATCATATGTAACACTCAGAATGCCAAAACAATTGTGTGGCATAAGACAAGACTTGGCAGAGAAAAAGGTGTGGCAGCGAAAGTGTTAAAAGTGACTTACTATTCACAGACCAATCTTCTATTGAAGAAACAAATACAGTGGAATTTCTCTATAGCTCATTCTTTTATAACAAATTAACCTATTTAACATTTTTCAAAATCCCCAATTATATTTATTCTTTGTACTGTATATGGTGAATTTCTGTTATTACCTACAATATTTTGTCGTTACGGACAAAGTTGTTATAATGGAATTTGACTATATTTTAAGCAGTCTCAATTTGTATCCATTTTTCAATTGCATGAAGGAAAACAACAACCAACCGCGACTATTTAAAAACACATTTAAAATATTAATTTTTGTAAATGGTCCCTTGCATGTGAGCATTAAAAAAATATGCAGTCACAGATGTATTCAATACACACAAAACAGTATAGCATATTCACCTCCCACCAATGGTGTGTGAAACATATATGTTTCTTCATTAAACTTAAGTATCTCGAGAACTAGTCTGGATTCCGTCCCAAGCATCTGTGATAACTAGTGTTTAGTGTTTCTAGTTCTCATTGCGTAAGGTGAGGCTTTCTGTCCAGCTATGCTCTGTGTTGGGTCTGGTTGATTAGTTTGTGTAACAACGGTTGCCATTGCTGCTGGAGCTGGTACATTTTGAGCTATGACCTGAGATGCCAGAGTCACATCTGAGGACAGAGTTGGTTGTACCTGGGGATAAGATTGAACAATTGACTGGCGTAAACCAAAGCAGAATCTCAATGAATTAGTTATAAGTAGGACTGCAGTTTTTGTGAAAGCTTTTGTTTTTAAACTCCCACTGGTTGTAGCAGGGCAATGATCATATTAGATTTCCAGCAGCATGTAATCCAGAGAATGGAAATGCATTGTCACTGTTTTATTTGGCTTCATCTGACTTCGACTGTGGTAACTAATACATTCAGTGTTTTTACCACTTCTGCTAAACGTCAGTAGCCATATCACCAGTAGAGCATCCGTATGTCACAGCATGTGCTCATAATGCTAGCTATGGTCAAACTTACTTGACCTTTTTTGGCACTGTGTCGCTATAGACACATCAACCAGACTGCAGTAAATCTAGGTAGTATTCGAGAATACAGGTATTCCGTTCTATAGCTGATAACAAAATTAATTAAATCATATTTCGTGTGATTCAATGGAGTCTTCTGGGTAAAAAATAAAATTCTAAAAAAACTTCCCATTTCACATAGGAAACAAGAGCTTAATTTCTCGCAAGTCTTGGGAAACCAAACTACTGATAGGATAAACCCTTGATATTGTAGTACTTCGCCGAAGACAGATGTATCGGGCCATTGGCGCAAATAAAACGGAAACACAACGATTTCCATTTTCTGGACTATATCCTGCTGGAAATCTAGTAGGAACATTGTCCTGCTACAAAAGATACAGTGGGAGTTTGAGAATGAACGCTGAAGAAAAAGATATTGTACAAGAATTCCATAACAATAACAGCCAAATCACTCATATTTTCAACTGAATTAAATTTCTACATAGCAATAAAATTATATAGCCGTTATCATAAATATCTGTACATATTTAACAACATAATAATCTACTCTTGGCAGTTCATATAAAAATAATAAGTCTGCTTTTTCAATCACTGTAGCTAAACATTTCAAGTGGGGGAAAAAGCTGTATTATTAGTCAGATACTCATCATTACATTCTACACACATAGCTCCGATCACCTATTTAGAATGTCCTTTAGAACAAGATAACTGACTGTTCCAGTTCTGTATTGGTTGATAGCTCTTGTGCACCACTAACATGCTGTAACCAATTATGCAGGAAATAAAGAATTTAAACATCAAATGACTTACGGAAATTCATTTTCAAAGATAGTTTAATAATACAGTGGTACTAACATTATAGATAACAGCAAATACTTTGTTAATAAAATTAAACATCCTTTCAGGACAATATGATACAAAAACATGACAAATCAGGTATAGTTCACACAACCTATAACATAAATATTAGACTGACATACATATCTGTGTATGTATGGTACAAACTATCTCACCTATTTTAAACTTGCGATGAGCCAGAATGTACAAAGGAAGAAGTAATATACGCAATAGAAAGTTTCAAAAAAGGAAAAGTCCCAGGCAATGATGGTTTAACAACAGAAATTATGCATGCAGAGGGCGAGGCTGGAATCCCGATTTACCACAAACTCTACTGCAAAATATGGGAAAGCGGCACATGGCAGGAGGAATGTAAAAATCATTATATATACCCAGCCCCTCTCCAAAAGGGCGGCACACACACACACACATATATATATAGTGATGTTAATATTCAGATGGTATGTCTATATTTACATTTAGTTGTGTGATTGCATGTGGATGTGTGTATATTTTGATGCATATCTAGTTGTGTGTTTTATGAATTGGTTGCAAATCACTCAGAGCTAGAAAATGCAATAAAATAAGACAATATGAAACGATCAGGTAACAGAAGGAAGCAGCACCTGGAAATTGAGACAATATGATTATCATTTGTTCAAACATCACAAATGTGTCTATACTTGGATCAAATGTGTCTATACTTGGATCATTTGTGTCTATACTTGGATCAAATGTGTCTATACTTGGATCAAATGTGTCTATACTTGGATCATTTGTGTCTATACTTGGATCAAATGTGTCTATACTTGGATCATTTGTGTCTATACTTGGATCAAATGTGTCTATACTTGGATCAAATGTGTCTATACTTGGATCATTTGTGTCTATACTTGGATCATTTGTGTCTATACTTGGATCAAATGTGTCTATACTTGGATCAAATGTGTCTATACTTGGATTCAGCTTCGTATCATAATTTCTGAATCAGAACTATTTTGACAAGCATGCGCAGTAAGATGTGCAAGGACACAAACCAAACCCAGAAGGAATGAGATGATAGATTTCTGACAGAACAGATTAATGCTACACTTGCAAATCTATTTTGAGTTATACTTCTTGGCGCAAAGAACTGAAGTTTGACAACTTGAGAAGAGAATCACTTACCTGAACAGTAGAAATTGTCGACACTGTAGGTGGGGGAGCTGGAGTTGAGACCAAACTAATTTGTGTCGGTGTCTGTGGTCGAGTTACTGCATTTGGTGGTGTTGGAGTTGCCCTCAGAGCTGTGGCAGCAACCAAACTAGCTGGTACAGTCACAGTTGTTTGTTGTAGTGGTGTTGCTGAAGAAAGAGTTTGAGAAGTTGCTGGTGTCACTTGCAAGAACTGAGAACCCTGTGCACTGGATGACTGTTGGATCTGTGTATAGAAATGGTACAAATATATGTTAAATATACCTATTTGGTAAAGTGTATTATTAGAATGCCTTTCTAATTTGAATAATATAATGGATTTGGAAAAGTAAGATCAGTATTACAGTAAAGATCAAACTATACAGATTACTAATGCTAAATATACTTTTAAAACTAGACACTCCATGCAGAAACAGAAAGAAGGATTTAGGCTTTTGAATATAAGTGTTAGACATTTAAAAAAAATATGATTTATATAGATCACAAGACAAATATATTTGTTCTGTAGCAAATAAACAAACATGCAGGTTATCAAGAACTGCTTTTGGCAGTGGTGAAACGGCATAAACTTGTTTGGTTCGGACATGTAACGAGACACGACTCACTTTCGAAAACTATTTTGCAACAACAGTCGAGGGTGGACAAAGAAAATCCTGGATGACAACATCAAGAAATGGCATGGACATGATTTTTCTAATTGCCTGAATGGCTGAGGGAAGAAGTGTATGGGAGGGCTTTTTGTTCTGTCTTCAGTGTTACAGCCCTATAGCCTTCACAGGATATGGGTGTTATTATTATTAGAATGCTTGAGCGGTACCATAGTGCAGTTGATGCAAATACTATAACTGAGAACTCTACATACTAGAAGTTAGTGAGGAAACCTCAATGGTGATCAGTGAACTTTGTGGCATCAGATTCATGGGGTATTTTGAGATGACCAAATCCACTTAGGTAAGTAGAACACATACAAAGTAAGGAAAAATGCTTGTGGACTTCCAGACTGTACTATTAAGAAATACTATAACTTTCTAATATTTCTGGGACTGAGATATGATCCTCAATTCACTTTGTAAAATTGAATCTATAGAGTGGACATTGCCAGCCTACTGATAAAATGTACATTTTCTGCATAGATGCACATATACTGTTTAAAAAATAAAAAAGGAATGCAACTTTTTAAAAAAAGTTACTTTTATAAAAGATATTCGCTGATTGGACATCATTCAACCTATCGTCTGTGTTTCACCTGGTCATTAACTTCTTGTGGTTGCCTGAATTGTACTCACTTCATGATTCATGAGGTCATAGTCAAAACAACATTTTTGACAATAATTCATCACAGGTTTATGAGAATCCTATGAAACTTACCAAACACAAAACTCTCTGAACATTTTATTGAATGCCTATAAAAGATTGACTGCCCTCAAATAAATTCATTTGAATATTCAATGCGCAATTTTTGCTGATCTCACTACAGAACAATGATACATCATTGGACAATTGGCCAGACAATTTGTGTGTTTAGAACATTAAAGTCACATTTGAAGTTGATGTCAACAAACTAGCTCAGTGGCATACTGGCAGCACAACTCCTGTCGAATACAGCTGCATCACCTGAGGAATAGATTCGCATCTGCATCGTCCACAGTCCAGTCAATGCCAACAGCTCGTTGAATTTCAGATCAAATTATCAGGAACCTGCTGCATGACTCTGGTCTTTGGGTTAGAATACCCTACAGAGTAGTGCAGGCTTTAATAGTGAGAATACCAAAGAGGGGGATGTGATTATATACACTGATGGATCTGTAATTAGGCATGTTCGCAGTGCTTGGGCCTTTACAGCTCAGTGCGCAGGTAAAACGATCAAGGAGGAAAGTGGTGCCTTTGCGGTCACTACGAGTAGTATGACCATGGAGACTATGGCGGTGACCAAGGCATTTGAGTGGCTTCGCACACAGAAAGTAACGCAGGTCTGCATCTTGAGTGACTCTATGAGTATGATTAAGAAGGTACAAGTGGGTCTCGTTCGCGAACAGTGGATTGAGGCCTTGAGAAATGCGAGCTTGAAAGCGGGTACATTTATTTTCGTGCCGGGACATGTGGGCGTTCGAGGCAATGAAAGAGTGGATCAACTGGCATCGTGTGCGATTGTGACAAAGGGCGATGGATCGCGCTGACGTTTTGAACTCCTTAAGAGATATAACACGCGAGAGTGAGACTAATGTGGATGATGATTCCTTTTCAATGGCTAGGATTAAAGATCAGGGATTGAAATGCGGTGTTGCTAGAGGTGAACATTTTGGAGGGCGCAGAAGAATGATGGTCAACCAGCATAGGACCGGTACTGTCAGCAGAAGTGTGATGGCGGATACACTCAAGGAGAGATCGGAGCAACTATGGATGTGTCCAGTTTGCAGTGATGATGGTCAGACGACTAACGTACTAACATACCCTACAGAGGATTATGTTCTTTGCAAGGGGTGAACTAGCATTGACAATGGACCGTTGGGAATGATTGGAGACAGATTTGGTTTAGTTAAACTCTGACAATGTTGAAACATTAATTCCATAAAATTTTGGTACATGTTTGAAATAAGTTGCGTTGCTTTTATTCAACAGTATATATAATCAGTAAATATCTGAATACAAACTCCAGAAGACTGATCAGCTTTAATACGCCAAAGACAGATGTGTCGGGCCATTGGTACAAATAAAACAGTGACAACACATTTCCATTTTCTGGACTACATCCTGCTGGAAATCTAGTAGGACCATTGTCCTACTACAAGAGAGTGGGAGTTGGAGAATGAACACAGAGAAGGTAGAAGAAAACGGAAATGTCTTTTACAAAGAGGAGAATTTCAAACACAAACTTCTATAACATTAAAGAGCAAAGGACAGAGAAACAAATCTTGATTAAAAAGTAAGATAGAAGATGGAACACTGGATTAAAAACTGTAAAATAGATCAACTGTCCATGCAGAAAACAACAGTAACACACATAATTCTTGTCGAGTTGTAGATGATAAACGTTTATGACCAAGAAAAAAAAAATACAACAAAAATGTGTTCCATCTTGCGTTAGGGTTAGATCTTAGGGGTAGGGTTAGGGGCTAGAGATTGGATTAGGTATTAGGGTTAAGTATTAAGGTTAGGGTTGTTTCTTACTAAACATTTTCTGGAGGTCAATATTTTGCAATGTCATAGAGAATGACTTTAAATGCACTTGTGTGGGTCGGCAATCTAGAGTCAAGCCCTAACTGTAACACCTAACCTAAATCCTAACCCTAATGCAAGACGAAACACATGCGGCTGACAATTTAATCCCACTATGTCGTCATCATTTAGCGTGCGAAATTCGGCTTGAACAATGTTCTATCATTTTTTAATTTGTTTACGTTTTGTTATAGTGTTTCGCCCGTGTGTTGCCGGGGCCTAAAAGGGTAGCAAAGAATAGCAACACTGTTTACCTTCAACGCATGTCGTAAAAGGCGACTAAGGAGGTTATGGGATGGAGTTGGCTGTCCCATCCCATATAGGGTAAGTTACCCAAAGCCATGCTGAAGTCGGATGTGTCAGGCCGAAAGGCGCAGATATCGCAACAATGCTGTAAACCATGACACAGCGCATTCCGTTCTCTGGACTACATCCTGCTAATCTGCAGGAGCTTGAGAACGAATGCAGAAGTTATAGTGTTCATGAATGGTGTGTTTCGACTACAAAATGGGGTGACAATTTCCGCTCGAAGTTTTTAACCACAAAACATTGGGGGTTGGTCTGCTAACATCATACCAAATCATATAACTGTAAAAATAGATGCGGGTGAGGTTTTCACACAACCCCCCCCCCCCCCCCCAAAAACAACACCCCACTAAACAGTCATATCATCTTCTAGAAATATAATGTCGCATGGTGGTTGCCACCCAACCTTCCGTATGCTGGTGTACACAGAAAAAAAACATGATACTAATTGAGCAAATGCTACTACCAGAAACATGACTTACCTGCAGTGTCTGTGCAGCAACCAAACTCTGACTCAGACTAACTACAGACTTATGTCCAGCTTGTACTGGATGAACCTGAATGGCTGCTGAGCCACTGTCTATGGAGGTAATTGTTGCAGTCTTTACAGCTGTCTGTCCTGTCAGACTTAAACTCACACCAGGGTTTGCTGCAGAGCTGACATGAGTCACTGTAATGGGTGTACCTGGAGTTAAGGTTTGGCTACCTGATGTCAGCGATACCTATATCAAAACAGGGTGGGTAAATTCATTTCCATCTTAAATATACATAAATAAATAAATAAAAGTTGTTTTATTTAATTTAAAACCTAAATTCAGGGCATTTCTGAATTATAATACTACTTTTAACAAATGCCACACAGTAAATGAATTATCAGTTCTTTGACTGGCTAACTTTTCAATATACTACACATTATTGCTGCTATTTTGATTACAGGTACCTTTTGATTTATGTGGGATTATTTCTTGACAGGCAGATACAATCTTATAAATGTGTACATGAAACAATATTTTAATTTTAATAATGTATGAACATGGTACATCTGTCAGAACTACATGATGCTATAGTTTACTTATATCTGGCTCACTAATGACTAATATTTAATCAAGTATTAATAAAGTAAATATACAAAAGTAAACAAGCTAAATAAACATTGTACATTACTTAACCCCTTAGGTGTGGGGGTATCCTTAAGGATACGATGAGGGGTTGCAGCTATTTTGCTGAGATCTTCTTCTTCTTAGTTTCCCAGTGAAACAGTTCGTCTGGATACTTTATTATAAGCTTCCAGACAGATGTTTTCCCTGGGAAGCTAAGAAGAGGAGAATTTCCACAAAATGGGGGTGACTTTTCATCATATCCTTAAGGACACCATCTCAGCTAAGGGGTTAAGTGAAATCTCTTGTTGAATGTAATATGTTGACACTTACGTTAACGACTTGAGACTTCTGCTTGCCCAAGATGGCATAGGTGGAAGGTTGAGGAGGGAGGCTACAAAGAGTGGGGGTCATCGACGTCAGCTGAGGGAGATGGAGACGAGAGAAGTGTGAGGGATTGTCCTCATGAGCTGATGCGGTCGGTGAAAGCAGGTGCCCCATTGACACTTGTCTGCGTATTTTTTTAGCGGACACTTAAAGGTTCAATGAACATTTCTGAATACTCCAGAATGTGCAAGACATTGACAAACAAGTAGCATTCTTCCAAACATTTGTCAGCACAAATTAGTTGCTTTCATTTACACATACATCCCCATCGTTTTTAGTAGAAATTCATTTCTGGTATTATTAGACAAGTGTATGATTACAAAATCATGTACATGTACAAATGAAACAGGCATAAATCAATAGGTACCTGTGATGGGTATGGCAGCAATTTGGGCATACCAGTGTTTGGAATAAGAACTGATGACATATCAGAACTGCTTCTTCTTGCATAACATTTGTACCATTTACCACATTTACTCATGTTGAGGAAATATACTCCAAATTTATTTTATAACAAAGCGCATACTTTAATAAACGGATATGATGTAAAGCAAGATTAAAAAATATGAAACAATTTGTATCTGCAGTACAGTAAAGCACATACATCACACATACACAAATTTCTGGTATGATTTTCTGATCAACTATAATTCTTGAGTAATATGACAGTATTTATGCATTTGTTATATAAAAAACTGCAGCCCTATGTAGTCAGGAGAACGGCATATGTTGTCATGGTTTACAGTTTGGCTGCGATATCTACGCCTTTTGGCCTGACGCATCTGACTTCAGAATGGTTACTGGGTCACTTTGACCATCTATGGGATGGAACAGGTAACTCCACTCCCAAAAGCTCATTAGTCACCTCTTACAATGTGCATGGCAGATAATTGTGTCACTATTCTTTGCTCCCCTCTTGGGAGTAGGCAACACATGGGAGAGTTGACAGTTTAAAAGTATAATCTTTCCACACATTTCAGTACTTTGCTGACTAAATTAGGCAGCTAAATTTCCGTTATACATCCTTGGTGACCAACTTCGACGATAAATTGGAACCTGCGTACTTCTGAAATACAGCAACTGTAGCAATAGTATTACTAATACCGTATCCAGGATAGCATATCATTCCAAAATGACAGCACCCATGAAATATGACATGGATTATGAGTTTTATTCTGGAAAAAATCAGATATTCTTGAAGGTGAAATTTTGTGACAGAGAAAGTCATGTGAACCCACAGCCAGCATTATAATAAGTAGGATTTTGGTCTTCAAATAATTCTGGGGCTCTCGAATTCATTTAGAAAATGCAAACATTCATAATGACACAGAGAATTTCAAAGTTAAAAGCTCAACTTATGTTCAGTTTCATATTATCTGCCCTTCATGTTACCAGCACCTATTAACACTTTCACTGACACAGGTGATGTTTTTAAGAAATCAGTAAGAATCAACCATGCAAGTTTGGACTCTCAATCTATCAGAAAATGTTCAGACATGAACAATCTTTTTAAAAATAACAAGTTTTTGTCAAGTTTCTTTAAACAATTTTTTCTAATTTCTTCTTATTTGTACATGATTTTTTTTCTAGCACTGGCAGTTCACGCTCCCATTTTCAGGGTTGGGGTGCACCATTCGCTTCTGTAGCCATATAACTATCTTGTATCAATCCATAGTAATAATTACATAAATCATAATCAAATTCCATCTCATTGTTGATCTAGATATCATCAGCTGGATTGTTAATATTATTGGTACTAAATTGATCTCATCACAGGTGCAGCCATATTGGAATAACTTTTTAATGGACAAGAAGTACCACATAAAATAATACTGGAGGTCTGAAAAATTCCCCATTAAAAAAAGCCATACTCAGACCCAAAAAATTTCCATGGCAGTGAAAGGGTATTTGCTCTTTGATGGCTTTTGTCGTTTGCACAGCATAATTATTTAATTTCAGCTTAATTTCTTAGTTGGCATGAATGTGTACATGAAATCATACCACAGAGCAATTAAATTGTTTATTGTAATTATTTTTACCCAAAGTCATGAATTTTGACTCACAAAATTACCCAAGTGCGACTGGCACTGGGGCCTGACTGGATGGAAGGACTGATTGAAGTATTTGACTTTCTCCCTGGAAGGTTTCTACCAACCAGAGAAGAAATCAATTAAAATTAATGAAAGTTTACAGTAACTTTGCTCTCTTGTTACTGGGGTGTGATAGGGAAACAAAGATTAGTAACAGTTTAGATCATTCACACATCTCAGGAGAGTTGGAGTTGGGACTGTTGGGATCATTCACACATCTCAGGAGAGTTGGAGTTGGGATCATTCATACATCTCAGGAGAGTTGGAGTTGGGACTGTTGGGATCATTCATACATCTCAGGAGAGTTGGAGTTGGGACTGTTGGGATCATTCATACATCTCAGGAGAGTTGGAGGTGGGACTGTTGGGATCATTCATACATCTCAGGAGAGTTGGAGTTGGGACTGTTGGGATCATTCATACATCTCAGGAGAGTTGGAGGTGGGACTGTTGGGATCATTCATACATCTCAGGAGAGTTGGAGTTGGGACTGTTGGGATCATTCACACATCTCAGGAGAGTTGGAGTTGGGACTGTTGGGATCATTCATACATCTCAGGAGAGTTGGAGTTGGGACTGTTGGGATCATTCATACATCTCAGGAGAGTTGGAGTTGGGACTGTTGGGATCATTCATACATATCAGGAGAGTTGGAGGTGGGACTGTTGGGATCATTCATACATCTCAGGAGAGTTGGAGTTGGGACTGTTGGGATCATTCATACATCTCATGAGAGTTGGAGGTGGGACTGTTGGGATCATTCATACATCTCAGGAGAGTTGGAGTTGGGACTGTTGGGATCATTCATACATCTCAGGAGAGTTGGAGTTGGGACTGTTGGGATCATTCATACATCTCAGGAGAGTTGGAGGTGGGACTGTTGGGATCATTCATACATCTCAGGAGAGTTGGAGGTGGGACTGTTGGGATCATTCACACATCTCAGGAGAGTTGGAGTTGGGATCATTCATACATCTCAGGAGAGTTGGAGGTGGGACTGTTGGGATCATTCATACATCTCAGGAGAGTTGGAGTTGGGATCATTCATACATCTCAGGAGAGTTAGAGTTGGAGTTGGGATCATTCATACATCTCAGGAGAGTTGGAGTTGGGACTGTTGGGATCATTCATACATCTCAGGAGAGTTGGAGTTGGGACTGTTGGGATCATTCATACATCTCAGGAGAGTTGGAGTTGGGACTGTTGGGATCATTCATACATCTCAGGAGAGTTGGAGGTGGGACTGTTGGGATCATTCACACATCTCAGGAGAGTTGGAGTTGGGATCATTCATACATCTCAGGAGAGTTAGAGTTGGAGTTGGGATCATTCATACATCTCAGGAGAGTTGGAGTTGGGACTGTTGGGATCATTCATACATCTCAGGAGAGTTGGAGGTGGGACTGTTGGGATCATTCACACATCTCAGGAGAGTTGGAATCATTCATACATCTCAGGAGAGTTGGAGGTGGGACTGTTGGGATCATTCACACATCTCAGGAGAGTTGGAATCATTCACACATCTCAGGAGAGTTGGAGTTGGGATCATTCATACATCTCAGGAGAGTTGGAGGTGGGACTGTTGGGATCATTCATACATCTCAGGAGAGTTGGAGGTGGGACTGTTGGGATCATTCATACATCTCAGGAGATTTGGAGGTGGGACTGTTGGGATCATTCATACATATCTCAGGAGAGTTGGAGGTGGGATTGTTGGAATCATTCATACATATATTTCAGGAGAGTTGGAGGTGGGACTGTTGGGATCATTCATACATATATTTCAGGAGAGTTGGAGGTGGGAATGACTACCAAAACTAAAAAAACAATAATATGCAACAGGTCTTCTAAGAGAAAGTCAACGATGGGAAAGCCACAATATACATCAGTTGATGACAAAGCATTTAGAACAAAGAGTTAGGTATAAATGTATGACTTTTGTGTCTTGCAGATGGTCATTAAGCAAAATGAAGTAGCAATCCATTGAGAATTTTCTCAGGAACCGAGACCTTTCAAGCGATCATATCACAGCAACGGAAGATTTTTGTGTGTGTCTTTCTCTTCTTTCTTCCATATCTTTAAACATACTTCTGAACAATGTTGCCCCCACATGCAGGTTATGTCCCCAGACGGCTAGGGTTTCGGCCATGTTTTCCCAGATTTTGGGGTTTATGAAGAAATCTTTCATTGATGATTTACAGATGTATTTATACCTCAGCATAAATACTAGTCTACTGCTGCCAGTTCTCCAAATACTACTTGTTTTGGGATGCGGCAGTTTGGCATTCTATGGACGTGACCCAGCCAGCATAATCTATGTCTATTTAGTGTTTCTATGGCAGATGGTAGCTAAGTGCGGTGCAACACTTTCATGTTGGTAATTTTGTAGTGTCATTTAATATTAAAAATTTTTTTTGAATATCAAATTCCTAGTTGAGAAATGTGGCACCAGATACTATTGCAATACACTTCCAAGAGCTTTATTATATATGCTAAATGTACCCAGATATTTTCTGGTGTGATAGTGACTCAGATAAAATATTCCAGTCTTTATCCAGTCTGATATTCTGGGGAAAATGGTAGTATTGAAGCCATGCAGTACTGTGTCAAATGTAGCAGACATTGATACCACCAAATGGTTGCACAGGCTTTCATGTGATTGAATGCCTACATCTGTATGCATAATGGTGGAATATGCCTTCTACATACATGAGAATAGGAGGCTTCTATGAAGCACTGCATGCTACTAACAGTTGGAGTCTTCTGGGTATAAAAGAAAGCTTTGGAGATGCAAACTTATCATTGTACATAAGAAGCAAGAGCTCCATTTGTGATGAATCATCTGAGGATGTAAACAAATAAACTCTGGGAAAAAGGGATACCAACCCCAATCTGGTGTGTCCACAGGTGGCGGATTGAACTTCAGATATCAGAACAGATGTCAGCTGCAATATAAGTCAGTTTCGTAGTAGATTAAGAAGCAGAGAGACAACCAAATGCTAAATAGCAGCGAGAAAGAGTATGTTTTTTGGCATTTGTTCTCAAACTCCTGCGTGATCTCTCTTAACAATGTTCTAGATTTCTAGCAGGATGTAGTCCAGAGAATCAAGATGCACGTTGCCATTGAATTTGCACCAATGGCCAGACACTTGCGACTTTGGCAGTAGCAGTAGGTAATAATGATGCTGCAAATGAAATGTTATGACAATGAAGGGAACATCAAGAGTCACTAAGCTACAGCTGGCCTTGAAATGGAAGCAACTTCTTCTGCATTCGTTCTCTGATTCCTGCAGATTAGCAGGATGTAGTCTGAAGAACGAAATGCTCAGTGTCATCATTTACAGCATTGCTGCGATATCTGTGCCTCTAGGCCTGACACACCCATCTTCAGCATGGCTTTGGGTCATTTTGACCCTCTCTGAACCTGGCATGACACGGGTAGGAAGCAACTAACAGTAGCAGTGACCTGCCAGAAATGTTGAAACAACAAAGCAAGATCTAACATGGCATTTGCTATTTCATTTCATAGAATTCAAAAGACCTAAAAATATAATGTCATGTGTCTGACTGAAATGTGCAGATATCATACCCAAGCTGTAAGCCACAATGCAACTAACTGAATTCTCCAGAGAACATCCTAGTAGCTGGCAGATCAAACGTAGAACTTTAGAAGTAAAAAAAAAACAAGTAGGGCACACATGCAATTATAGGAATGTGTAAATGGAATGGTCAGAACTGTAAACATTGAATTACTCATATCAATAGCCAAGTAGAGAAGTTCATATTAGGTTGACTTCTAGAACAAAAAAGTATGCAATGTGTTCTGATAACAATTTTCACGACTAGTATAACCAATGATTTAGCACAGAAACTAAGTACCATGTGTAATGTTCAGAAATTGTGTATCTTGGCACTGGTATACTGAAAAATGAATAAACTGAGGTAGTGTTCCAAAGAGCTTTCTGTGGAAAATATAGGTCGAGTGATCATACATGCACAATGACATGAGAATCATAGTTCTGTCAACTTAAGCAATACAATCACGGTCTAGTGAACGTTGTCGAGTGTTAATTACGTGGGTGTCCCAACACTACACTATATCTTCCAGTATTATATTAAATATATCTTAATTCTGCACATTGAACATGTATGCAGACATAAATTGTAACATGAGTCATTGATTATGTTTCTTCACAGATCACAATCATCTGTTGATGGGCTGTGCATGTGCTCCACAAATTCAGCAACTAACGTTTCTTTGTGTTTTCTGTCGCGATAAAGGCCTTCTAGTAGAAATGTAGTCTGTCCTTGTGTTCCGATGGTAGTATGCCATGCTCACAATTGGTAATACGTAATCCTATTTCTGTTTATACCCGCCTATGTATTGCGTTGCCGCAGACTCTATATTTCCAGCGTTGGTTCTTGACAATGGTGATTAATCTAACTGCAGTGAATGATTTCGTACATGAATTTCTACTTTAAACATGCATTCATAGTTTATTGTAATTCATATTTATCATATTTGCAGACGGAACACAGTCACATTGTGCACAGCATAGTGATGTATACCATTTCATTATTTACACGTAATTTACAGAGAGCGAGTTCGACCTTTAGTTCAGTTGATTCATTTTTCAGTATACCAGAAAGTTTAAAGACAGTACTGTATACAAGAGTAAATACTGTTGTTGACATACCTTGGCCACCATCTGTGTGATTGGCTGTCCTGTAGCTTGAGACACTTGAGTGATGATTGTTGGCTGGGAATTGTGGGTGATAATCTGCTGAATAGCACCAGGAGTTTTATTCACTAGACCAATCTGATGTAAGACATGGCTGCCACTAATGAGCTTGTGTTGAGGAATCAGAAGTGGGATCTGCTGGCCTGCCTTGCCTGTAGTTAAACCTAATATAAAATGGGTAAACAAAGCTCTAATCACCAAAATATGCACAAATTAGAGGATTTATAAAATATAACATGCACAAATTTAGGTTTATGAAAATATGACATTAAAATTAGATGATTTATGAAAATATAACATGCCCAAATTGGAGCATTTATGAAAATATAAAATGCCCAAATTGGAGCATTTATGAAAATATAAAATGCCCAAATTGGAGTATTTATACAAATATAATGTCCAAATTGGAGGATTTATACAATAACATGCCCAAATTGGAGGATTTATACAAATATAACATGCCCAAATTTGAGGATTTATACAAATATAACATGCCCAAATTGGTGGAGTATTTATAAAAATATAACATTAACTTGAAATAGTGGAACCTACTTGGTTTTTTTGTTTTCATTAACCTTTAGAGCCCTGAATTAAAATTACGCAAAATACCCCCTGGGCCTGAATTATTTTTTGGAAAATTTGTGTTATTGATGGTGGGTGTTTTTAAAACGTGATAACTTTTTTGATATAAAAGATATCAAAATAATTTTTGCACATCTAAATAAAGGAGTGAATAGTGAATATAAGCGTGTTTTTGTTGTATGTGTGATATAACAGTTGTGAGCAAGTTGTGAAGTTGAAAATTTGCGAAAAAATCGCAAAACGCCATTTCCAAAATCGCACATATAACTTCTTGACGACCCTAATACTTGAGCAATGTGTGGAAACATTGATAAAATCCTCATAAATACCTATACTTATTGTATATATATTGTTTTATATCAAAACTAATATAATATGAGCAAAAAAAAAACCGAATAAAACGTGAAGAAATCGCATATAACGTCCATCCGGTCAACACTAGGCCTAGGCAAACACGCAGCGTAATTATTGTCTATGCACACACGTGGCACCCCTGATACATATTATTTTTGTGTTTTTGAACGACTACACAAACATTCCTATCAAATAACAACATATTAAATACAAAAAACAACAATTAAAACATGTAGTCACGATCACTTAGCCATGCCACGCGGTACTCAATTTGATTAGTAAAATATGGCCAGAAAATGGCCAACGTCGATCTAGAATTCGTTGACAAAATCAGCAGGCTTTCTCTCTTTTTGCAATCATAATGTGTAAAGGAATTTGACCTTTAAACTGTGACGTATTCCTAGCTTTGCTTGGCGGGTTTTATACGTCACAGGATCATTACTTCGTGAAGTTCTGTACTCGGGAATCGGGCCATATCGTATGTAGCCGATTTGCGTCAATAGGCACAATGGGGTATATACTCATTGGCGCAAATCGGCGCCTATAGAGACCTAAAGGTTAAATAAGCAAGGTTTACAGAAATGGGTAAAAAAACATTTAAAAAAATAAAACTAAAATGAATGTGATGACAATATGTTGTTGATTTCATAGCACAGTTACCTTGGTTGCATGGAAGCCATGCAATTATGTTTGTCAGAAACCGTGCTGAAATCGGATTTGCCAGTCGGAAAGGTACAGATATCGCAGCAAAGCTGTAAACTAGGACATGTTTTCCAGACTATAGCATGGATCCTGCTTTGTAGGAATTTTAGAAAGATGCAGAAGAAGAACAGTTTTAGTCTTCTCAAAGCATTGCATAACTCTAATATCTGGAGTATGAAAGAAAGCTCTGAAGACTCCCTCTATACCCAATTGTACATAGGAAACAAAAGTGTCATGGCTCACAATTTCAGGAATCAGAACACACATACTAAGCACAGTTAAGAAATGTGCATCTCATATGAAATTAGACACATGGAGAGGGATAGGAAGAGACACTGAAGTGACATCAGAGACACATTCATACTGAAACCAAACAAACACTCAGCTATCTTCAGACACAACCATGCTGACATCAGACACACTCAGCTATCTTCAGACATAACCATGCTGACATCAGACACACTCAGTATCTTCAGACACAACCATGCTGACATCAGACACACTCAGCTATCTTCAGACATAACCATGCTGACATCAGACACACTCAGCTATCTTCAGACACAACCATGCTGACATCAGACACACTCAGCTATCTTCAGACATAACCATGCTGACATCAGACACACTCAGCTATCTTCAGACATAACCATGCTGACATCAGACATACTCAGCTATCTTCAGACAACATCCATGCTGATATCAGACACACTCAGCTATCATCAGACAACATCCACACTCAGCCATCATCAGACAACATCCACGCTGACATCAGACACACTCAGCTATCATCAGACAACATCCATGCTGATATCAGACACACATTAATCTGGCAAAGATCATGAGACATCGTTAATCAACAGTAATTTTCTGTACAATCTCTTGTAAGGTCACTCACTTGCCACTTTCTGCTGAGTGCCTGTCTTCCTCTGCTGATGTAGTAGCTGCATTCGCTGTTGTTGCTGAATCTGACTCACCGTTGCTGCTCTTGAAGCTAGATAATTGCGTAGTGGATGGATTGGAGTAGAGTTGAGGCAACTTTATATTCAAGTATCAAGCATTAACTAACTAGTACAATAACAAACAACTTATCCAATATCCATACATTTCTTCCATGTTTGTTTCAAATTCCTGCAGATTAGCAGAATGTACTCCAGAGAATGGAATGAGTTGTGTTACAGTTTACAGCTCAGCTGTGATATTTGCACCTTTCGGACTAACACATCCTGCTTCAACATGGCTTCTTGATCACTGTGACCCTATATGGGATCGGACAGCCAACTCCACCCAAAGACCTCATTAGTCTTCTCTTACAACATGCATGGAAGGCAAATGTTGCTATTCTTTGGTCCCTGACATTACACAGCCCCGATGTATATATTTTAATGACTGAATCATAAATTGGCAAATATGTAAATGAAATTCTTATCTGTATGGACTTATAATGAATAACTAAAATATCAGAGGATGTCCGACAAAATGGGGAGTGCCACAGTAACAAAACAATTTTTGTATGTTAAGATTAATGCCCCTGTACTTCTGGTTACTACACATGAGTGCTCTGATCTCATTCATACATGATTATTCTGGAGCCAATGTCAGGTTCAGGAATCTGCTAGTGTTTTGTAACTGCTGTGTGTTCTGGTAACAAATTATTCTCTCTGAGGACAGTTATGGATGAAGTAACCCAGCAGTTATGACACTTGAAATTATGTACACGCTAAAGGCATATACTTTTATCTATATGAGAATTTGCAGGGCACTGACTGGGTGGGACAAAGAGATCCAAGAGTTTCCCCAACTTAATTCTCCTGGTATAATACCTCACTAATTCTCCTGGTATAATACCTCACTAATTCTCCTGGTATAATACCTCACTAATTCTCCTGGTATAATACCCCACTAATTCTCCTGGTATAATACCTCACTAATTCTCCTGGTATAATACCTCACTAATTCTCCTGGTATAATACCCCACTAATTCTCCTGGTATAATACCCCACTAATTCTCCTGGTATAATACCCCACTAATTCTCCTGGTATAATACCCCACTAATTCTCCTGGTATAATACCTCACTAATAATGAAAAGGATGTTTATTGCATAAAAAAACACTGGTGCCTTTTGGATAAGAAATTAGAAATGTGTATGTATCAATCTCACTTGTAACCATGACAACGTTCAAGCACACAACAATTACAATAGTAAAACATTTCTAGAAGCTAGTAGATACAACTTTCAGCACTGACTGTTATTGTTAAAATTAGGAGCCTGTCTTATACTTATGATAACTGAATACAGTTAGTATCAGAAATTTGTTCAAGTTTTCATTTTTCTGAAGAGTGTATACATTTCTGTGGCTGACCTCTGTATGTAGCATTGTTTCATCACTCCTTACATAAGAAGATCTCAGTTACAGTGCATGCAATAACAATGGTAACTTACATAGTTCTTTGTGCGATGGTGTTTCACTTTTGAGTTGATTGGCTGAATTGTAGGAACACAAGTCTCACAATATTGATAGCTTGGATTGAAATCATGGTAAGCACTAGGTTTTCTCTTTTGAAAGTAACATATAAAATTCACCCTGTATACATTTTGGAGACCGATGGCATGAAGTCAGTACTTGAACATTTAGATAATCCAGCATTGTTAAGAACTAGATGAGCTCCAGTCCTGGCCCTAGTTGCCATCATGCATGTGTGATGAAAAGCTACTCTGTGCAGGACATGACTCTCTGGGAGAGCCCAGAATTAGGCAAACATGTTAGTCATGCATAACTTGGAAAGCCCTTTGGATGAAGGGGAATGCATAGTTGGTTACCCATGGACACCTCTGACAGGGAGGGATGCTTGGCAGAGGAGCTGGAAATCATGACCCCAAACTCCGCACGTTGCAGCAAGTATGGAACTCATAGAATTTATTTCATCTGAATAGAAGACTTCTCAAAGTTTTGTACACTGCAGACGTTTCTGGGTATGAAATACAATCTCTGGAGAATTCACTTAATTGAGCATAGGAAACAGAGATAAATACAATCTCTGGAGAATTCACTTCATTGAGCATAGGAAACAGAGCTAAATACAATCTCTGGAGAATTCACTTCATTGAGCATAGGAAACAGAGCTAAATACAATCTCTGGAGAATTCACCCCATTGGGCATATGAAATAGAGCTAATTGTTTTAATTACTCAAGATAAAACAACTTTACAGCTTATGAAATATTAAGCTGTGTTCTTGAATAAATAATTTTTTTGAAAAATAAGGATAAAAACGTTGACTAAGATTTTCATCAAACATAAACAATAAAATGATAGAACAAATAGATTTATGTAACATATTTGCTTCAATATTTTGTCTTACTAATGTCCACTCATGATAGTTGTTATCTTCTCTGACTGTCTGGTAATTATATACATAACAAGAATACATGCAGCAACATCATGTTATTAATTTAAAAATTAATCTATGAAATGTTTGATTAAATCTAGGTCCTATAGATTTAAATGTAAAGGAAGGTCCTATGTCAGAGATCTTCCGCTGGCAACGAAGATAACTCTTCACGCACTAAGCCACGCAACTGTTATGTGGAGTGGCGAGTTCCCTTCCTTGCTGTCTTTACCTCCCCTATCTCATGCGTCAGGTATCTATTTACAGATGGGTCGACTGGTGGAGTGGTCGTGTCAGGCGAGGCATCACAACTCGTATTATATTTTTTGTCTGGACGTGGTTTAGAAACTGGCAAAACTGACTATCAACTAGGCTACCACGCTCATGAATACATTTACAACCGTCAAATGTTTTATAAGATCATGGTTAACTTTAACTTGCACACAGAGAGTTTAGTAAGATAAATGTAGTTGGGTTATTAATCAGTGCTATAGTACATGGTTTTACTCATAAGTTTTCAGCTGCCTAGTCAGTGTTTGGCAAATAAGACTGGGTCCCAGTTGCCTAGTCAGTGTTTGGTAAATAAAACTGGGTCTCAGCTGGTTCAACCATAAGAGTTTCTTTTGCCATGTGTTACTCATACCTGATGCATGAGTTGGGGAGGTAAAGACAGCAAGTAAGGGAGGCGCTTGCCTAATAATTGTTGCGGCATAGTACATGAAAAGTTATCTTCATCCCCGACAGCAAGTTGCTGGCATGACCTTTACATTTACTCTTAAGTTCTCAGCTGCCTATTCAGTGGTTGGCAAGAAACTGCATGACTATTGTTGCCTTTATTCTTTCTTTTGTCAGGGGCCTGAAAGGTAGCAAAAACACTGATATCTATAACTGCCATGCATGTCATAAGAGGCGATTAAGAAAGTTTTAGGGATGGATTTGGCTGCACCATTCAATAGAGGATCAATGTGACCCAGAAGTCATGCTTAAGTAGGATGTGACAGGTGAAAAGGCAAAGCTATTGCAGTAAGGCTGTAAACCCCGACATATCACATTCCGCTATCTGGACTACATTATGCTAAAGTGCAATAGTATAAGAATGAATGCAGAAGAGCTTTTTAGAAAACCAAAAGTGATGAGTAAACTCAAATCAAGACAACTGAGTTAGCCACTATCACAGCTCCTATGTCTGGCTATGATAGGACTTTAGCTTTCAATCGAACTCATGATGATGACTTGTTTACAAAGTTAAATATATCCATCAAGTTATGTGCTACCAGTAACAGTCTCGGCAGGGCAGTATGCAGCTTCATTGAGAAGTACAGAGAACATATGGAGAATCTCAAGTACAATTAACCCTTTGAAACCTTTGTTTTTTTTAAATCAAAGGGTCACTTCAAATTTGTCCACTTAATTGTGTCACACAAATGCAGGAGCCACAAGTTGAGAGATAATTGCTGAACATCAAAGACTTTGTGTGTATCTGTTGTTGTAAGTTACTAGTGTAGTAATGTACAGATTACACTAATTCTTTATGTTTACTTACTAACTATTGCCCTCTGCTGGGGTACACCAACACCGGCTGCTTGGTTTGTAACTGGTACTGTGACCACTGGTGAAGCAGAAACTGATTTGACCAAGGCAATAGGTGTTTGAGATGTAGAAGCAGTTGACTGGCCAACAGAGGTTACTTGACCTTGGATTATTTGGGCTGTCTGAAGCTGTAAAAAAAACAACATATTTCTGTTAAGTAACTTTCAACCTGCAATTTCTTCTATTTTGTTTGTAGCTAATGATAAATCATGATGTGCCTAATTGTCTCTAATAAATCTGTGTGTAAGCGCTTTGAACCTCATTAATATAGAACATAAATCCCTCTATTCTCTTCCTGCCTCTTTCTATTCATCTCCTTCCTCACCTGTTTCCCAGGCTGAGCCTGTATCTGTGTTCTCATCCTAAGAGCCTGTAACTGCTCTTCGGTCATTTTTGCTGTGGCACGCAACAGGCCCTGCTTTCCTTGCAATATGGACTATGGAATCAAAAATGACCGAGTTAACTTCATATACATTAATTCTGCATTCCCACTCCCATATTGTTTTCAGTAAAAAATACACAGTACTATAAATGCATTCTTCCCACTTGACAGCTAGTATTCAGATAAACATATTTTAGATTAGGATATTGCAACAAATTCTTCCATGTAGCAAATTATGTTTTCAAAGTTTATAATGGATGTTATTTGCAGAGAAGATAGTATACTGAAATCTTACAAGGTTGTGCGTTGAAATCTTACAAGGTAGTGCAATGAAATATTACAAGGTAGTGTATGAAATTTTACAAGGTAGTGTAATGAAATCATACGAGGTAGTGTATGAAATCTTACAAGGTAGTGTATGAAATCTTACAAGGTAGTGTAATGAAATCTTACGAGGTAGTGTATGAAATCTTACAAGGTAGTGTATGAAATCTTACAAGGTAGTGTATGAAATCTTACAAGGTTGTGCAATGAAATCTTACAAGGGTAGTGTAATGAAATCTTACTTGACAGTGCACTAAAATCTTAAAAGATAATTAAATGAAGTCTTACAAAGATAGTGTAATGAAATCTTGTATTTCAAGTAAATGAGAGATTACTCAACATTGGATAATTTAGTTATAAATTATAACTGTTGAAGAGTGGAGGATGTACAGTTCCATTTATTTGTTAATGTTGATCATTATTATTCTGTTGAAACAATCCTTTTTTATTGATGCAAAGCATGGAGAGTAAACAAAAGAGTTCAAGATAAGCTGGAGGCACCTGAAATGTGGTTTTTGAGAAGAATGAAAAAAACTCCATGGACAGCCAAGAAAACTAATACAGAAATCCTCAGTGCGAGAGTAAAACAACTAATTATAGAAAAAATCAGAAGCAGACAGACAGTCAAGATTTTTAGGGCATGTGATGAGAAAAGCAAAATTTGAACTTTTGGTAACCACCGGAAAGATCAAGGGAGAAGAGACAGAAGAAGACAAAGTGGAAATTTTTTGGAATAGGTTGCCAACTGAACTTATTAACAACACACAAGACAGAGAGTTGTGGAGAAACATGATCACCTAAGCCACTTTCACAGCACTTGATTGATTGAAACAAGTAGTGTGTGAATTAACACTTATATAAAAGAAAAGCAAAGGGCCTTCTCAGATATTTGTATGCTATATGATTACACAGCAAAGTAGAATATTTGTTATTATCCATCTCTCTCTCTGACCGGGACTCCAGATTCTAGGATATGGTCTACTGTCCGTTTCAGTTCTGCCAACCAATTTTTTTCAGGTCTGCATTCTAATGTCCATTTACAAAATATTCTGTTTTCATACTTGCCAGGTTGCAATGGCATAGACAGGTTGTACCTATCCTGAATTGTGTATAAGTGCTGCATCATTTTGCTAGAAATAGTTCTGAGGTGCAGCACAATAATCTGGTCACTACTGGACAATGGGTAATAACCATCATTTGTGTTTTATTTAGGGTGGGCTTATTTATCTTTTCAATGGAGTACTCTTTGATGATAGTTGACCAGATTATCTTCTTGTGGCAAATTCCTTCCTTTTTTTGGTCTGACTTTCTACAACTTAATTTCCCTTTGACAATATTCATTAAAAATAAATAGTTTTCAGATAAACTTCCATCACATATATTATAAAGAAAACAAAACAAGGTACTATGATCGCATTCCAATCCTTATTTTCATTCCTGTTTCCCATTAGTGCCTACCTATGTATTTTGTGGTTAAATGATCTAAATATAACATCAATAAATAATCAATAATTAATTGAAATATTCCTTTTTTTTAGGTTTAGTTATGTAAAACATAACTAACCCTAAACATAATTATATTTAAATTAATAAATGATAAACATAAACTGATATACACTGGCAAGGGAAATAATTACACAGGTAGGCACTAATTGGCGCAATGGGGGTTAGATTGCAGTCATAACACCCAAAACCGCCTGTGTGTTGCCGGGGCCCGAAAGGGAAGCAAAGAATAGCAACACTGTTTACCTTACCCACAGGTTGTAAATGGCGACTAAGGAGGTTGTGGGATGGTGTTGGCTGTCCCATCCCATTTAGGATCAGTGAACCCTGAAGTCGAATGTGTCAGGCCGAAAGGCGCAGATATTGCAGCAATGTTGTAAACCATGACACAACTCATTCCGTTCTCCTGACTACATCCTGCTAATCTGCAGGAGTTTGAGAACGAACGAAGAGGAAGAAACCCAAAACAATTTATAATTAAAAAAATTGAAGATAATCTTATAAATTCTTTTACAACAAAGTGTTATACTTGTAAATGGTATTGAATGACAAAATATTGTGTCAAATACATACAAATATATCCATCCAACAGATATGAACATTCAAGAATGAATTAGTGCTATTGAAACGGTAACTCTGCTGTCAACTAAATATAATTTGAGTGTGCACAGAAGTGCATCTATGTTCCCATATGCTAGGGGGATCTTCACGGCTTGTGGTTAAGCCATTTGCCTAGTGCTACAAAGTACTTTAGTCAAATCCAATTCATGATGTACTGCTTACAAAGTGATTTAAAATTTTTTTTTTAGATCCCTGGGGATTTTTGTTTGCTTCTGCTATGAAGTTACATGCTGTCAGTGGAACTCTAGGCAGGTGACATGTCACTTCGTTGAGATCAATAGAATACATATGGGGAAAACTTAAGTACAATGAAGGCAATCCTCTGCACCCCTTTTCAATGTTTCTATATAATAAAAGTAGAGAATCTGCGAGTAAATTAATAATATTGCATTTATGCAATTGAAGATGCTTAAAGATACACGGCTTATGTCTGGAATTTGACAAGATAAGACTTACATTGAGAGTTGCGTAATGTCCTCAAACTCTCACCCCTTCACACTTGATCTCAGTGGCAAGATGAAGTCACAATAATTAAACATGGGCAGGGGCGCAATAGGTGACTAGGTTGCTTCTTTCTCACTGTGCTCATGATTGCTGGGTGATGGCTTTCTACTGATTGATCAAATTTAATTGGATTCCTTTGTGTAGACTTTTGCATACTTGGACAGAGCATAAGCCTTTAATTAGATAACTAGGCTTGGAAGTCCACTACCCACCTTTGACAGGTTGTATCAGTCTATTTACTAGAATACTAATAAAATATTAACTGTAAGAATATCCTATATAGTTACCATAATTTTCAGTTAAAACCATACCAAATAGTAGTATCACAGAAGGTGAAAACTGGGACAAAGTATTGTTGCCAACTTTCTATATATGAAGTCTAACAGCAATAACAGAGAAAATATGATAGAATAAACATTCACATTTGTATTTGCTAGACTAAACCACAGACATTTAGGTAGAAGAATATGAGATTTGTCACTGGCCCCTGAACCCAGAATATATCAAATGCAAGATATCTCAGTCAAACTGTAAAATATGTTGATAAACAATGTTTACCCCCACCACACTCTCCCAAATTATGTTACACCTGTGATACTGCTAGTTGAAAAAAAATGTTCCAAACAAATATACTTCGGAAACCAAATTATTAACTTTTCCAGTGCTATATATATATATATATATATATATATATATATATGAAGAATGTGGTTATACTGTGATACAAATCCCAAACTATTAGGATTGTGATATTTCCTCACTAATCCTTAAATCATACAAGCTGTAATCAGTATTTAAGGCTTAATTAATATTCTTGCATGTTCGGTGACTCATACTATAAGAAACATTTTGTTAATGTTCATTACATTATGTAGATCTTTTCAACAAATTGCACTTTTTACATGAGTTTTTGCACTCCTATTACCTGTGGATAATTTGCTAATGTTGACAGCTTGTGTACAGTGTTTACCTGTCCTCCTCTCACTGGTACCAATAATTGTTGCGTTATCACCTTCTGATTTGGATGCTTCAATTGCTGAGCTCGCATCTGTTCGGTTGTCAAGAGCTTCTGTGCACGCAGCTGCTGCAAACCAGTTGGAGTCTGCGTACGGATAATAGACTGGTTCTGTCGCAGAATATTGATCTGATGTGGAGTTAAGTTACGGGAAGTTTGAACTAGATGGGGCTGAATGGCTGCTGCTGTAGATGGACAGATATTACCAATTGAAAAATACGGGGAACAAAACCAAAGCAGTTTATGATCATGAAACATTTGACAACAATCTTGCTCTGAATTGCAAGGCATATATTATACAGTTAACACAGACACCAGATCAACTCATACATATTGGTTAATGAATTTATAATATAAATAGGTTATTTAACTAATAAGTTCATTAGAAATATTGTTTATTCTTTCAGTCTAGCATGCAACCAATACTTAAATTATAATATAAACTATTTATCAGAACTGGTATAACCATCATAGACTGGTTTAATATTGAATGAGGGATGTTTCAGTTTGTTTCAAAGAGACTTGGATTCCCTAATTAACAAACAAATTTATCAAATAATAAAATTAATGCAGGTTAAATTTTCTGCAAAAAATAAAGAAAGCTCAACTCTCCAAAAGTAAAACAAACAAAAAACCAATAATAAAACTTTCCATATACAGGCGTAGTACCGGGTGTCTACAAAGTCATTTCTTACTCATTTACATCAGTGGTGACACTACATCCTATAAATTGTGAGAGTTTTGTGGGGAGGTTCTTTCACAAAATAAAGGCATACCATCACACTTTTAAAAATAAAATTTGTGTCGATCAGCAATTGTGTGCAGCTTTATGACGCGATTTACTGCCTGTTTAGTCCTAGATACAAAATGGCTACTGTATTGGTAAATTTGTTAGAGATTTAGAGATGTACAATTCTGTTACAGTTGCAAGGACTGCTTCAGGATTCAACAAATTTCAGACCACCCACTGAGAGGCCTTCCCTCCCCCAATCTGTGCACCATCCACTGAGACCCACCAATACAACTCTCCTAAAATAAATATCTCCACAGAACATGATATTGTATAGACCATTTAGACAAAGGAAATTCTTCTTCTTCTTTCGTTCGCTAATAATGTCTATATCTGCAGTGTTGTTTCTTGTATAAATTGGACAGTGTTTTCCATTTCTTGTTTTGTACCATAAAGTTTAACATTCATTGGTGTATCAGAAGGCCAGTATGTGCATCTTAATGTGTCATAGTTTGCACATTCTTGAAGGATATGTTCTGAAGTCTGGTCGACTTGTCCACAATTACACTTTGCTGTTGTGCCAATTAAAAATTTTGTATACATATGGCTGTTTAGTCTATTGTGTCCAGTTCTCAGTCGAAATATGATGACCTGTTCTTGTCTGTTAAGTAGGTGGTAGTCATCCCGTGGAGGTAAGTTAGGCTTTCGTTGTGCCTTTATCATGGATTTCTTTTGTTGATAGCTGATTGGTACATCCGGTTGCTGCATGTTAGCACCTTCCTTGGCGAGTTGATCAGCTCTCTCATTTCCTGCTATTCCACAGTGTGATGGAATCCATTGCAGTATAACTCTACACCTATTTTGTACTATGGACCTCTTTTAACTCTGGAAGTTTATTGGATTGTAATGCCTCTAGTACAGACCTTGCATCTGTAAGTATTACAATAGGGTGTGAGGTCCTGTCCAATGTTAACAGTTTCTCTGCAGCTGTATAAATAGCTTTGACTTCAGAGTCATAGTTGTTGCAGTAATTCCCTGTTGGTATACAAGTGGTATCAGTGGTGCCATCTGAGTATTCTACATATACACCACTTCCTCCAATTTTTACTGCATTCTGTGCTGATCCATCTGTATATACTCTTGTCCATATATCACTTGGGTAAACGTCATCGAGGAAGCTGAGAGCTGCTACCCTTTTCTGCAGATTATTCTGATGTTCATCCCCATGCACACCTGTTATTGTTGTTTGGATGGTCACTGGTAGGCATGTCCGTTTTTCCCATGGGGTGTGTTCTGGTTGAGATGTCAGTGGTATTGTTACCTCTGGCAGATCCGATACCTGTCTACGTAGACGCTTGGCCTGGTGTATGAAGCTGCTTCTTTTAAGCCGTCCTTGTGACAGATTCTGGAATCTTTCCTTCATTGGGTGACTATGTGGGAAAGAAACTTTTCTCCATGAATTATAATTTTAGTATCTCTACGCTCTTTCAATGACTGCATCCCTTCGATATTCTGCATTTCTATGATTGGTGTGGATCTCATTGCGCCTGTAATGATTCTAAGTGCTTGGTTCTGAAGTGTAGTGTTTGATGATGAACTCCATGCTGTAGAACCATATTCCAAGTGTGGTCGAATGACTTGTTGGTATACATTTTTTTAGAATTCTTTCATTAGCTCCACAAGTTGTCCCACTCAGTTTTCTTAGTATAGCTATCTTCCTTCTAGCCTTTGTTTCTGCTTTGCTGTTTCCATGTCATTTTGGCATCAAATGTTACACCAAGATATGTGGGTTGGTCATCTACCTTTTAAGACAGTTTTATTTACATAGATGTTTCCTGCTCTTTGTTTTGGTGAAAGTGTAAAAAGGGTTGTTGCTGACTTCTCTATATTGATACTTACACACCATTTGTCAGCCCAATTAGTCAAAATGTCCATGGCTCTCTGAAGCATTTTTGTGGCAACCATGCGCTCTCATGTGTGCACCATAGAACTAAGTCATCTGCATATAGTGCTGCCTTAGTTCCACAGGGTATTTCTTCAATTAGATCATTGATAAATATGAGAAAAAGAGTGGGTGATATAACTCCTCCCTGAGGCACTCCATGGCGTAGTAATACTTTTCTACTTTTTTTGCCATTTACTTGTACTCTGGCTCTTCTATTGTGAAGAAAGGCTTTCGTCCATCTATACATATTTCCACATATCTTGTAGTTTCTCATTTTTTGAAGCAATCATTCTTTCCATACTTTATCAAAGGCCTTCTGTAAATCAATCTTTTCCAGGTTTAAGCAAAGGGACCATAATTGATTCTCTCCAGATTTGTGGTATTTTCCCAGTAGTCCAGCTAATATTTAGGATGTCCAATAGTTTCCTTCTGGCTGTTGTTCCTAGATTCTTTATCATTTCATTTGATATTTCATCAATACCTGGGGACTTATTTAGCTTTAGTTTAGAGACCGCTAATTCCAATTCACTATATGTGAACAATGTATCCATAATTTCATCTGCGCTGTTTTCATCACTGATTCTAGTCCGAGCATGTTCCATTTTACTTTTTTGGTCGCTCCGCACTGTACGCTGTTTCTCTGGACTAATTTCAATATTGCAGTCTTGAGCAAATATCCTAGCGAAATTATCTACTGCTTGCTTTCCTGTAATCATTTTGCCATTCTGTACGAGTGTTATGTTTGTGCTTCTTCCTGTTCCCTCATCATTTAGTTGTTTGACCAGTTTCCACAGTTTTCTTCCATCCTTTTCAAAATTTAAGGATTCTGTTTTCTCTTTCCAGCTCTTTCTTCTAGCTTCTAGTTTGGCTCTTTGGAATTTAGCTTTTGCGTGGTGATGTTTGTTTTGATGTTCCTGGCTTGGGTTATTTTCCACTTCCGTCTGTGCTTTTTCTAATTCCTCTTGTAGCAGTTCTAGTTGTTCACTCCAGTATGGCCTGTATTGTTTGCGTGCTCCTCTTGGTATTGCTTCCTTGGCAGCTTGATGAATACATTTATTGAACTCTTTGACTATGGCGTTTATGTCTTTTCCTTCCATATCTATTTGTTCAGCTAAAACAGTACTGCAGTGTTTAAATAGTCCCCAATTTGCTTTTTTATAATTCCATCTTGGAAGGCTACATGCATTTCCTGTGAGTTCATTTTTAATACTAAGGAGGACTGGTCGATGGTCGCTACCTCCAAGTTGCTTCCCCAATGTTCTATTGATTTCCCAGTTTAGGTCTGCTGAGTACAATGCCAAGTCTGGCGTGAAAGTAATTTGCCATGCTCTTGAGTAGTATGTTGGAGGATATTTTGGCTTATTAAGCAATAGAAGACATTTATCGTCTTGCCAGCTTTCAAGTTCTTCTCTTTTATCCATGTGGTCATAACCCCAGCTTTGTGAGTGACTATTAAAATCTCCACATACTATCAGTCTTCCTGTGTACAGTATTGTGTCCAGGGAAAAGACTGGTCATTTGGACAATAATAATTTAGTAGGTTGAAGTCTGTGTTCTTGGTCTTTAGTTGAAGGACCTGATATTCTGCTCCTTCCATGTATAGCTCAGTTTGATGTGCGCTGATATTATTTTTGACTAGAGTTAGTATACCTCCTTTTCTTCTGTCTATTCGATCAGCTCTAAAGCACCGATAACCTGCAATTTTAAAGGCTACATCTTTGCTGAGGTGTGTCTCTTGTATGCAACAAATGCTGACCTGTTCCTTAAGAAGGGTGTTTTCTAAGTCTAATTTCTTGCTAAAGCCATCTTTTTTGCTATTTACACCCTTAGCAATCCGGTGCATTATTGTAAGTGGTGTTTCATTGGTTGGTAATATTTGTTGGTCAGTGATATTACTCTTGTGCCTCCTGGCTCCACAAGGCAATCGAAGAGGACCTCCAGTCGTATGGGGTGGGCCCTTTCGAAGTATAGGGCCCGGTGCTACTCCTGCCTGGTGAGTCGTCACAGGGTTAGCACCATAACGGGGTAATGCAGATATAGACATTCATGTGCGATAATGCATGACATTCTGATTTTTGCGGTGTGCCTTCTGGCCAAATGTCGCTGACTTCAGCACCTTTACTTGCTAGGCAAGACTGTGGTCCTGCCCGAATGTGGGAGGGTCCGGCCAGTCTTAGTTTGCAGCCTCTGATGGCTGGACTAAGCCCCATCTCCACGCCAAGGAGCTGGCCTCGATGGGGACAAAGTAAATAATTTGAGGGGAAAAATTATGCTTATATTTTGTTTCACATCCTAGAAAATATGTAGGCCCTTATTTTGGGAAAGAACCGTTGTATTTAGTGAGGATCTGTGTGATGTCAGTGTACTGCGACTTTATATACACCCTATAGTACCATGTGTTGAGTTGTAATCATTGCTTGCTTTGGTACTGTCATGGTAATCAATAATTGCTCCTCATACACTAATTGGTAGCGTATCCAATTCAGGACATATCCATCAACCCAGTATTTTCTGGCTGTAGTGATTCTCTAGGCAGTATAATTATGTTCAGTAGTTTGTCATTGCTATCTGAATGGTTCATATGCACAACTGCCTGTAGTGAGGATCGAACTCTGTACCTTGGCTGTCACAGACGCTCTCTTTACCATTCTGAACACTGGACAATTAAATGTGTGCTCATTTAATAACTTTCATTAGAGACTCGTATTTTTCTAAGCTTTCTTGAATTTTTTCAGCATTTTTTCCCATTGCGTTCGCTCTTTAATAATCAACATGAGGATTCGTGCGATTTCCACCAGAAGTTAAGTATATTGTGCTACAATTATGCACCATACATGCCAGCAAATCCGGCTTCGGCATGTGGATGACAGCATTAATCCCATTTTGCTCGAAGCCTGTCCTTAAATGATTACGTTAAGGGAGATATCTAGTGGCTGCAGGAGGGAGGTAAGGTCCCCCAGTAATTAGATACAGACAGCTCTATATCATGGTATTGTTTTTCTACTTTCTCGGCAAGATGTGCCTGAAACAAGTCCCAGACGAGCATGGATGATTTTCATTATAGCTACACCTTTCCTCTGTCCCACACTTTATACAGCCATTCAAGAGAGTGACTTTCGTCCACTCAAGCATTTATGTGGGTGTGCAACTACAAGCCATTTGAGAATTCTGCCAGATTAGACAGTATTGCATTTAAAAAAAACCTGGGCAGGGGGATATATATATATATATATATATATATATATATATACACACACACACACACAATATACATATATATCAATACAAGCACACAAAACGAAATCTTGTGGCTGTGATCTTACTTCCAGTTGCAGTAATAGCTGCCAGTTTTTGACCAGCTGCTAGTGCGGTAGATGTCACTGTTGTCTGTAAGGCAGACCTCGAGATAGATGCTGCCTGGGCAGCCACTGTTATTGCTGTAGATGTACCTGGTGTACCAACTGTTACTTCAAGATCCTGCATGGTGATGGTGGGAGTACCTGCTACTGTTGGACGCTGACCACGTATTGCTGGAGTCAAGTTAGCAGATACAGCCTTTTGTTTGAAAAAATTGTAATAATCAAGCAACTAATGTTTTTCCCTTTATGTAAATATCTCGTACATGTAAATAATCATCATTTAGAAATTTGAGCATTTGTCCCCACTTTTATTTATAATCTCCATTTGTAATCAAAAGGGTGTTCTAAATTACCACATAGATTATTATTCACATTTAAAGACAACAAATCAAGTGGTTTTCACATGCTTCCAGATAACCAACAGACAGCAAGGCACACATGGTCGTGACACATAGACATCACGGCTATAAAGCCAGACCATATAAAAGATGGACCACAGAAATAAAAGAAGCCACAGGAGCAAGCTTATAAACAGCACACAAGAAAGCCATCTCCAGAGAACTTTTGTACCCATGGCGCAGTTGGGCAAACAAGAACTACAGCATTTAGAGATAGATAGATCATTATCCACAGACTCTTTTGGTAGTATTGGTTGCTGATCAAGCAGCCCATTGGGCTCATGCACTTTGGCCCATATTTGGTAGTATTGAAGACATGCAGCATACCTGCTAATGGATACAGATTTTTCCTTTACTTTTTATACCACATTCGACAAAGTAACCCTTACATGATTAATCTAATCTCTTTCATAATTCCAGATTCAAACCTTTCCTGACACTAGGTTAATTCTCTACAAGAGTATTTACATACTATTTTATAATTATAAACAAGGGAAGGATATTAAGGAGCGACTTTCATATGATCCTAATGTACATTTCAAGACAAAATAGATTAGAATAATAAACAGACTTTCATATGATCCTAAAGTACATTTCAGGACAAAATAGATTAGAATAACAAAACAGACTTTCATATGATCCTAAAGTACATTTCAATACCAAATAGATTAGAATAATGAAACAGGCTCCAGCCGAAGACGGATGTGTCGGGCCATTGGCACAAGTAAAACTAGGACACAACGCATTTCCATTCTCTGGACTACATCCTTCTGGAAATCTAATAGGACCATGGTCCTGATACAAGAGATATCCAGTGGGAGTTTGAGAATGAATGCTGAAGAAGATGAAACAGACTTTCATATGATCCTAAAGTACATTACCAGACAAAATAGATTAGAATAATGAAACAGACTTAAAATTAATGATTCACAACCATTGTAAATATTGAATAATTATAATTTTCAGGAATGAGTATATATGTGTGCACACGCACATGTGTATGCAAAGATAAATATAGACACAGACTCTAACGTTCTTATCTATTCTTAGATTGCATTATGACTGTGTGGTTCTTGTGTACAGGTTTATATATTAACAAGTGAGTGCGTGTATTTAATTTGGATTGTGCGGTCAACATTGATAAAAAATCATATCAGACTATCATATGAATCGATGTCTGCATATAAACTGGTGTCGGTGAACAGCCTTCTACATACACGCATAAACCCCATTTGAGTAAAAAAAAAACTTCTCAAAATACTGCACACCATTGAGAGTTACAGTCTTCTGGTATGAAAGAAAGCCCTCACGACACACAACAACATTGCACATAGGACACAAGAACTTTATTGCTCATAATTCCTAGCTATCTAAACAAAAATATAAGGATCAATCCTTTCTTCCAAAACAGAAAGGGAATAGCAAATATTGAGTGCTCATTTTGAGGACAAGTGCCCAAATTTTAAAATTGATTCTAAAAATGAAACTAAATAAAAATAGGATGAGATATATATATATATATTTAAAAATAAACCTTCAATTTAATACTTGAATAACCACTGGTCAGATGTGTCTGGCCATTGGTGTCAATATAATAGTGATACAATCCATATCTTTTTACTGGATTACAGACTACATTGCTGGACATCTAACAGGACATTTGTCTGTCCCCAAGCATGTTCGAGGTAGAGCCTGCCAATGAAATAAATACTGGAATAAACAGAAATGTCTATTTCCAAACTTTATAATTCCATTGTAATTGTATTTACTTCATCAGGGCAATAGTTCTTCCACCAACATGGCCATAGAGAATGGATGTGTTCTCTTACAGTGTCCGATTAGTGGTTGTTTCTTCCCGAAAGTAATGGCAACCTACAGGAATATTGTGCTTAGAAATTTCCAATGAATTAATCAAACAAATAATGGAGGGCATATTAACCACATATATCTCCCACATAGTAACCTGGGGGTAGGAGAAAGGGATGACCAAGACGACGATGGATCGACAACATTAAATATAACATGAATACGTCATTGGAAAATGCAAGCACCATGACCCAAAACAAAGTTCAGGGAGTTCATTGGGAAGACAACATTCTGGAGAGAATATGTCACATGACAATGACAGTCACTCCAATCTATGGAAGATTCGAGTGTCTCATGTACAAAACAGAAAGTATGATAAATTAATGAACACACATAAATAAAGGACTCCATTCTGTGGACCACACCCTGCTGGAAATCTAGTAGGACCAATCTCCTGCTACAAGAGAGATCCAATGGAAGTTTGAGAACGAACACGCAACAACCAAGTCTATAGTCACCTGTGCCTGTCTTGCATGTTTTAAGTGGTGATGTACGCCTGACTACCCTATTTGTAGATTCAAATTGTACCACAATAATGTGCTCAAGTCAGATGTGTTGGGCTATAGGCACTAATATTGCATCAAAACTGTAAACTTTGAGGTAGCACATTCATTCTGTTTTACAGACTATATCCTGTTTGTCAAAACACAGATTATTGAATATCGAGTGTAGCTCTTATAAGCTGCAGCAGGGTAGGAGCATAGTGGGACTGCTTATAGAACTAGAGAATTTTCTTCTGTTAATAAACTTCAAGATCTCTCACTGTAGTTGGATCTCAACTGGAACTGATGTGCAGGAACGTGACGAATAAGAAATGGCACTATCCACGTTCTGCCATGCTCACTAGCGTATCATCTTCTTGTGTGCAGTTTAAGATGTATACACAGCAAGTACGGTTGTCTAGTGTATGTTTGTTTTCATTCTCAAACTCCCACTGGATCTCTCTTGTTGCAGGACTAGATTTCTTCAGGATGTAATCCAGAGGCCAGTACATCCATCTTCGACATACCTAGCTTATAATAATAAATATTTTAAGAATGTGCTAATGATCAAAGCCAACTTCATCGAATTTAAAGTTTTAGAAAGAAATTGTTCACCTACAAAGCAAGCAAAGTGAATCTTACAAATGGCTGAAAATGTGCAGAGGATTGCTTTCACTGTACTTGAGTTCCTCATATGTATTTCATCTTTCTCAATAGAATAGCAAAATGATTGAAAAGAATATTGCTCAGAGTACAGTACATCATTTCATAAATGAAATGCTAATTTTCAAGGAATGCTGAAAAAATGCACTTGTGAACAAGATGTTGCAGCAATGTTTAGAAGCAACATCTCTGTGAACACAAGACAAGTAGTTTGAGCACTTTGTCACACAAAAATCCCCAACAGGAATTTACTTCACCACAGTGTGATACTTGACGACTGACAGCATAGAACTAGTTTGGTCAGGCAGTGGATTAAAAAGAGACACCTCTGTGTGTTGCCAGAATTGAAAAGTGGATAAAAGAATAGCAATACTGTGACCTGCCATGTATGTCATAAGAGACAACTAAGGAGGTTTAAAGGCAAAGTTGACTCCCATTCCATAGGTCAGTGATCCATAAGCTATACTGAGGTCTGACATCTTGGGTCGAACTTCACAGATACCAAGCTGTAAACCATTACACAATGCATCTCTGAACTACATCATGCTTACCAGCAGGAATTTGAGAACAAACAAAGAAGAGAGAACGCATTTCATGTTGAAGTAAGATGCACAGAACGGAAAGACATCACATTCCAGAATGAAGAAAACAGAATCTATTAATGATAACATTGTGTCAAGCAGCATGAGATTGAGAATGAATGCAGAAAACATATTTCTAAATGTTAAATCTACAATCTAATAATGTTGACAAATCTACTTACAATGGTAGATGTCAAGCCTGCAGCCTGAGACATTCTCTTGTTGATGGCAGCAAAGGGGCCTGATTGCAAACCAGCTGGTGCATTCACTATGATATTACCAGTAGCTGCCCCCAGTGTTCTAGCAATTGATACTGCAGTCAATCCTGGTCCAACTGCTACTTTTGGTATTTGGTTAGTCTGTTTAAAATATGACATTTTGATATGTTTGAAAAACTACATTCTGATTGAATGAATATGATAATTTTTACATTTTACATTCTTAATTAGAAAACATTAAGATATATATAAAACATTAATATACATTCTGAACTAGAAAACGCTGCCGCCTATCATTTTAAATTGATCTTTAAAAGATCCCTACACCAAATAAAAACAAAACAGCCCCCCCCCCCAACATACAAAATACTACATTGGGAACCCTTACTGATGCTAGGTGCTTGTGCACTACTGGTTAGACTTTTCTGTAAAAATAAGAAATTGGAGAATAAATGGCTCTTGAATAATGGCAGATGACATTCCTGCTATTCTTTACTCCCATTTGGGGACCTGGCTACTGCATTTAATTAAAATATCTGCTTTCATGACTGTTTTTGTGTCTATAAATGGTCTGTGCAAGTTGATGTGTTTTCTGTATATTTATACATGTCACACGCCAAGAGTATTACCTGCTGAAATGTCTCACTAATTTGTATGTTTACAAAAACAAATTACAATAAATTATAACTGCTTATTCTTCTTCAGCGTTCATTCTCAAACTACCGCTGGATTCCTCTTGTAGCAGGACCATGGTCCTATTAGATTTCTAGCAGGATGTAGTCCTGAGAATGGAAATGCATTGTGTCGCCGTTTTATTTGCACCAATGGCCTCGCCACATTCGTCTTCGGCGGATAACTGCTTATTGAAAAAATTTTGTGCGAAATTTCTACAAAAATGTGAATTTTTCACTGTATTTGCCTTTGTTCCCATCAAAATGTGAAGGAATTGCATCTTAGAGATAGATGCCTGAAATGGATTTGCTATCGGTGTAAGGAAAGTTGTTGGCACATAGTTTCAAAATTCTCATTTGACTTTTAGAGGAATCATTGTGTTCATATATTGATGGCCAAAGGTGATGACCAGCATAAGATTCTGTCAATTTGAATTAGGTTTTCTGGTAAGACGGATGTGTCGGGCCAATGACGCAAATGAAATGGTGACACAACGCATTTCCATTTTCTGGACTACATCCTGTTGGAAATCTAGTAGTATCATTGTCTTGCTACAAGAGAGATACAGCTGGAGTTTGAGAATGAATGCTAAAGAAGAAGAATTAGGTTTCAGCAGTGTTTCAACTGTACGATGGAACAATTTGAGATATCTGTGCAACAGTGATGACTAACAATCCAGCGCTTCTGTTAAAAGAAATGTGAATATGCTGTCACTTCACATGTATGATAAGTTCCAGTATGTCTGTATGTAGATTGATGTACGTTGAAAGAAATTTGAATATGTTGTCACTTCACGTGCATGTTCTCTTCAGTTATGTTTGTATGTAGATTGATGTGGAACACATCCAAACTGTATATAATATATTGGTAAAAAAAAGTGGCCAGTTTTCAATAGCACACAAATCACAACTTACGATGACAGTTGTTGGTGTAACTGAGACGATTGATGACAGCTGCTGACCCTGAATGGTTGGTGTGACACCTGGTGTGGCTGTACCTGCTTGTATGGCTCTTTGAACTACAGTCTGTGCATCAACAATTGCAGAATTCTGGAGAGAATTTCAATGTCAATCAAAATCATACTACCTAATGAGATGTTAAACAGACACATACACAAAAAAACAAAAACAACAACACACACACAGAGACCCTCTTTGTTGTTCGCTCTCTGATAACAAACATGAAAGCGTGTGAGATTTACATTTCCACTGGGGAGCGTGAAATATGTTGTTCTACCATTTCAGTTTGCCCTCTTAGCCGAGGTGTTATTCACAGACATCGTCAACCCTTCTTCCAAATCTAAGTCTCTACACATATTTAGGAGCACCAAGGAATAAAAACTTTTTCCCAAATTGAACAATACTTTAGTTCCAATTTCCATGTATCGTTTTTCTGTTCCGCTTGCACTAGTCACTGTGCTGCCATATCTCATTGTGCTCAATTTGTTATCCTTACGAAGACTATTGAGGAGAAGCAGGAGAAAAGGTGAGTTGGAAGACTGAAGAACACGTGGACAAGAACAATTTAAGGGGAGACCAGATCAATTGGAACTCGTGGACATAGATCACGAAATTAGTGCAGCACAAAAAGAATTATTGTAGAGAGTAAGTTACAGCTCTAAGTTCTGTAGAGAAGGAAAAAGAATTATTGTAGAGGGAAAGTTGCAGCTCTAAGTTCTGTAGAGAAGGAAAAAGAATTATTGTAGAGGGAAAGCTGCAGCTCTAAGTTCCGTAGAGAAGGAAAAAGAATTATTGTAGAGGGAAAGTTGCAGCTCTAAGTTCTGTAGAGAAGGAAAAAGAATTATTGTAGAGGGAAAGCTGCAGCTCTAAGTTCCGTAGAGAAGGAAAAAGAATTATTGTAGAGGGAAAGCTGCAGCTCTAAGTTCCGTAGAGAAGGAAAAATAATTATTGTAGAGGGAAAGTTACAGCTCTAAGTTCCGTAGAGAAGGAAAAAGAATTATTGTACAGGGAAAGTTGCAGCTCTAAGTTCCGTAGAGAAGGAAAAAGAACAATGTAGTCAGCTGTTAAAACATGGTAATTCAGGAAATGACATCACACTTTTGGTAGACCGGTAGTCTTTTAAAAGATGATGAGAATTATAACACCATGTGAACAATAAAAATAATGCTGTTTTTACTACAAGACAAAATCTTACAGCAGCAACGCCTTGAGCTTGTGCAGCAGCTTGCTGTTGTAGTTGTTGCTGTTTTTTCTTATCTTGTGCAATCCTTTCTGCTCGTCTGGCTGCTAGTTGGCTTGGCAACATTGGGGCGTCATAGTTGATGCCTTGCTCAGCTAAAATTGCTGCATGCTTGGCTGGTTTAGCTGCTGGGTTAACAATTGTCTGCCTCATGGCTGCTGGACGTTTGGCACCTATTTCCATCATAGCTGCAAACCTAATATCAAACAGTTGTGAGAAGTTTTTTAGGCCCTCCTGAGAATACAACTGTTCTGTGCGCTGTGGTCTTGTATTTTTTGTCTGAAAAAATAAAACCCAATAAATTACTACAAAACACAAACAAGTCTAATGTATCACAAAGTATTGCTAGTTAGTAACATGGACAAATTGCCCTAATTCTTCTCAATCTCTGTATTTCTCTTGTAGCAGAAAACCCCATCTTAAATTTCCAGAAGTATGTAATTCAGAGAACTGAGATGAGTGGTGTACCAATTTTATTTACTCCAAAGGTCCTACACATCCAACTTCAGTAGTGATATGTACATACAGTGGAATAACTCTATCATGGTTGTATCATGGTTTACAGCTGTGCTGCAATATCAGCTCTTTTCAGCTTGACACATCCAACTTCATCATGACTTCTGGGTCACTTTGACTCTATATGGAATGGGACAGCCAACTCCATCCCATTACCTCCTTAGTCACTTCTTACAACATGCATGGAATATAAACAGTTTTGCTATTCTGAACTTTCCTTTCAGACCCCCAAAACGCATGGGCAAGTATAAGAATGATAAAACAGTGTACAATCCTCGTTGTTTACCATTTAAGACATATTTCATATGCAACAGTAAGCTCATTTCCGTCTAAACAACTGTTCTAGAAATGTAAAATATGCAAATTATTTTCTTACCTTGTAGATGCTTTTGGGCGTTTTCTTCTGCTTCATGTTGTAGATAATTTTTCCATCCTCTCTTGGCAGCACAACATATTCATACTGGTACCTGCCGTGCTTAGCAGAACGAAAGATTCTACCCACAACACTGACAAAGTCTGACACAAAATCCCAGTTGACTATCTGTGCTGGATTATCAATCAAAAGATCTGGATTCAGTTTCTGAATATTCTGTACAGCCTGTGAAATAGAAATGTACATTTCTCCTGCAAGTCAAGATTGATTTTGCTTACATACTTTGATTTATATGAGCATGTAATGAAGATATGTTGATGATACAGCACTACTATCTCATAGCAAAAATGACCCTGAGCAACTCATAAATTCTATCAAAGAGTACAGGAATGCAATTTGTCTGAAGGAAAGTAAGACCTAGAGTTTATGCTGATGAAAACGCCAACATCTAATTTAAAGCAACAAAACCACTAACACATTTTCAATCCCGACCAATAACAAAATAAATTGAAATATGTATGTTACTAAATTTATAGGGGTGCAAAGGGTTTGCATTGCTCTTGGTGGACCCAGAGTTGGCAAGATCCTAAAAGTACCTCCCCATGTTGCACCCTGGAAACAGAAAAACAACTGCTCTTGCTGTCTTTCAGGCCAACACTATTAGGCTTGTGTCCATGGAGGCTGTAGATGGAATGAGAATTTCCTGCAAAGAGAGAAGCAATAGCTACGAGACCTCTACACCAACATACCCAGCAGCACTGTTGGCATACAGTAAGGTAAGACATCTGTGCATTCCGTCTTGGTCAGCAAAGAATGTGAAAACATTGCAGGGGCGGTCAATGTCCTGATATGGAAAGATCCCGTTAAGATATATATAGAGGGGGAGAAATTACTAGTCATTGAGGACACTGTAAACCTAGTTTAACTCGACTGTCGCCGTTGCCCAACACTGCTCATACAGAGAGAATTTGGTTCAACACCAAAGGGCCCACTGTGAAGCTCCACATCTGAAAAAGGCGTAATCTACCTACGGCTTTGGGTGATATGTGCAATGGCGAAGAGTAAAAATGAAAAAGGGTCACATCTGGCGACGGATGAAGTGAGTGCATGAGAAATGCACAGGTCTAATCCCAGACTCACGGCATGTTTGGCAAAGCAGCACCTCATCTAGTAAGGTATATCAACCCCGAGTCTAATTTGACTGTCGCTGTTGGTCAGAAGAGATTAGGTCTTGGACCTAGGGACATGAAGGGTGGTAATGGAATTATCTTCCTACATGAAGAATAGCTTGCTGGCTGTGAAGTGCCTCATCGGAGGAAAGACACACATTGGGTGCCCAAGCAAACTATTAGCTCATCTCATAACATGTACCCCCTCTGAGTAGAAGGCTTCTTCAATACGCATTGCACTAAGCAGAAAGCTGAAACCTCCTGGGTATGAAAGAAAGTTCGGAGAAACCTTCCCACTTCACATAGGAAGTAAGACCTAATCGTTCACAATTCCTGGGGTTTTCAAAGAAGAATTCATAAACAGAACATACTAGCAACGAGACACAAGGACGTTTGGACTAAAAAAAAGTTGAAACATCATCTGTCGCTGTGCTTCGTTGCATTTATAAATTTGGTAGCACATATATTTCCACTTATTGTGTTACTGTAAGAAGAAAGACTGGAATATAGTTTACATTTGATAAGCAACTTGAGATCTGGATTTTGCAGATGACCTATGTCTACTATCCCACAAACAATAGGATATGCATTAAAAGACAATTACATTGAGCAGCAAAAACTCGAATTTAAATAAGTTTAAATAAAACAAAGGAAAAAGAGAAGACCAGAAGAGAATCTTTGCAGAACAACCATCAAAGTTTCAGACTTCTGTTGTTGCATCTCTCTGGTGTGCACGGAGATTAGTAGAAAGTCCAATCCTGGCATAGAATCCTCTGCCACATTTGAGACAAAAATGATCAAAATTGGGTGCCCGTGTGTTAGTTCTATCATTTCAGGCAGCACAATTTCTCTGTGCCTCTAAGATTTAGTGCTTCTTGATGCAGGCACCTGTGCTGGTGTTGCTGCAACACATCTGTTGGATTCTGAGCAACAGACTCCCAAGATGTAGTATCAATATTGAAGCTATTTGGGACACTGAGAAAAACCTTGAATCGTTTCTTCTGTCACCTGCCAAATGTTTTCCCATATGGAGCTCACCCTACATGAGCTGATTTGTCAGGCATGCACAGATTTAATTGGATTTATCTTATTTTACTTGCTATTATATCTTATCTATTTTCATTTCTTATTTTCTTCTGTACACTTTCCTCTTCTATATACCACTTTCCTCTTCTACATACCACTTTCCTCTCCCTATACCCTCTTCTTCCCTGTCATGCTGCTCCACCTTTGCTTCCACCGCTATCTATTCACTATCTCTCCCTTTCCTTCCTCCATATCTTAACCATGCTTGTCTCCATGTAAGATTCGTTGTACTGTGGTCTTTGGTTTGTTCTGATGAAGATTTTTTAGTCAAAACGTTGTCTGTCTCCATAGCTCGTTGTTAGGTTGTTTTATGGTTTTTTGGTAACACTTCTACCTTTTTTTGATATTTGTCATGTGTTACTCCAGCCACTTACTTCCTGTTTAGGGTTGTTACCTACACTAGAACATTTATCCCGACTTCAGCATTATATGAATGCTTTGGATATTGACTCTAGTGAGGACTTCAGTATCATGTACTTTTAATGTCATATCATGCTCCTTTATTCTGAGAAGTTTGTGGAAGTGATTTAACACTCTGGTGTGTGAAATAGAAACAATTTGTAAATGACTGAAAATATTATAAGGAAATCGAGTTGCGACATCTCAAGCCCTACCTCTAGAAGTGCCCATTCTTCATGAACAAGCCACTCTGGATAGTTGGGGTCAGGTTCTGGCTTTGCAATGATTGGTGTCAGAGGTGGTTGCTGCTGCTGTTGTTGTTGGCTCAATGGTGTCCTGCCAGCTATTATCTTTGCCGGGACCTTCATTGAAAAAGTAAATAAAACTTCAACAACTGATAAACAACAATTATTAAAAAAATAGAGACATATTAAATCATAGAAAAAGTTAATTGAACTGTCACTAGGTGGCCATGCTAAAAGTCTGCCTGCTCTTTCATTTCCCTCAACATTCATTTGTCCAGGTACAAAAATCAATGGACCGTGCTGATATTTTGAATGTGATCATGGAATTGGACTAGTTGGAAGATATGGGGTGTATTTCTTCTTCTGTATCTATGGTTAGAATGCAGGACCCGAGAGTGAAACAGGAAATGGAATAAATAAAAAAAAAGTTATCAACCAACACAGAACTGGAACAGTCAGATACCACATGCTGAAGTACATACTGAATATAAGATTGGAGCACTTATGGACTTGCCCTGAGTGCAATATGATGATCTGACGACTAACTAACTAGGTATATTAAATGAATTTAGAAAATTATCACGTGGCTTATCTTCTCCAGACAATTATCTTCATCAAAACCAATCTGAAAGCATCCAATCTTGGGAAAGTCAATCTGTTTCTTCAAAGATATATTCATGGTCCACTATCATGAGATGAGAGAATGTTTTATGTCTCCTGCACCGGCTAGATCTGCAGCAACTTTGCTACTTATTATAATAAAAGAATTAATTTGTCCCAAAAGTACCGTGATATCATAATAGTGTGCATACGTTGCAGGGTTCTTGTTTCCAATTAGTACCTACTGACATATTTTATGGTTAATTAATCTAAATATCACGCATGTGGTTGTGTCTGTGGGTGGGTCTCACCAATGCAAACACCCCATTGCAATAGAAAACCTTAGTAGATGGTATGCCGTTATATTGAGGATCTCTTATGGAAGCTTGGTAGCATGTCATTTATACAATTATAGATCCCCTCTGAGTAGAAGTCTCCTTCAATAGGCATTACACTAAGCTGAAAGTGAAAGTCTCCTGGATATGAAAGAAAGCTCAGAAAAATATCCCGTTGCTTATAGTAAGAGCTAATTGCTCGCAATTCCTGGGGTTTTCAAACAATCGAAATATCATATCAATAATTAATTTAAATATTCGTTTTTTAGGGTGAGTTATGTTTTACATAAAAAGCCATGCTCAAGTCAGACATGTCTGACTGAAAAATGCACATCTCACATGATGTTGTAAATCCCAATAAAACACATTCTGTTCTCTAAACCAGTTATTCTCAATCTTTTTTTTTTGGGGTCAATGATACCAATTTGGAGCAAATCTTCTCCTGTCATCACTCTAGTGCCTAAAACAAAAGTCATGGAGTATCTTTGAAAGTCACAGAGGATTTTTTTTAAGCATTAATGCTAAAAATCTTCTTGTTTACCATTCAAATAGTTATCTTCATGAAGCCTTCTGGACAGGTCTGTGACTCCCCAATAAAAAAACACTCCCCTAGGGGTTGGCCCACATTGAAAACCATTGTTCTAGATTACATCTTGCCAGCAGGTATGAATTATTAAAAGATTTTTTCAATTGTTCATTTATACTAAATTTACAGAGATGTAAACATCTTTATCAGAGACAAAGTTATCACTGCATTAAATTATTCATATGAGGTAACACAATCAACAATTAGTGTGAGACTAACCTGGAGATTTTGTCGCAGTCTCTGCATCTTGGCATCTCTCCTCTGTTTCATGACCACCTCCTTTGGCTTGTCAAACAATGACCTAGGCACACGTGGCTGTTCTTCCTTGCGCTGCTTTTGTTTGCGTGCTTCATAAATTGCGTCAAAGCATAATTTAATTAGTTTATGGTACAAACATTTCAGTGGATAATAATTTTGACTGCAGTAAGGCTGTGTACTAATTGGTGTAAACAGAAAATATGATGTAATATGGTTTTACAGGTAGCATAGAATTGAATAGACTGATCCAACTTTACAATAGAAAGGTCCTTAAAACGTATATATATATATATCTATTTACACACACACATATATATATAAGTGTTACAATTAAAAAGTATATGTATGATTAGTATTTATAATCGGTTACTATTCTTTAGAGTTAAAAGAGGTATTGTCCATAGTACAAAATAGGTGTAGAGTTATACTGCAATGGATTTCATCACACTGTGGAATAGCAGGAAATGAGAGAGCTGATCAACTCGCCAAGGAAGGTGCTAACATGGAAGAACCAGATGTACCAATCAGCTATCACCAAAAGAAATCCATGATAAAGGCACAACGAAAGCCTAACTTACCTCCACGGGAAGACTACCACCTACTTAACAGACAAGAACAGGTCATCATATTTTGACTGAGAACTGGACACAATAGACTAAACAGCCATATGTATACAAAATTTTTAATTGGCACAACAGCAAAGTGTAATTGTGGACAAGCCAACCAGACTTCAGAACATATCCTTCAAGAATGTGCAAATTATGACACATTAAGATGCACATACTGGCCTTCTGATACACCGATGAATGTTAAACTTTATGGTACAAAACAAGAAATGGAAAACACTGTCCAATTTATACAAGAAACAACACTGCAGATATAGACATTATTAGCGAACGAAAGAAGAACTATTCTTTACTCTCCATGAGGGCTCTGAGAGCATACATGCAGTTTCCCGATGTTAATGGGTTATCTCTGTGCATCTGACCTCAATAATTAGGTTTGCTTCTCACTGATAATGCTTTTTCTCTGTATTGATATCTTTAACTATTTCCATACGTAGCGTCTTTTAATTGATCCACAGGTTGCATCTGGCATTACATGGCATCTTTTAAAAGATCCTTACTTTAAAAAAAATATTTAATCATTTTTGGTATTTATATCAACATGATGGTTCTGATTGAAAGTCTAATATGCCCACATTATTTCTGGCATGACTTTGATATGTTATCATCATCAAGTGACATATTCTTTCCAGAACGTAGTCTTTCCTATGGATCTCTAGAAATTCTCAGCGGTCTTGAGCAAGTTGTCCTGCATCTTTCAGAGACATGCGCAGGTCTTCTTGAATGTCTTTTGTCTAACGGCGTCTTGGTCGACCTTTGCCCCTGTTGCCTTCTATCATCCCCTCCATAAAAACGCTCTCCATGCCATTGTGTCTCTTAATATGACCGAAAAAAAATAGCATTTTCTTTAATATGGTGTTCAGAAGCCAGCCTTCCTGGACGTTAATTGTTCGTAACACCTGGTTTGTTTTCTTCGCTGTCCATGGTATTCTCAGAACTCTTCTATAACACTTTAATTCAAATATTATATCATCAATTTTGTAAATTATCAATACATTTTGGACATATGTGGCATTTGATGCTATTTTTTCCTTATATATCCTATATATATTTTTTGAGCACGCTTATTTTCATGAATGCATAACTATTTTATTTACTTTTGCTGCATTAATTATTGAAATCCAACCTGACAATTACTGGAAACATACCTAGGCAGATTCCTGCCATTTGAATGAAAAATCAGACAGATATGTTGATAGAAATCTTAGATATACATTCACAAACATTCCGTCCAAACGCTAAATATCAATCAATAATCAATAAACCCGTAACCCTTCAGGGGTACCACATTGGATGCTTCAGCACACAGTCCTCCAGCGAATTCTATCCTCAGCAATGCGGATGAGTGTGGAAATATCTTGCCCTGTCCATTCCTTGGTGTTGTCTGTCCATGCCTTTATTTGTCCTCTGCTTCTTCCACCCTGGACAGTTCCCTGCAGTATTGTTTTTGACAAGGAATCGTGCCTGTATACATGTCCAAACCATGCTAGTTTTAACGCTAAATATATTCTGTATCGAATGAGTTAATGAACTTTCTCAAGTGTCAATCTCTATCAGTACATCTTTTTTAGCACCAGGAGTCTCAGAGTTTTTTATTGGACAAAACATATGTGCTATTTTCACAGATTTTGCTGCCCAGCAACTTGTGTAACAAAATTATGCTTCTTTTAATATCATCATCCCCGTAGTAAATTATTATTTCTTGAATGTCAGAATATCAATAAGCTGTAACAAACTCACTAGTGATGGATTCCAATTTGGGCTTTTTATGAGCCTTAGGCACATAAACAGGAGGCAGTGATTGTTCTGGCATCACTCTCTGCTCGTACAGGAAAGACAAAGTCGCATCTATGTAAATGTCATTATCATCTTGCGGTGGAGTTGGTGGACACCACATCTAGAGAATGACATATGTGAACATGACATTATAATCAGTTAACAAATGAAGCCAAGCAGTTCTACGAGGCATGTTGAAATGAATCCCTGTGCTGCATCACCTATTCCAGAACATGAAGATGTTATAATGCAATAAGTACACATCAATGAACAAATGGTCATTCTCTTCGTATGCTTAGTTTCCTGTACGGGCACCTGGCAGGTGTAATAAATCAGTCCAAATTTGACCAACGGGCAGTGATTCAGTTTCTTACAGTCGAAGGATGTCGACCAGCCAGCATTTATCAAAGAATGCAGGCAGTGTATGGTGGAAAATATGTTGCGAAGGGGAATGTTTCAGGAAGGGTGAGATAGATAAACGATCTTTTGTGGCAAGAATGTTTCAGGAAGGGTGACATAAATAACAAACGATCTTTTGTGGCAAGAATGTTTCAGGAAAGGTGAGATAAATAACAAACAATCTTTTGTGGCAAGAATGTTTCAGGAAAGGTGAGATAAATAACAAACGACCTTTTGTGGCAAGAATGTTTCAGGAAGGGTGAGACAGATAACAAACGATCTTCTGTGGCAAGAATGTTTCAGGAAGGGTGAGATAGATAACAAATGATCTTTTGTGGCCAGATTAGGCACATGTTGCTGTGACAGAAGAAGCCCATCAGCAAGATGGATGAAGAAATATGTGTTGACCACTGATGGAGTTTGCATATGCTAGATAATGAACTCTCTTTGTTGTTATAAATAGTTTAAATGATTGTTCTGAAGAAACTGAAGTATATGAATGTGTATTCTCAGTGTTCTTGATTTCTGATTAGAAACTGGCTTCACACCACCATGGGCATTTCCATAAGTGGTCTATCGTCAGTTCCAGCAGTCATCCCAGTGTATGTGGACTCAGAGTCCCAGAGGTGTTGAACATAAACAGCTTTCATTCTTTTATGAATGTTGGTTAGTCACATCACTCAGCTGTAAAAAGTTGAATCATAGCTCGTTGGTCAAATTTGGACAGATTTGTTATCACATCGGCCATGTTATCGACTGCCTGCACAGGATATTAAGTACACAAAGAGAATGATCACGTTACCATTTGTTCATCAATATGTACTTATTAGTGTTGACATCTTCACACTCCTTGTGTGCTGGCATAGGTGACGCAGCATGGGCGGGTTTCATTTGAACACGCCTCGTAATTAATTTAACATAACCCACACAACTTCTAACAATATTACTTACAAAGATGGCTGCTGTTGAATGAAAAGAGATTTATCAATAGAGATGAACTGAATGAAAGTCATTAATAAAATCTGACATTAAGGAACCAACAATGCCATGCGAATGACACAGATGATCATGTTTCTTCACAACTCTGACCACACTTCTCCACACTTCTTAGCAGTCCAGAGTTCTGAATGTTAATGTTTGGTAAAACATTAAATTATGCGTCACCCAGTGATTTTAGTAGCTTAGACTACTATTCACTCCCATATAGCAGGATTATTTTCCAAGAGTAAATGTAGTGCCATGCGGAATGACACAGATGATCATGTTTCTCCGCAACTCTGTCTCTTGTATTGTTAATAAGTTCAGCTGGTGACATATTTTTGTGTCACAGTGATAACACATTCAGAACTTTCTCTTTGATGTCTACCCGGTATTTTATTGTTCACTTTGCTGGTGATTGTCCAGGATTCACACCCATATATTGTCACTGGGAATATGCAAGTTCTTAGGAATGTTAGTTTTGCAGCAGCATCACCATGTTTTTCATTTGTATCAGCTTCTCTGGTGTGATAGCCAGCCTCCGACTTCATAGCAATCCCCATTACTGTTGGTAAGAGAACCAAGGTATTAAAAACTGTTGACTCTAATTCGCTGTTGTTGATACTGATTGAGAACTTGCTAGTGGTTTTGTCGCTTGTCATAATTTGGTCTTGTTTCGATTCAGAAATAGGTTTTTTTTTAAATTATGTTCTTTAATGAAGTTTATGAAATATTTGAGACCTGCTTGACTGTGTGCCAATAATATTTTATTATCAGCATATCTTAGTTCTGGTATTTTTTAAACACACATGAACATTTTACCAAAATAGAATTATTGTATTTCATATTAAATACAGTGCTTCTACAAATATTACTATATAATGAGATGACAACACAGTACCATTCAGAAATCAACAATATTCATAATGCAGAAACAAATATACATTAAGGGGGAACTTACCGGCATTTCAGCTCCATCAACATCAGATATGAACATCTGAAGCGAAAGAAGAGGCAGTTGTAGCATGCATTCCAAAAATATAACACCAGATCATTCATATAGAATTTCTTCCAATCCACTGCTCATATCCCAGTGTACATTTTAATGGATTGATTTTAACATTTCAATAGTTTTATCATTTAGCAATGTAAATAATAGTTTATTTTAGTGAATACTTTCTATCTCTGGAATATAAGCAAACAAAAGTGCCAAATCTGGTCTTAGCATTAGCCAATGATATCATTCTATCACCATTGATTTTTCTCCCACGGGAAACATATTTTGTTAAGTACAGTGGAATTCCATATATACAACCTGGTCTAGGCCGACAAAATAAGTATGTAATAAAATAAATTCACTACATACAGTACCTACAATAAAAATGTAATTAATTGGGGGATTTTGAAAAGTGTTGTTATTTTTGAGAAATATGTTACAAAAGAATGCGCTATAGAGGGATTCCACAGTATTTCTGTTTATTTCCACATATCTTAATTAGATTTTTTATGAGACCAAACCTAACTTTTGTTCATGAGAAAAACATGACATTGACTCTGATAAAGTTCTGACTCCAGGTGAAAGTAATTATCGGGAATATATTTATTTGAATGTCTTTTAAACTCCCAAGACATCACAAAAGCATAAAATCTATCACGTCTTTCATCAATTATACAGTCCTGCAAGTTCATCTGGGATCATGTCCTAAAGTGATATAATTCACTTTTCTAGTGATTTTTCTTGGTCATTTTGTGCATATTTTATGTTGACATACTATGAAAATCACGTGAAACGTCAGATACATCACTTTAGAAGGATGATTCCCAATTGAGCCCACATGTCTTATATTGGCAATGGTCAAGGATTCTATGCTGAGTTGGCAATTTACCGGGTATAGTTTTTCCTGCTGTTTGGTGTTTATTTACCATGATCTTCACATACCTGTAGCTTTTGTTTCACTATTTATAATTACTTTCATTAGCCTGATAGCATTCTCAGAATTATTGCCCTTCATTTGCTTCTGAATCGTTGTTACCTAATGGTTATATTTTGTTTGACATCTAAATAATAACAAGGTTAGTCTATACTATGACACTGAAGTTTAAGAAGAATTTGTATGTATAATTATACCTAGTTGAATTATGTACATCTCATTTGGGATACATATCAAATATCTGATGATTAAATAAGTGCTTAGTCATTTGCATTCGCTCTCAATCAACATGAACTTGTGTGTGATTCTAATCCTACAGTTTAACTTGTCATATAGCCATCTATGGGTACCAAATGGAAAAAGAAAAAACTAAGAGAGACTCCTTGCAGAACAACCATCAAAGTGGGTGTAACTATGAGTCTCGAAAACATGCAAGAATTACACACAATAGCATCACACCACTCCAACCAGAGAGCACTGGTTTCTGCCCTATATTCAGTACTGCAGGAACAGATAGATAAATATACTCTTAGCACTTCTGTTTCTGGCAGTGCTTAGTCGATCTCATTAATATTTCTCGAAGGGGCACTGTCACTAGAGATTGCCTGAAGATGTGCTACAGTGGAATCCCCCTATAGCGCATCCTTTTATGACAAATTTTTTTCAAACTCCCCAATTATATTTATTCTTTATACTGTATATAGCTAATTTCTGTGATTACATACATATTTTGTCGTTCCGGACCAAGTTATAACGGAATTCCACTGTATTGCAGACCAAGGAGCCCATGTAGAATTGTTACATACATGAGAACATAACTGTTTAATAGCAAATAGTGATAGCTGTAAAATTAACAGCATCTTGCAGGGCACAGATCTTTATAATAGGGAATCCGTGGCATAGTGGTTAAGCTGTTTGTCTTGTGCTCAAGAGGTCTCAAGTTTGAATCCGACTTATGACGTTTAGTTTACAAAGTGATTTTTTAAATATTCCTTGGGATTATCGCTTGAAGCTAGAGTTGCATGCTATGGGTGGTACTCTCTGTAGGTGGTTTACTGCTTTGTTGAGAGGGATGTAGTATTATGTGGAAAATTGGATCAATACTCTGTGTGCCACTTGAACCATTTTCTTTATATCTTCAATTAGCCCCTAACAATTGTTTATCAATTCCTCCTGTATGTTTCTAGCTTGTATATTCCAGATGTTTGTGCTCTAGATTTTTCCAGCTACATAGAAATATTTCAGTAGTACTGTAGAACCGGTGAGGGCTACAATGTAATTTTTTAATTTTATTGTGATGGCACTTTTCTATGACATCCTAAATTACTGTGATAACAAAATCCCAAGCACTCAGTAGTCACACATTTTCTCTTGGAAGTAGAGATACATAGACTGTCTGTGATGGTCAAAGTTCCATTTGTCATAGACATGCACTTGTGCATCCAGACAACTCAGAAAATATTGAACATAAATACTACCAAGAAAATTACTATAGCCAAGAAATGCTGGTTGATGGCTACATCCAAAAATGGTTAAGCTATGCTACCAATGTTCTTCTCTTAAGTAACACATGTTTTTTTTAGAAGACTGCCCTGAGAAATACATGCAGTGTAAAATGTGATAGCTTCATATATTGAGATATCCCCTCACAAAATAGAAACTGTCACATGAGCACATAAATTCAGTTACTAGATCATCACTGGTAGTCCTGCAATACCATTTCAAATCTATGAAGATATTCATTTATGGTAAAATTCATTTATGGTTAGTTGTTAATCCATGCCCTATGACCCAATGCCAGTGTGTGGTACATGTATGTGAGCTGTTTTCCTTCCTAGGAGACTGATTTCTTTGGGATGTCCTTAGTTTTGTAGATTTCCAGTGTTTTCCATTGTTCATCAAGTCTCTTGTGTTCACAGATTTTAACAGTGAAGCATGTATAGCAGTTATCTTGCTTCCTTCTTTATTAATCACACCGTTTCATTGCAAGGAGTCCTCCATATATGCATGTCTGCAGTGTTTGATTGTTGTTCACACAGCTCCACCATTTATGTCCACACTGGACGTAATGACCTTTGGTTTCATGTTTTTAAAAAATTACTTTAAAAATAATTTCCTTCCTGCTGCCAAGGCATGTGTATGATTCTACCTACTGTAGAGTTGTTTCATAGTGTAATCTGGTTTTCATTAATTGCCCTTATCATTGTGAATACAGTTTATACATAGGAACATGTCATTGCGATTTAATTTTTTTCTGCCGTCTGTGTGATCATGTGACAGCAATGCAAGATAGTCAACAAAATTGAAGTCTCTTGATACTTCACTGAAATGTAAATCTGTTTACTACTAGTGATTTAATAAACTAATGTCCTTCTCGCACACACCATGTCTTTCTCACACTGAAATGTAAATCTGTTTACTACTAGTGATTTAATAAACTAATGTCCTTCTCGCACACACCATGTCTTTCTCACACTGAAATGTAAATCTGTTTACTACTAGTGATTTAATAAACTAATGTCCTTCTCGCACACACCATGTCTTTCTCACACTGAAATGTAAATCTGTTTACTACTAGTGATTTAATAAACTAATGTCCTTCTCGCACACACCATGTCTTTCTCACACTGAAATGTAAATCTGTTTACTACTAGTGATTTAATAAACTAATGTCCTTCTCGCACACACCATGTCTTTCTCACACTGAAATGTAAATCTGTTTACTACTAGTGATTTAATAAACTAATGTCCTTCTCGCACACACCATGTCTTTCTCACACTGAAATGTAAATCTGTTTACTACTAGTGATTTAATAAACTAATGTCCTTCTCGCACACACCATGTCTTTCTCAAAATAATTCAGACTTTTAACTGTTGTTCTGTCCTATCAGAACTATACATTTATTTGTTTATTAGGTTTGAAAACTTGGGTTGACTCCAATACACTTTCCTAGCCATATAGAAACTGTAATTTGTTGTAATATAGTCACACAAAATCATAACCCTTGAGAATGGTATGGGTGTCACACTCTGGGAACATCAACACAAAATTCCACAACGCAGCCCTGTTCTTTGTTTAAGTGTGGAGATTCTTAATCCTGTCCAGTCTTGAATAGTATAAACCCATACTTTATTTTTCCTTGCAGCTTCTCCCACCATCAACTGTTCTTTCCTTCCTCTTTTACCCTTTACAGGTGTCGATGGAGATACAATGTTCTTGTTCTAGCTTTTCTGGTAGCTTTAGATAATGTTATTTGAAGTTCGTATAATGTCTCTTTGATGTTGTTGATCCAGCATACTCTAGGTCTACACCTGGCTCTTCTTTCTGCTTCTCCTCTCTTCATATATGCTTTATAAACTAATGAATCACACAGCATTCTTTCCAGATGACCAAACCATTGTATCTGTTGGTTTTGTATGTATTGTAAAATTGATATGACACCCACTCTTTCTCTCATGACATCGTTTCTAATTCTGTGTCTTCTGGTCACTCCTGTGGCTTTTCTCAGACATCTCATCTCTGTTGTAACCAGTTGTCTCTTATGTTTTGTTGTTAAGGACCATGTTTGACATTGGTAGCACAGGGTTGGAATGAAGATACTTTGGATGTTTTTTTGTTGACATTGGTAGCATTGTGTCTTGCAATAAAGGGGATAATTGACCCAGTATTTGACTCGCTTTGCTACAACGAATGCCTATTTTGGTGTCCATCTTTCCATCTGAAGAGAATGCTACGCCTAAGTATTTGAAGGTGTTGGTTTGTTTAATGACTTGATTTTCCAGATATATTTAGATTATGTGTATCCTTTCCTATTGCCATGGTTTCTGTTGTATCTATGCTTATCTTCATGTTGTTGTTCTTGCACTCGATGTCTATGGATGTTAGATAACGAAGTTCAGTTTCTTCATTTGCTATTGTAGCCTGATTGTCGGCTTTCTTCGTAATGCTATCGATATATGTGATGAACAGGAGTGGTGATAAAACGCATCCTTGCCTAACTCCCGATGTGACATTAAATGTGTTTTGATGTTCCTTTATTCGTTCAAATTACACTCTCACAGTTCACATATAAGCTTTGACATACTTTAATAAGGTGGTTGTTGACTCCATAGTTAGCCAGTGTGTGCCATAGAACGCTTCTATCTACTCTATTGAAGGCTTTCTCCTGGTCTACAAATAGGTTCTTATTGTATTCTATGTTTTTCTCCACCATCTGCCTGAGGATGAAAATCTATATGGCAACTGTTCACTGCAGCATAGTTTTGGAAAGGGAATCATGCCTCATAACATGGTCAAACACCACAAGTTTGCAATGTTCACCATTGCCATGAGATAATCTTGTTAACGTGCAAGAGTATTTATTTTATTTCTTACGTATATATTGGTTTTATATTCTGTATAATAGATGAACAATACTCGTCTATAACATTTGCATTTGTTTTTAAAAACCTACATTCTCCTCTCCATTTCTACTGTAATTGTCCAACTTTTACACTCATATAAAAGAATAGGTATTAGAAATCTATAAACATAATTTATGAGATTTATACAAAACTCATACATTGTGATGAATTCTGTTTTTAATTTTCTTTTAATACATATATAACTGCCGTTTGTTTCTTGCAAGATCTGTTTCATTAAAGCTTGTTCTCTTATCTCTTTGCTTGTGATCATTACTGGTGATCATTATTTAATCTATCTATAAAATCCTACTTAGTATTTTGTCTGGAATATACCAATATCCCCCTGTAATTTGTGAAATCTTGAGAATCTGATATTTCTTTTCTTTAGTCCAGAGAGAGGAATGCATTCTCATGGCTCAAATCTTGGTCGCATCTCCGTGACCATCATTTGGGATGGGGAACAGTCATGCTTCCCTAACCTCCTTAGTTGTCTCTTATTAAATGTATGACAGATCCAATATGTGTTGTTATTCTTTGTTTTATTTTGCAGGCAAGGCAACACAAGATTTTTTCCCCTCTAAAATTGTACCAAGTAATTTGTACATGAGAAATGTGTCACAACATTTTCTACTATGCTTTGTGTGAAACACTCCACAAGAATTGTGATTATTCAGTTGAGTTATTCTTTCCAGATCAGTCGTATTCACGAATGACATGAACAACTTACGATTCTGGACAAGTTGACATGTTTTAAAAACTTTGAAAGTGTCTTGTTGAGTTCTGTCCTGTTTCCTGCAATCATGCCTTCCATTACTAGTTTTTGAAGCTATTCAGTTTCTTCACATGGCCCCCAAAAATCTGTTTTCTTGTTATATTTAAGAGCAGAGTCCTTTACATATTTAATGCTCTTAATGTCTTTATTCATCTTTTTAGCTATCAATGGTATCATCAATATCCTTCTCATTGTGAAGTAAGCAATTTCCTTTGCCACTACTTTATTAAGTATTCATGTTCCAAAGCCATACACTTCTACTGGGAGTATGCTTTTCTTTGCCCAAATGTAATTTGGTTTTACTGCTGTTGCCAAAGTTGTTTCAATTGTGATGTGACTACGACAATCCCCTGAACGGTTTATGTTCGATCATAAATATTCAAAATTAGGTGTTCTGGTGCTATTCCTAGTGTTAATTATAGTTATATCTGATAATCTGTAAAACCAACTTGGGCTAAAGAAAGGTCTAAATTATATCCAGCAGCATTGCTATTTCATGTTAATATGATGAGTCTGGACATCCCCATAGGGAATGTCAATCTCTTTCAGCATATGGCAAAGAGTATGTGTACTGATAGCTTGTATGGCATGTTTATTGTATACTATTGTATAGTCCTACGTGTCAATCGGTTTCCTCTATCTCCTTGAGCAATACCTAACCCTAACCCTCAATCTCTTGGGTAAGTCTCATTCATCATGCTGTCCTCATTCAAATCATGTATTAGTTAGTTTTGGACACATCCATAGTTGCTCCGATCTCTCCTTGAGTGTATCCGCCACACACTTCTGCTGACAGTACCGGTCCTATGCTGGTTGACCATCATTCTTCTGCGCCCTCCAAAATGTTCACCTCTAGCAACACCGCATCTCAATCCCTGATCTTTAATCCTAGCCATTGAAAAGGAATCATCATCCACATTAGTCTCACTCTCGCGTGTTATATCTCTTAAGGAGTTCAAAACGTCAGCGCGATCCATTGCCCATCGCCCTTTGCCACAATCGCACACGAAAATCATGTATATAAGTATTTACAATGTCCACTGTAATCTGTCCTGACACATACTTTAGACGCTGTCAGTTCTCTCACTACCCGCATCCCCAACTGCTATTAATATGAAGTCATAATTACTCAAAACAATTCCTTTACAGTCCTACAGTGCTGTTAATGAGAATGAATTTAGCAGGTTGTCAACAAGATTACATTGCTCATTAGATCTAATTAATTTTACTAGTGCTACCTTGTTTAATTATTGACTACACATGTTTTTAAGTATGAAAAAACGCGAACCACATTTCTGTGGCAGACATATATACCAGTTTGCATTTCATATCTGGTGATGTGTGCCATTCATTAGGTAATGGTGCCAGGTAAGTTTTGACCCCAGTTATTAACTGATAGGTAAAAATGGGGGAAGATGGCTGACATTCTGTAAGTTTTATTTCCAATGTTTTTCTTCTTTCCCATAATCAAAAATTGAATGATGCACATCACCAAACTGACGATAAAAAAAAAAGAATGAAGCCACCAACCCGTTGTTATATTATTGGGTGTAATTAGCATTTCTATTGCAAATCAAGCAATATATTGCAGTTATTACACAAAACTAATTTGTGTACGGTGAGAAATCAGAGGAAAAAAAAATCTGTCAATACTGACACCATTACCTATATTTCAAAGCTCATTAAAAGCTTAGATATACGACACACAACACCACAGAATAATATCAAATGCAAACAAGTTTTCAGTCATCTCAAAATACAATTTTATTCCACGTAAGAAAATCAAATCATCTTTTTTTTAACAAGTACTCAAAACATGTGTCTGTACACTTCATCATAAACTTACATCTTATACGGTAAAGTAAAATTAGTCAAAAGATGAAGGATGCACAATAAAATTAGGGTGTGTCACATTGGTTGCTTATCAGACTATGTGTGTTATATCTCTTAATGTAAATGGTAAAACTTCGTTACTTGTTTAAATTCAAGACCACATTTGGAACTTTTAAATGTTTCCAACAATTAATATTAGTGGACTGCAGTAAAACTATACCAATAGATTTGGACAGAGAACACACAGTTTGCCATTTTACATAATCTAAAAACAAATGAAACAACACAAAAAAATATAGATAACAGTTCACAAATGTTGATTCGTGTCCTATTTGTGTGTGAACTATTAGTTATATTTTTCGGTCTTATTTACAATACTTTGTGTTCTCAATACCTACCTATTAACAATATTAATAACAGACATATTAGAAATGAGAACTAAAATATGTGGTGTGTCCAGCAACTAATTTGCTAAATAAAAGAAATGCCACACTGAATTATATGTGTGACGGCAATAATTTTATACAACTGAATTTAGAAAAATCTTGTACATCAATACAGCTTTCAGATTCATTCGGTGAGAAAATGAGTTTCCTTCTACTTGAAATATGGATCAGTCTGTTTATAAGTGCTGCCATAATGTCAGCAGATTAATGAAACACTTCAAACATTATTTGTCATCAAGAGAAATAAAGAGAACCACAATAACTTGCTTCCAACATCAAAGTATGTGTACATTGAAATCGCTTTCATTACACTTAACACTAATGTTATTCTTAAAAACAATACATCATTAGAGAAACACATTTTCATTTTCATGAATATGGTCTGTGAAATACCATATGTCAATCTATATCAAATTATATGAGTATATTGAAATCTCATGGAATGATCACGGTATATCTCTGTAGGGAACAAGAGAACTATGTTTAACTCAGCAGATACTCTGCATGCAAGAGAGCTTCCTGTGTGATGAACTGGCAAGAAAAATCCAACCAATGAAAGACAATGATAGCTACTCATATGACTGACTGCTTTTAATATGTGTAGTTGTAACATTACAACATACACTAGGACATTGGTATACAATCCCGTTTTCCCCAACTCAGAAAACATTATATGTTAAGTCACAAAGATGGCACCCCCCCCTCCCCTTCCCCAGGCAAAATGTCCAGTTTCACAAATAATCAGCATAAGAAACAGAATTATCCCCAGCAACTATACATGTCTTCAAACCATCTGTACATGTAACCTGGATTTAAGATATGATCACTAGTACCACACGTACACATCTCAAAATGTTGAAAATCACTTGAGATTCATAAAGCACCATGGAGCCTTTGAGAATGTTATATACTGTGGCTAAGGTATTGTCATGTACCATCTGTTTTTGTAGGTGTATGACCTGCAATGCCATTAACATTTTTATGTGGCTGAGGTTGTTGTATAACTGTTGCACCTGTAGGAACCTGGGTCAACAAGTGCAGTCTGGTTGCCTGCAGTGTTTGCCCAGATACAGTTTGGACTAGAGATATGGGGTTATTGACAGCCTGCCCTGTGGCAGAAGAGGTAGCAGGAGAGGGAGCTCTCATTCTTGGAGTTATAAGCACATATCCTGGTTGTCTCGCAACCTGGGCCAGAGAGGTCTGAAGTATCTGCTGTGATCGAACTGGAAGTGTGAGACCAGTATTTGTTTTGATTAAATTCACTGTATATGGTAAGGAACCTAAACTTTGCAGAGCAATTGGTGATGTTAGTCTAGCTGTGTTCAACAATGCTCTAGCCCCACCTGCATTTACTATTGCTGTTCCACCTGCTGAAATGAGTGTCTGCCCACCACTGGCATTGATAACTGTGGGAACTAAGGTAATATTAGACATATTATTGCCAACATTCACAGTTCCTGGTTTATGAGCAGCAGACACAACTACAGATGATTGTGCTGGCATCCCTGTGGTTATAAACCTGGCTCCAGACAAGCTAGCTGTATTAACTAAAGATACAGAGTTGATAAGAGTGGCCCCCCGAAGTTGGTTTACTACAGGTGTTCCAGATATCAAGGACCCCATCTGCCTTACAGTTGGGCTAAATGTCACACCCCCAAATGTTGCAATATTTGGAGTATTAGGGGTGAATAATTGGAAAATATTTCTGTCTGGTGTACCTTGGAGTTTGGCAACATTAGCGGCGGATGAAATAGAGATTGCTGAGGTTGTACCATATACTGGTGGACGACACAGCGACTGTTGCAAGACAGATTGCTGCTCTGACTGCTGCGACTGATGTTGTGGTCGTGCTTGGGCAACGATAACTGGGGAATGCACAGCAGCTTTTCTTGTACGGATGACAAGATTTGGATTAGACCATGGAGGTGGAACATTTGGATCAGCAGGACTTTTAGGAGCTGTCTGTTTTGATGGAGGTCTAGCAGAAGGACTGACTACATAGTTTGCGACTAAAGAGACAGGGGTCTGAATGTTTGATTGTGATGAAGGGTTGGTATTATATGGAGTAACAGTAATATGTGCCGCTTGTTGAGCCTGTTGTTTGAGTAATGCATTTTTAGCCTGGGTTGCAATTTTATTATTTAACTTAGCTAGGGCAATGCTATGGCCATTTTGCAAATGTGCAGGATTTTTAATCTTAATAGCTTTAACTTTCTTTTCACTGTTTTCCTCTGTACTTTCTGTAACTGTTTTTACAGCTTTTGGAACCTTATTTTTTCGTTTAGGAGAATCTACGTGTTCAACTTCTGCTTTCAACTGTGCATTTTGATTTTCACTTTTTGGCTTCCTTCCTCGTTTTTTGGGTGGGCCATTTTGAACCTTTTTCTTTAAAGTATTAGTTGCAGCTTTAACTTTTTTCTTACTTTCAAGGACTGCCGCTTTGGCTATTAGAGATTTTGTACTATTTACTTTGTGTACAGTGACATTCTTTTTTACAGAGTCTCCAGCCAAACCATTTAACTTATGCGGTGACAGTCTCTCGCTAGCTCTCTTGCCCTCCATAGCACGAACACTAGATTTTTCATCTGCATCAGAACCTGACATGGATTTTGCCTTCTGTTCAGTGATAATATTTTTCTTGAGAGGTTTTCTCCCCCGTTTCACCTGAGACTCATTTCTAGAGTAGATATATAGCATTTCATCCTCCTCCAGCTCTGCTCTCCGTTCCTCTTCCTCTTTAAGTGCTTTCAGTCTGGCAAGCTCCCAATCTTTCTTAGAATTCTCAATATCCTCCTAAAAATAGGACCAGAGAAAGAATAATTAATGTCAGAAAACCTATTTTAACAATATTGTCATCTTTCAAACATGCAGTAAAAATATAAAATAGATTTAACAAGCTCAGATGAAAGTGAGTGATACACAAATCATACATTTTTACAATTATGTACATATTATTTTAGTATTTCATAGCATGAAATAATCATATTCACCTGATAACTTACATGGTTTGGACATGTATAATGGCATGATTTCTTGTAACAAACTATACTAGCAGAGGACAAAAAAAAAAGCATGGACAGACAGACAACACCAAGGACTGGACAAGATTTCTCCTTACTCATCCTCATCACAGAAGATAGAAATCACTAGAGGACTTTGGTGTGTTGATGTATCCAATATGATAACACTATGACCCCAATGGATTATGGGTTTAAGTGCAAAGTATTTCTAGACTATAGATTGATGATGCTGAAATAATTTCTTTAGCTGTGAGCAGGTGGCTCTTAACAGCCCACAGTTTTTCTGACAACAGAATAAGGTTTGCCAACTCAAAGGAATGACTGTGTTTATGGATGCATGTTTAGTCCTCAAAAGGAGATATTCCTCCTTTCTATTGACTAGAATACAAACTTACTTTATGCGTAATGAAATGACTGAGAACAACCCTGAGGATAACAAAAAGAGAGAGAATACACAATAACAATAAAAAATATGATGAAAACAACATCGTGCAAAGAATACATAGACATTAAAAAAATCAAATGGCTCGGCCACCTGATCAGAATGGAACCAGATTGCATTTCATCGATAGCCTTAAATAGAAGATCATTTGAAAAGAGAAACAGGGGAAGACCCAGACGAAGATGGATAGATGACATCAGAGAAACACTAGAACACCAAGACTGCACCATGTCAGCGGCATCACAGTTAGCAAAAGAAAGAAGACTTCGGTCCTCATGACACCCAGCGTCACAAATGGATAGAACAAGAAAAGACAGTTATTCCAGTGTGGCAGTATTCTAGAATCATCGCATGCTAGGAGTGCAGCACATATATGCCAACTTGTTCATCATTCTTCTGTCAGATCTGTTGACCCATCTGCAGTGGTGGCACAGCACACCTAACATTCCATTCCCCACCAGCCAGTGGTCTGTCACAAAAGTGAACCAATCTTCACTGGTCTGCACCACTCCGTCATCCATGTGAACCATTTGACAGTAAACAAAAGTAAGAAATCAAGGCAAGACATGCAGTGACGACAATTTTTTCCATAGTGATAGGTTGTCAGCACATTCCCCACAACTTTCAGTAGTTGTCTCCTACAACATTCATGGAAAGAAGACAGTGGCCCTATTCTTTGCACCATTAACTAGAAGTCCAGGCCCTGGTTACCACACTGGCTTACAGATGAAACAAACTTGGAGAAATAAAGTTACTAGCTAATTTATTACTCTACACAAATATATTATTTTTGGTGAAGTATGGATACCAGTTCCCATAGTCTTTCAAGATACACTTAATAAAGATTAAAGGGAGCATGTCATCGTGAATACTCAAGTGAAGATCATCACTACACTTAATAAAGATTAAAGGGAACTTTGGCATGTGAGTGTGAATACTCAAGTCAAGATCATCACTACACTTAATTAATAAAGATTGAAGGGTGCATGTCCGTGTAAATACTCAAGTTAAGACACTCATTTGCGAACATGTTGATGAACACATGATGGCTTGGTCATCCACTTCAAATGGTGCCCATGGGGCCTTTATTGCAAGTTGATGTGGAAGAACAATTAACAAAGCCAGTGGAATCTTCACCACAACAAAAAATAGTCTAACAATAATGCTTTAACACAGGCACTAAAGGGGCTGGAATCTCAAACATATTCCTTTGCATGTATGTTGTTCGTCCATTACAAGTAATTATGACCATTTATTACATTCACTTTGACATTCAGTTTGAGTTATGTCCTTAACTATGAGTTCGTAGATGGCTAATAAGCCCTATACTGGCAGCATATGTCCTTCAACAGGCGCTGACCACTGTTGATAGTTTTTGGTCTGCCTGTGACTTTCTAGTTACTCTCCAATGTTTAGCTGCTGCATTTCTCTTCTTTTCAAAGTATAATGTTTGTCCGTTGTACTCGATGATGACCAAAAACTCAACCATAATAATAACAAAAATAAGTAATAATAATTAATAAATTTAATAGTGCGTTTTTAAATGGCTAACAAGTCCAATGCGCGCACAAAGTGTTCTACAGAATTGACAACTGTAGAGGGTGTCTATGGAACGCTGAGATGTTTTTTCTTTTCTATGTGCCCGCTTCTGTCTTGCAGTATCTTGCCTGGTCTCTTCCGCCGCTAGTGCTCCTGTTCTAAGGCGTAACTCCATGCTGCTCTATCCTGAGCGAGGCTCTCCCAAGAGCCTAAGTCAATTTAAGATGTTTCAGTGATGACTTTGAAATTGAGCGCTTTTTCTGTTCCCCCAGCTTTTCAAATTCCTGCCTTTAGTGCTCCATAATATATGTGTTTTGGCAAATGCGAGTTCTCCATACCCACAAGATGGCCTGCCCAGCATACTTGCGCCTTCATAAGTAATGTGTAGATGCTTATTGAGGTTTCTGATTGGAAACTTTATGATTGGAGGATTCTGAGGTCCATGAGCATCAGTGTAGCCTGTAGAGGATATCTAATAAACATTTTTTTTAAATAAACCACTCAACCAACACAGAAAAATCAGTCAATTTACACTGAGAGATTTACTGAAGCGGAGATCTGAGCACTATGGACATGTCTGACGTGCAAAGATGATAATCAAAATACCTAAACACATTATCAATTTATGTTATATACACAAAAGAAAGGGAAAAATTAAATGATAGGGAACACAATTCAAGATCAAATACCTCAGCCATTTTCAACTCCTCTGCTGTCTCTGGTTCCAACTGGGCTTCCATGACAGTAACAGCGTAACGTTCAATGGGAGTGAGCTGAGAAAGCAGATGTGACATTTAATGCAATATCTGGCACAAAAATATTTCATATAAATTGAGATGTTCAACAACAAATTACTTGTAAATTATATTACAAAGGTTGTAATATTTCTATTTAGTGCTATACAACAATATATTTGGCAATTTTATGCTACAAAAGAGACAGTCTAATAAATAAAATAGAAATTTTTAGACAACAAATGACACAGAAACTATAGATTGGTACAGAAGATATGCAAGAAACTATAGATCAAATAGTCAGGCAAGGTAAAGGTAATATGAGTTATGAACCAGCTCACGGTTTCCCATAAGTGCTGAGCCATACCTATTTCTTGGTAGCTGAGTGAATCATAAATACAGAGCAGGCTTGGAATCAGTGTTTGCAGGCCAGAGGACGAATGACTTAAAACTACGATACCGCGGATCCCCGGAGAAAGAAATTGTAAAAATGTTTAATAACAAAGAAAATTGGTAACATATTATATTCAGTATGCTTTTTGGCTGTAAAACTAAGAAACATGTTGCTCAAAACAAAGAAATGCATGCCAAACAAAAAACTAGATTCACTGAGGAAATTAATGAGGTTAGAGATATACCTGCATGCAAAAAACAAAGTACTATACATGCTCATTCTAAAGCCCACTAGCTTATGAGCACAGACCCCCTCCAATTTTGAAAAAAATAATATAAGTGCCCACCAGATCATAATTATTGCTTCCTTCAACACAACTGACTACTATCTATCTATTCACCCCTGTCAACACTATCATAGTGCCCTTTGTTGCCTTTCAGCTTCAGGGGTAGAAGAGTTTTATGGAGATGGTTCTTGTGTATTACGAGTATATTGCGGAATTTGTTGCCACTTTTTTTGTGATGCATCGTTTTTGTGGACAACTTCTAGGTTTACCGTCACTGTATCTGTGTAGCATAGCTTGTTGTGGTATGCTAGTGATGTGTGCAAACCATTTGATCTGTTGTCTCTTAATATATTTCAAGATTGAGGTGGTGTCTGTTTTTTTGGTCTAATATCATTCCTTACTGTCTCTTAGCGATACTCCTAGGATTCTGCGTAAGCATGCCATTTCAGCTGTCACAAGTTTACGTTTGTTTTGTACTGCCATTGTCCATGTGTGGCATTCTTAGCACAGTGTTGGCATAATAATAGTTTTGAATAGTGCTATTTTGGTGTTTAAATCTACATTTTTGTTTCTGAAGATTGGTGTCATTTGCCCCAGGGCTTGCTATGCTTTACTACATCTATTGTGTATTTATTTGCTGCTCCTGCAATCTGTTATATTGCTCACTAGGTATGTGAATTCTGTCACTTGTTTAAGTCTTGTTTCCAATATATATATATATATATATATATATTTGTGTTTCTTCCTATCTCCGTTACTTTTGTCTTTTCTCATTTGTCTTCAAGTTAAACATTCTAGTCTTTGTAGTTGCTCTTCACATGATGCTACTAGTGCTTGGTCGTCTGCAAATTGTAATTTGTTTAAGTTATCCTTTAGGTTGTTTTCTTCCACTGTCTTTGCTACTTTGCAGAAGTGATCTATGTATGTTATGATTAATATGGGGGATAGTGCACATACATGTCTCACTTCCAAGTGAATTTGGAAATTAATGGATGCATCTGTGTTCGTTCTTACTGTGCATTGACTACTTGCAGTTTAAATAATGAATCATAAGCAGATCTCTTTCTTTTATGTTGAACTAGTTCACTATCAATTTTCAAGATTACAGGAAAGCCACCATCAATGCAGGATACGGTTCTTTCATAGCTCTCCCTGGCAAAACATCAAGAGTTACCTGATCCTTGTAGAGAATCCCAGCGACTATGACGCAGAGGGTAAAGCAATATAAGAAACACTCTCATACATCACCACCTAATACAAAAACCATGCAAAACAACCAAAAAAATCTAGTAATATTCACTGACTCCCTGTCTGCTCTACAAGCCCATGAAAACTGGAATCAAACAGCAAAGAAAACCATAAGCAACATACTTCAAACTACAAACATCCTATTGCATCAATACTACACTACAGTGGATACCAGGTCACACAGGTATCAGTGGCAATGAAAGTGCTGATAAGTTGGCACAAACGGGAGCAAGTATGCCCCAAGTCAGGAATTTTGGAATTTCCAACTACCTTTGAACAGCTCAACACATTATCTGCAACAAACTGTAAACAACAATGGATAAACCGATGGTTCAAAAGGAACTGTGCTATATGCAGACATGCCCCAACCACATCCACACGACATCATAAATAGACTATACTGCAAAGATCAAACCACAATATTTACGCAGCGAACATCACATGTACAACTTAAACAACTGCAAAGATTTACTGCAGACTACACCACACTGCAACAGACAAAGAGTAGGAAACAGTAAAACACCATCTTATTGAATGCACTACAAGACTTATGAAAACAACTGTTACCACCAAACCCCTAGGTGAATGCACTAAAAGACTAATGAAAACAACTGTTACACCACCAAACCCCTAGGTGAATGCACTAAAAGACTAATGAAAACAACTGTTACACCACCAAACCCCTAGGTGAATGCACTAAAAGACTAATGAAAACAACTGTTACACCACCAAACCCCTAGGTGAATGCACTAAAAGACTAATGAAAACAACTGTTACACCACCAAACCCCTAGGTCACTAACATCCTTTATACAGACAACATGGCTGAAGAAGACATGCACATACCACCACCTGGAACAGGGAAGAAAGTGAAAGCTCACAATCCTGAGGATCGGATAAGTAAGTCAAGATTATGTAATTTCTTACGTTTGCTCTTTCATAAACATTGTTGGTAAGCATTTGGTGAACGAGTGTGCAATGTATCTATGCAGAAGCAGGAATATACTGGTAAGTTAGCGATCCCTTTGCGATATCAGAAAGACAGTCAGCTGTTGTATGTGGTTAAAATTAGCAGTACACAAATTGTTAACTATCGGATAATAAGCTTCATCCACTCATAAGTTGATGGTAAAAAAACAACTTCACTATATATGGTAGTTATTAGAAGTTCAGGACTACAGAAGTAGCTGATGTATCGTTATTATACACCACAACTTAAACTTTACACATATTTCTAAACTATAGACTAATTATAAATTATTAGAATTTCAGGACTACAGAAGTAGATGATCTATTGGTATGAATTATAAATAAGAAATTTCTAGGAATTTCAATGAGTTTCATACATATCAATGTTTGAGTGTATAGAGTAAATAAATTAAAAAGACTTGGTACCAGTGGCATTCTTGTTTTTTAGGGGTATCATTGGTGGAGTTAGTAAAAACAGTTTTGTCACAATGTTGGAGTCTCATAGACTTATTGGTTTCAAGTATTGCCTGGATTTTAACTGATCCAATGAGTCAGAAGGGAGAAGTTGATGTTCTTTCTTCCACTGGCATATTCAGTATACCGCCCGTGTGTTGCCGGGGCCCAAAGAATAGCAACACTGTTTACATTTCACGCATGTCATAAAAGGCGACTAAGGAGGTTATGGGATGGAGTTGGCTGTCCCATCCCATATAGGGTAAGTGACCCAAAGCCATGCTGAAGTCGGATGTGTCAGGCCGAAAGGTGCAGATATCGCAGCAGTGCTGTAAACCATGACACAACGCATTCCGTTCTCCGGACTACATCCTGCTAATCTGCAGGAGTTTGAGCACGAACACAGAAGAAGAATATTCAGTATACTATGAAAATACCATGGACAGCTAAGAAAACTAATGCAGAGGTTCTCATTGATGCTAGCGTTAAAAAAATCAATTACATCAAACATTAGAGGCCGACACTCAAGATTTCTAGGGCATGTGCTAAGAACACAGCTTGAACGCTTAGTAACCACTGGAAAGATCAAGGGAGAAGAAATAGGGGTCAACAAAGAGAAAACTTGCTAGACGGACTAGTATTGTGGCACAGTAGAAGTGCACCAACCGAGATTATTGACAACACAAGAGACAGAGAGTCATGGAAAAACATGATCGCTTACGTCATTAGGCAACGCACTTGATTGATTGATATCAGTATAATTTTGGCCACCTTGCAACCAAGAGGGGGAGAAGACAGAAGAGAACTAGTATCAGTATATAAAACATGGATAACAAGAAGATATGTCATAATTTAAGCTGCATTTCATGTATGCACAAATCAGGAAACTCACTTCTTTATCTAACAGGGCAAGTTCAATCTCCACCTTGGATATGTCATCATCATCTTTTCTCATCTCAGCCTCTCTCTCATCCCATGGAATGTTCTCGTCAAACTCTGCAAGTTCTGCCTTTTGTTCGGCTTGTAATTGTGTTGCTGCTTCCGCATCAGTCTCATCTTCAGCTTTGCACAGAGCCTATGAACATATTTCATTTATTAAAAATTACTATAGATACTAACAGATACAACTTCTCAATACTGTTACAATTAGTCCTGGTTTTATTTCACAGAACATTTAGATAAGAAAAACTTGTGACTTCAAGCTTAGCTAAATAAAGCTACATAATTTAAGGCTGCAATTTTAGTCATATTAGAAATGTATAGCATAGATATCGTAGTCAAGCACCAACACTGAAGTTGCTTTTACATATTAGATTTAGTCCTCATATAACAACCAAGGCCATCTCCAGCCTTAGCTTTAATTCAATTTTTCATCACTGCATATGCAGGATCCAAGGTATTTGAATGTATTCATCTCAAGCGTTTGCCCATTCATCATGGTGGTTGGTCTCTGCCTGTTTTAACCAAGATCTTGCTCTTTTTGGTGTTGGTTTCTGTCCGTTTTAATCAAGATCCTGCTCTTTTTGTGGTTTCTGCCTCTGCTTTATTCAAGATCTTGATCTTTTTGGTTTTCCTTTCCATTCCATACATTCTGGTAACTTTTTCCCACCCTGATTTTAACTCTTGTAGTTCCTGTTCTGTGACTGCCATAAGATCAACACCATTAGCAAAGCGCAAATTATAGATAGGGATATATCTCTAATCGATATGTTATAGTCCTGAAGAGTCTCTTGTATTATACTCCAGGTATATATTGGAAAGTACTGGAGACATGATGCATCCCTGCCGGACTCCTACATTTGTTCTAATGAACTCTCCTATGGTATTATTTGATAAGACAGCACTACTTGTATTATTGTATATTAGTACTACAATGACTATGATTGTGGTGTTAAAATTAAACTGCTTCAGTATATATTAATCAATACAAGGTGATACTGCTGTAAAACTGTGAAAATAGTATGTATGTAGAACACAGGTAATGTAGTCATACTGGATGACGGCTAACAAACTAGCACTGGCAAGTGCAAAAATAAAGACAGTACACAATCATACAAATAACAGTATACAGGATGTAACTTTTTGATCAAAAGGCTTTTATCAAGATGACACGCACATAACATTAAAAGACGACGAGTAGGAATGACATGATGAAAAACTAACGTATTCGAGTGCAATGTCATAATATGCCCTGCGTACTGTCTGTATTTTTCCATGTTTGTGCCCGCCAGTGATAGTTTGTTAGCAGTCGTACAGTTATACTACAATACCTGTGTTCTACTCTAAGTAAGTACTATTTTCAGTATATACCAGAGACCATCAGGTCAGACATACTCAAATGCCTTCAATAGATGCCATAAATTATTATCAAAGGTAGATGACATAAATAAATTGCCCCCATATGGATATGGAAGGCAAAGGTAATATATTAGGCCCATTATACATTGGTGATTAAACTCTGTTCTATATAAATATAATGAATGTCACACAGGTTCCTCTCACACGTGTTATTGTGCACAGGAAATTCCCTGCATGCATAATACTGTTAGTCAATTGGACACATACCAGTGTCATCACCATCTTTATGGTCTTTACAGAATCTGACAGATTATATATATATATATATATGATGTTCCAAAATGTATATCTTACGTAATAAAGATTCTCACCTGTTCAAACTGAGATAAAATAGCTGCTTCTTTCTTGCTTTCTTCTTTTTCTTTTCTCTCCTTCTCCTCATTCTCTTTTTCTATCCTAGCTTTCTCCTTTTCTTCCCTTTCTTTCTCCCTGGCTTCTACAAGTGATTCTAGCCCCGATGGTTCAGCAAATAGGTCATTGATAGTTTGCTGAAGAAAATAAAACAAATAACTGATAATTATCTGAAAATGAAATAAATTTGAAGTAATTGTTTATAAAGCATGAAGCATTAGCAGATAATAATATTTCAGATATTGTTATTAAACAGCACTATCCTTCAGAAACTGCTCTAGTATCAGAAGAACTTATTCACATGCGATCACCATTCGCTGACATGTGGCTAGGGTTAAATCTATATTTAGCTCGGCTATGTGAACATGAATGAATTAAAGTCAACAGGCAGAAATGCACAAGACCTGCAATCCTTGGCAAATGACAGACAAGCACGGAGAGCTATGACATCTGCCCTATGTGGAAACTTGGCAAGAGAGGAACTGACTGACGGACTATGTGAACATGAATGTAAAAAGTATCATTCTTACTCATCTTTTTTGTTGGGAATGTGTTTCTGTTAAAGGCCTTTAGGTCGAAACTTCTATTTGTTTCCAGTGATTAAAATTTCATTACCATGTTTCAAGTTTTGCCTGTTGGATTTCAGTTTTGTTGCAGCTAGTACATATTATTGATATTCCACCATTTTTTTTACTGCCACCTCGGGCTGTGTTATTGTTATCAATTCATGTCATGTATTTTCATTTTTTGTTCCTTTCACTCTTCTTCCTATAGAGTGAAATTCCAATTCTATTTCACAGCTATTTCCATATTCTGTACTTATTATTGTCTTCTGCTATTGTTATAGTGAAACAGGACAAAACATGCGTTTGAGAAAACTTTCATATCAAGAGAATGCCAGAGAAACCATCAATTTGAAACTGAAAGTAAACCTTCACCACCTGGAATAAATTGTTAGTGACAGACATGTCTCACAGCAAGTAATTGTGCATCCTGATCTTTAGAAAGCAATGACAAACTACTAAAAATATTTATATTGTCTAAGAAAATCAAGTCAAGAAATGCTGGGTTGATGGCTACATACTGAATACTATATATATATATATATATATATATATATATATATATATATATATATATATATATATATATATATATACACACACACACAACAAATATGTCATATTTGAACCCTTTGAGACCACTGCCAGTCAGTTGTATTGATACCTGTTATGTTATTCCTTATCTTATTTCATTGATATTTGGATGTGTTGTTTATATTCTGTATGTGATGTTGATCTCTGACCTTCCAATTTTAACTCTTATGGGTTATATCTAATTTAGCTCTGCCATGTGAACATCAATAGTACCGTTGCTGTACTCGATATTTGTTGTTGTTGTTGTCAATGTGATTTTGATAAAGGCCTTAAATCGAAACATCAATTTGTGTGTGTTATATGTGTTTCCAGTAATTAGCAAAACTTCACTGCGCTGTTCCAAGTTTAGCATGTTGGATTTAAGGTTTGCAATTTTAAAAAATGCATTTCTATAATAAAAAATAAATTCCTTACCTCTTTGAAAAAAGCAGTGGTGAAATTACCCCCTTCAATAGCCAAATCACCCAACAACCTCTTTTGATTGGCTTTCTTCAGTATATTTTCTTCCACAGTCATTTCACTAACAAGTCTGCAGATGAAAATTATTCAAAGCATTTAGCACTTTGACAAATAATTATGATTAAATCATTATCTGCTGTTTTAGCAAACATTACACCCCTACGGATTAGCTTCCCTTGCCTGTGACAGACCATATTGTATCAATCGTTACGGAATATTTTTCTACATGGGTATACTTTTCTTTATGAATAGATTGTATTAGTTTATAAATGTTATTGATCTCTAGGATAATAGCAGATATGCTAGGATGAGCTGATCTGACAAGGCTGTTGTGACTTAGCATCTTAGACTATCATTGCGCAAGTTCTGGAAAACTTTCACATCAAAAGAATGCCAGAGAAACACCAACTTTAAAGTGATTCGTCATGAATGAAATGCAAGTTAGTGAATAGCGGAGGAAAAGGTCATAATTATCTCAGATTCTGGCATAAAATAAAGCTGCATGTGGTTGTATGGCCCCGTCCCCTGAACTGCAGGAAAAATTATCAGTGTGTGCTGGAATCATGTTAAAGTGAGTTGATTATAAATCAATGTAAATTTTTTATATCAGGGTGTTGAACATGTTGAACACCCTACTGCCCAGACATTACTGGCAAACAAGTACTCTGTTGCTTCGTCTGAAGTTATGCGATTGGTTCATGAGCATATACAAACTGCGTCTATGATCCAGCACCAAATGAACTTTATTGTCCGAAAGGTGATGGGGTGACAAAAATCACCTGCTCACACCTAAAGGGACGACTACATTATTAATGGTTAATAACAAGATGCATATTTATGTGCATGTTATCTGGCCTATTCCTAAATGACAAAATAAATATATTTACCTGTATATATGTACATCTCTGGTCTGACCAATCCTGTGACACCTATCTTGAGCCTGGGCATCCATGGTAGGATTCCAATCACTGTCATAGAAAACTACAGTGTCTGCACCTGTCAGATTGACACCAATGCCACCCGACCGTGTCGATAGTATGAAGCAGAATATTCGAGAATCTGCATTGAACCGATCCATCAAATACTGAAAATAAATTGCATGATATTATATTTGCATAAACTGTTGTCAACACATAAAACAAGCTCTATGAAATATGTAATAGAAGAAATGTTTCTACACCAGTAATATTACTTTAATTTAATTTTTAGTAAACAGTAGTGACAAAAATATATAAAATATGAGCATGCTTACCTGTCTCTGTTCTACTTTTGTTGTTCCATCTAACCTGAGGTAGCGATGACCATGAAAATTGAGAAATGCCTCCAGGACATCCAACATTTTGGTCATTTGTGTAAAAATGAGCACTCGATGCTGGCCTGACTTAAGTTGACGAAGTAGCAAATCCAAAGTCTGAAGTTTACCTATAAAAGTTAATCATTGATAATAAAATGGGTGTGGGGATGGTTACATTCTTCAGTCAGTAAATTACAAAAAATTAGCATAGCCATTTCAACGTACAAAAAAAGTCTACAATGTATAAAACACTAGAAAGCATGGATGTTTCTAGGATATTACACTACACAAACAGAAAGTATATTATAATATACTATATGACAAACTTATGTAGCACACTATACATCTTTATTGGACAGTACAAGTCACAGGACCATCTACTTCCTATGTTATACATTGAGATAATATTTTGGCTAAATGTGTGGTAAGAGAAGACTTTTTTGGGACATATGTTATTCTGATATGACAACTACTATTGGTATCAATGGTTGGTTGCATGCCATTGACAATAAGTACTAAAAGTGAGGGAATTATTTCTGAACTTGCATGTAACACTTTAGATGTGTGGAATACAGTACACAGGATGTGACACAGTTATGATATCTTGTTTATTGGTATATTGTATTATTATATTATTCATTCTGGTCTGACTTAAGTTGACGAAGTAGCTAGTCCAAAGTTTGAATTTTACCTATAAAATTCAATCCTTGATGAATAAAATCTTATATTGGTAGCATATATTATTCAAGATATAGTAACCAACCCAAGTACTATAATTTGCCATGTTTTAAGCAAATAGCTGCATTTGTTATGAAACTTAGATATACAATACTCGTAACTGTAAAATGTTAAGTGTGAGGGAACAAAATAAATAAATTCAGCTATATGTTATTTCTTTAATGAAATATAACAAAGTACAAGTAAAATTTAATACAAATTTATGAAGTGTTGAATATATTTATTTCCAGTGAAATTTACAAAATGAGAATGGCAAGCTATGATCTTTTATAGTAACAGAAGGGAACCTTTTTTTGTGCCATGGTCCCATTTCTAAATATATAACATCATTCGAGGGCCATACAAGAAAATTATCAACTTAAAACCTAGCCTGCAATATTTGTTAAAATATTCAAGTAACTCCCCCTAATGTGATGGCTGGAACTGCTTCTCTTTGGTTTTGCTTGTATGTATGTTATTTCTATGACACTTATAAATTTACGGCCCCATGGAACTGAATTTTAAGTCGTCTCAGTCTATGCCAAACCAGATGATGATGTCTATCAGAGGTTGTTTTGTTCTCCATACCTGAATGCCCGGGGACAAAGATAAGTATGATTTTTTTGCACTGAGGGCTGTATTTTAGCTCTCTCTAATGAATCATATCCGTTTTATAGGTACATGTATTAATAATGTAAAAATGATATAATAATTTGGTTTACATTTTGTAAAGCATAGAAGCTTACATACCACAATCATACTGTATAAGCCTGAGATCAGGGAATGTGACCAGTGTTCTGGATTGTACTGGATGAAGCATAGAAGACTTTTCTACAATAACTGGCCTGAGTCGTGATTCCATCCATTCCAACTGTAATGAGTCAGACTGGTTTGGGTGTGAAACTCGCAAAGACACAGCCGGAGAAATTACAGAAGGTGTTACAAATACAAACCTATGGACAAAGTTGAATTAAATACAACAATTGTAATTATCAAAAACATAATTTTTAATTAAATATAAATGCACAAATTATTATAATTGCCTGTACCCTGTTAGTTTAGAGTCAGCATTGAGGGGATTTTGCATGAGTTTTTCTACTTCCTCCGGACAAACTTAAGTAAATCATGTTGGATAAAACAAAATAACCAACACTTATGATTTAAATGAGTGTTTCTCTACACACACTTCATTGAGTTCTACTCATTCGTATGTTTTCATTTTCATACTCCTGTAAATTAGCCACATGTGATACTAATGGAATGGAATACGATATCATGGTTTATAGCATAGCTATGATATTTTCGGTTTCCGGTATGACACATCTGACTTCAGCATGGCACATGGGTCACTTTGACTATATATAGTATATATAAGATGGGTCAGACAACCCCACCCTAAAATCCCCTCTTTTATGATATGCATTGAAGGTAAACAGTGTTGCTACTCTTTTATTTTTAAGTCTACAGTGATTGTGTTACGTAACAAATTGTGCAGAATTGAATGACATTTCAGAATATGTGTATATTGTTTGAAGAGCGGAAAGTATATTAGTATATTAGATGAAAGTTTCTGATTAAAAATAATAAAATAAAAAAAAAATGTTAGGGAATATAATACCATTTTTAGAATATTGTCTTATTTAAAGATCAGAAATATGTAGTACACTAGAGGAAAATCTCTGATAAAATATAGGCTTAACGATAGCAAAACTAAAACAAAGGCCTAAATTGTAAAAAAATAATACACCCTTGAACATGTGACTAGCATCTATGTCAGCTGTTTTGTAAAGTATATCCATTTCTGCAACTTGCTGGAAAATTTCAAATGTTTCTATGCACAATTAAAAGTTCTATGATTTGAATGTTTGTTGACACTGGCTTTTTTAAAATGAAAATTTTTCACTATGTTGCAGTTCAGACAATCGACATATTCACTCTCTAACTAATATTACAAAATGCTGACAAAAGTCACAAGGGTAGACCTTTAGAATGATTGTGATTGGATGAAATACTACAGTATTTTTACGATCTCTTTTGGTGAAGACTTTCTTAGCAACACATTAGATGCAGTGTACGTATATCTAATGAAAAGACAAACAGCAGACTAAGATTTGGTAATGACTCTGATTTTTACTGTGAAGTGTAGATATGTTAGAGCAATGTTAGTAAGTTTCTCAACTTAGAATTTTCACTATTTGCTGCTAGTTTTATTCAGATTTTGTCTTTAATCATTCTCAAAATTCCACTGGATATCTCCAATGGTCCTACTAGATTTCAAGTAGGATGTAATCCAGGAACGAAATGCGCAGTATCTATGTTTTATTTGTGCCAATGGCCAGACACATGTGAATTTGGAAACCATTGACTAGAGGCGATGGGAGAAAGTGCTCACTCTCCGGAAAGATCAGAAGAACGTGTAATCAGCAAATGACTGGGACACTGAGAGCATACACTTTTAGATGGCTGACAGAACAGCAAGCAAAGCTTATATGGAAATGCCTTCAGTGCTGTGAGGCTTGTTCCTAATCAAGAATCTCAAGTGCTTCTGTGTCATTATTAGTACCAGCTCATTTACTCAAGTTTTATTCTATCCATATCAATTCAAATCGTGTGGTACAGATCTTACTTACCGTGACAGTACATCTTTCAACTCATCCAACCACTCCACTGGGGAATGTACAAACTGCTGAAGATGGGTAGACTCTCTCCAGTAGATGTCTGGATGACTATGGTTTAGCAGACGGTTCTGAGCAAATAGACAGTTCACATACCCATTACTTCGCCAATTGTCTGAATTTATGGCTGATGTGTTGTTGGGTGCAGAAGAGTAGGAATTAGATGAATCCAAAACTCGTGTACAGTTTACACAGTGATGTGTATCAGATCCATAAACAGGACTTGTGTCACAGCGTAACTGGTTAAGACGTGATAAGAGTGCCAAGATGTGTTGACGACGCTCCACCTTTTTAAGGTACAGTGATTCCTGGGGAAAAACAGAGATAAAAAAGAATGAAACACCAAGAACAGAAGCTGCTTCAGTACAGCCATATTTCACTAAACAGTTCACTTAAAAAGTTGGTTTTGTATCAAATAAGACTAAACTATAATTATCAAATTGTAGAAATAAAGTTGGGAAAATTTATCTTAATGGTTAAGACATTTTCTTTATGTTCATAAGCTTGCAGGCTCGATATGTGGCAGCAACAACTTGCTGAAGATCCCTAGGGATTATCACTTGAAGTTAAGGAGCTATGTGCTAAGAGTGGTACTCTTGCAAGTGGTGCTTGCTCTGTTGAAACCCAAGAATGAAGAGAATTTTCTATATATTTTGAGCCCCTTCAGAAATAAAGTGTTTGTGTTACAGAAATGTAACGGCACATACAATTTGTATTTTATACACTGTGTGTTGCCCTTTGTCTGATTATGTCTTCAACTTACCAAAAAGAGTTCAGACTTTTTCATGGGCTTTCTTGGCAATTTCTCTGAAGATGATTCCGACAACTTGGTGGTGGCAGATACAGACATCACAGATGGAGGAGATACAATGGTCTCTGGATACACAAAAATAAATGTGTATTCTTCACACATTTCATGTAATACAAGCATATATAAAATATATTGAAATGTCATTGTCTGGAAATATACTAAATGGAAAACTAGAAAAGCACTGCAAAGGAATTGTTCCGTATGCAAGCAGGGCTGTAAATTTACATACCAAGTGTTGTCTCTGCATCAAAGGTTGCCAAAAACTTCCAATATTGTTTTTGGTTTGGTGTACTTTTATCCTGCCCGTGTCATGTTTCCTTCCTCTTGTATATTTGCCTACCTCTTCAGCAAAAGCCACATAACTTTTCTTTCAAGTAAGGTTTTTAACAAGTGACAATTTTTATATCCAAAGTATTGTAATGCTTGATTTAATTTTCTTTAAATCGTTTTCATATGCAATGTCGTCAGACCCTTTTATTCTCTTTCAACAATAATCTCCCAATTCTTTTATATATCCACATCTCAAAGGCATCAATTTATTAGCATATCACATACCAACTAATCATAACATGGAGAAAACAGGGTTTCAAACAACAGACACTATTCTGAAAATGTCATTTAGTTCCGCACATTATTATGTATAGTACATCATTGTAGGTTTACAAATAAATAAAATATTGTCAAGACTAAATGTACACACACTCTTAATTTTGCTGCTCAGAAAGAGTGAGTAAAAAATGTTAGTTTAGTTCATATTTACTAGGGAGTTAATCCGTAGATTGTCTTAGGTTGGAAAGAAGGAGAATCAATCACAGCTTCATTTTGTCCATAATAGGATTCTGCAACCATTTAACTGCACAAATACTTACTGCAAACTTACTGGGTGTTGGAAGATATTCATGTGCAAAACAGAAATTGTTCCAACTGAACAACTAGATGCTTTATTCTTGGCAATGAATCTTACTAATAATAAGTAGTGAAAGAATTGCCTCAGCGAAAAGTCATTATACACCCGCGCGTCCTAACCCTAACCATACAGTACAATATTTATTTATAACTTGCAGTGACATCATTTAGAAAAGTACAGCACATCAATGTAAACAAGGGGAAATCCTCAATGTTATTTTAAAGAAACGTAGTTGAAACATTGCTATGTTTTGCATACAAATTCTTTCTCAGAAGCGAGGTATACATGATATACAGAAATGTGTAAGAATTTATCTTAGTTTGATTTTTATCTCAGCCGAAGACTAAAACAATACGACTTCAAAAGAAATATATCACCATAAAGTACAATCTCCAACCTAAACAGGAAATGAAATTTTTTCTAGTTGCAGACCACAGAAAATATGGGCAAGTATTGTACAAGGTCCATATTTTGCCAACCCCTGCCTGAGATCTATCAGGCCCAAAGTATTGCAAGAAATTTAAACACAATTAACGTTCAGTAACCAAACTATTAGCCAAGTCTGCCCATAAATAATACTCGCAAGTACCTGGAACAGTAGATGAAACATTTGGGGATGACATAACAAATGGTGAAACTCTCATAACAGGTTTCTGTTGGTTTAGCAGCATTGCTGGACATTTCAGCAGTGACATGCCAGATGATGACGAAGGTGGTGGAACTGTGGATGCTGCCGCTGTAGTTGACAATGTTAATGAAGATGGTAATGCTGTAGTGGTAGTTATTGTAGACAAAGTAGAGGCTGAAGATATAGATGCTGAGGTATGCGTGGTTGTAGTAAGAATTTGATGACCAGAGGATGTTTGCACTAGCTGAAGCATGCCGCCTGTGAATAATCAAAACAGAATACATTATATTACATTGGGTTGTTTAAACTGTTCACAATTTGTTATTAACAAGAAAATATAGAAATCGTGTTAAACAAGATTCAAAACATGTCTATTCAGTTGAGATCACTGTTTCGCTTTGAGTGTATCACTAGTCTAATATGCTATTCACATTATTGCAGAGCACATATCTTCAATAAAACTCCTTCCATCTTTCTCTAGTTCATACAAACATACGTACATCATAGCATCAACACTACACTACAGTGGATACCAGGCCACACAGGTATCAGCGAGAATAAAAGTTCGGATAAACTGGTAAAAAAGGGAGCAAGTATGCGCCAATCAGGAATTTCCACCAAACTCAGAATAGCTAAACACATTATCCGCAAAAAGCTGTAAACAACAATGGATGGGCCACTGGATCAAAAGAAAGACTGCTATATGCAGACATGTTCCAATCAAATCCAAACGACAACATAAATAGGTTACACTGCACAGATCAAACCATAATATTTAGGCTGGGAACAACGCATGTACAACTTAACAAACACCTACAAAGAATTGCTGCAGACCATACACTATACTGCAACAGACAAAAGGAGGAAACAGTAAACACCACTTTATTGAATGCACTACAAGACCTGAGAAAATAACTGTTACCACCAAACCCCCTCCATCACTAACAATCTTTGTACAGACAACACAGATGAGGAAGACATGCACCTACCACCACTGTGCACTGGGAAGATAGAGTGAAATTTTGCACCCCCTAGGATTGGATAAGTAAGTTCTCTAGTCCATTTCATATTACCTAGTTCTCACTTATTTTTTCTTCTTCCTCTTATTGAACAGGATTGAATCGATTAGAACAGTCATGGATACCCTACGAAAAGACGAGGAAGAAGTTGAACGAGACAATGTACATATTCAGAGAATGGTAGAAATGGGAGTGACTAGAGGCGATGGGAGAATGCCCCCGCCCCCCCCCCCTCTCTGGAAAGAAGAACACGTAATCAGCAACTGACTGGGACACTGAGCTTATACACTTTTAGATGGCTAACGGAACTGCAAGCAGAGCATATATGGGAATGCCTCCAGTGCTGTGATGCTTGTTCCTAATCAAGAATTCTTTCACCGAGTCAGACGCTGATATGAAATTCTTCAATGAATTGTACTGTGGTCATCAGTCTCTAACAGAGCACTAGAGCTTGTCCATCAAGAAATGTTTCAAATAAGTCAGTTTGCTTCTTGTGGTATAATTGGTAGTGCTGTAAATTATGATCTGTTTTCTGCAGATTGTTCCACTGGGTCTCTCTCTACTTATATATACATATATGAACATGAAAAGATTGGAACACAGACAGAAAAATCAATATATTTCAAGCAGGCAGGTTTTAGACAGAACAAAGGTGCAAAGGATCGCATCCTCAACATGAGAAAATAAATAGCGAAATGCAGAAATGTACACCTGTTTCATTGACTACTCAAAGGCCTTTGACTGCGTAACACACCAGAAATTATGGAACATAATGGAAACCATGGGCCTCCCACACCATCTCATATATCTCAATAGTGCAGAAAACATGAGCAAAATGCATGTGAAGACCCATATAAAGAATAGTTTAAAATTTTTTTAATTGGAGGAAATGAGATTCCAGAAATTAGGTATGCAGATGATACCACCCTAATATCAAGACCCCCACAGGTTTAGAACAGACGATTATGTCAGTTAAACATCACAGCAAGGCATACAATATTTTCTCAATGAAAAAAAAGACAAAAATAATGAATAACAGAAATGAATTCACACCTGAGAATAGAAGAAAAACCTGAGCATAGAAGATGACTAGCTCCTCAAAACCATCAAAAAATGCAAGCTAACATAACAGGCACAATGGTTTAGAAATATTAATCATGGAGGGTAAGAATCTTTGAAAAGAGAATAAGAGGCAGAACAAGATTACACAGACACAGGATATTGAAGTCCTTCTGCACATGACACTGGAAGAGGCTTGGAAACTAGCACAGAACCCAGAGGCATAGTGTGGCAGTGAGGAACACGTTCTGTAAAGGGCATGTCACATAGATGACATACTGTTTTCTACATCTGTCTGACCAAGGTAACACATGGGTTGTTAAGTGGTAAACAATTGAACAACAATACTGACATTTCAACTAAACTGTCTTTATCAATAATTTAAAAAAATGGCAGACACAACAAAAACTAATACATGTGAAATTATAAAAATTTTAAAACTGCTTTCTGTGTGCAAATACATATGTTTTTCTGCTGTATTTTTAAGAACTAAAATGTGCTGGTTGAAATAAATTATATGCAAAAATAAGACACCAATTACTCACTCTGCAACTGAGAAGAAATAAGTTTGACCTGAGCAATAGTTGCAGAAGTCGATGAAGAAGATGATATGGAAGACAATGGCAAAATGTATGTTGGTCCTATTCCGCTGGGATTGGGAATTAAGACAGTTTGCTGGGTTGATGATGACGAAGTAGGTGGTAACAGCAGCTTGATACTATTTACAGTTGCTGAAAATGAAATCCATAAATAAACAATAAATATTAAAACTGAACATTTAACAATGGTCAATTTAATTAGCTTAATGAAAACACTATATATTTACACACACAAAAGTAACAAAGTATGAGACAGCTGAAAAGATTTCTATACCTGCTTTAGGAAATTTATTGGCATGTTATGATATTTGCATCTTTTGCCTCTATACACTCATATATTATTACACAGTATTATTGGTATCTTCTAGATCTGTCGCGGTGAGGTACAGAGCTGTCTTGGATGGTCAATGTACCTGGTTTACTCTCTACAGGTGGCGACTGTGTAGTTCAGAAATCAATGGCAACCAAATTGTTTTAACTATATTGCTTAGAAAATGACGATAGTCAAAAAATGTTGGGTGGATCACAAAATCCTGTATGCAACAAAACAAACTTTTTTGTTTACAATTGACATCTGGTTTTACGTCAATTCTTCTTGCAGTGATGTAGGTTACCAAAGCCAGCACCTGGAGGTGATGCAGACAAGAAATCCTGTGACTACTTTAACTGTATTATGCTCCCAATAATAGCTTCATGACATGCATAATAAATAAATATTCAAGCAGAAATATATTAATTTCACTCTAGCAGCTATGATAATGCACAAAAGAATAACGTAAAACTTACATGGTGTTGACTGTGCTGTTGAGATGGATAACTTGACTGTCGTGAGAGGTGAAGCAGGTCTGGACTGTGTGTTAGGGGTGGTTGCAACAATGGGCGATATTCTACCAGACTGAATATGGAGCAATCAGTATATAAAATACATTATTGAAATGTATTATGAAATAACTATGACCTCTCATAGCGTAAGAAATATGAAAAGCCTCAAGTACCAGTCAACATTTACAAAACTGGCACTGCATCTTTTAATATAAATCAGGTATTTAAAAATATATTTGAAAATCAATGTTTCCCTCACAAAAAGTTACAAATCAAAAGAAGAAAAAGTAATGTAGGTTCCTTGGCTACTTCTTCTTCTACTGCGTTCGTTCCCAAACTCCTGCAGATTTGCAGGAGGTAGTCCGAAGAACGAAATGCGTTGTGTCATGGTTTACAGCATTGCTGCGATATCTGCGCCTTTCGACCTGACACATCCAACTTCAGCATGGCTTGGGTCACTGACCCTATATGGGATGGGACAGCTAACTCCATCCCATAACCTCCATAGTCGCCTTTTACAACATGCGTGGAAGGTAAACAGTGAAGCTATTCTTTGCTCCCCTTTTGTGCCCCGGCAACACACGGGTGCCTTGGCAGCAACCTGACATCAGGGATAAAGATAAATCTTCATATACTAAGCTGCAGCAACTATATGCCACACTTAGGTGTGGTGGACAGTTCCCTTCATTGCTGTCTTTACCTCATGCATCAGGTACCCATTTACAGCTGGGTCGACTAGAAGAGCGGTTTGTTCTAGGTGACAAATCACGACATCTGTTTTTTCTTTTGGTTTCGAACCTGGCATGCTGTAACCCCGTGATAGTAAGCAAGCTCACCATCAACCAGCCTATATTTTTCATTTTTCTGAATGTTGTTTTTGCCTGTCCTATTCTGCATCTTATTTCTGTTGAACTTCTTCCATCTGCTGTAATCATTGTACCTAGATATTTGAATTGGTGGACCTGTTTATCCAGCTTGATGAGTGATTGTCATTAAATACTGTGAATCCCTACATCAAAAGAAGAGAAAAGACAGACAAAAGAAACGAGAAAGTTTACAGAACAGTTAAATGAAAATAGGCACAAAGAATGAGTTTTTTTTTTAAATATAAAAAATATGGTGCAAGTTCTTGTTATGTATGTACATTCATCAAGTGAAAAATAAATGTAAGCATTGTGTTTCCATTATATTCTACATATTCTTACTCTTGTTGTGTTATTCTGAGGGAATATTAGATATCTGATGGGTTGAGGAGAGCTGGTTTAGAAGATGCATAAACAATCTGTATAAATAGTGAGGTATAGGAAAAATAAGTAATTCATAGGATGTATTTATAGAGAGAAGATTAAGTAGAAGAGTAAAATCCCTACCAACCCCCAATGAAGTAATACAAACAACTCCAGGGGAAACGTATTAGAATAGTGAAAAGAAAAATTCCTGGTGCATATAAAATACACATGAATCATATGAGAAAAGTTGTGGATAATCTATTTAAAAATCAACGATGTCCTCTATGGCTGAGAAAAGTGGCATATTGAGTGTTTGCACTGTCTCCAGGTATGATGATGATTCAATCCCTTTCGCTGTGAGCAGGAAGCTCTTGACAGTCCATGGCCCTTCTGGCGAATGCACAGGTTTTCCTCAGTTGTGTAGAGTGTGTTGTGTATAGCTGGAAGCGGTGGTAATAGTTCTTGTCGGATGTCTGTTAGTTTTAGACACTGCAGTAGTAGGTGTTCAACAGTCTCTTCTTGTGAGTTGCAGTGTCTGCAATTTGATTCGTGTAATGGGTTTATTCTGTTCAGGTGTTTATTAACGGGGCGTGGCCTGTTCTTAGTTGGAATGTAAGACTCTGGTTTGCTCATTCGAGTTGTTTCAGAGGATCCATTAGGTTGGGTTTCTGTTGGTGTTCATATAGTGAGCGTCCAGTCTTTGAGCTGGACCACTGTTGTAACCATTCTTGTCTGTAGTTGTTTTTTAGGATTTGTTTGCATGTTTGTAGGGAGATTTTTGGGGAAAACTGGGGGGAGGCAGCACCTCTCTTAGCTAATTTATCAGCCATTTCATTGCCAAGGACTCCAGTATGACCAGGTATCCATTGGAGGATGACTTCTGCACCATATTAAGTGAACAGCTGGTCAATTTGTCTGTTGATATTGCAACTAGGGGGTGTTTTTTCCGTCTCCTAGGCTTGGAGTGCTGATTTTGAGTCAGAAAAGATTACTATGTCTTCAGGTGGAGTAGTTCTGTTCTCCAAGTCCACAATAATTCAATTCAGAGCTTTCTCAATTGCTATTATCTCTGCTGTATAGTTAGAGCAGATATCTCCGCATGGGCCAAACAATTTTGGGTAGTCTTCTGGGGTCTCCAGGTATAAAAGATACAGAAAGTTTAAAGACATAATTGATATAGAAGTAGCCAATAATTCCTTTCTTAGACCATAAGGAATGACAAGTACGTTAATATATCTAAAAACTAATATTTACCCACAATAGCAACAATATTAACTCAAAGTAAGGAAGGATGACAACACAGCTACTAATTATTTAATTACAAAGAATATTCAACTAAAACTTACATCTAAAAGAGAGGGCATAAAGGCTTTAATATTTTTCAATTTGCCTGGTGGAGGCTCTGGTAAAGTGTCAACTTCTTGAATCAATTTTTCGGTAGCCTTCAGTTGTTTGATTCTCTGAGCCACAAAGGCAGGAAGATCTCTCTCCATTTCAGTCAAATTTGGATACAATGTACGTATGTCAATATCCTAGATGTAAAAATAAAAAATGATGAAAAGAAAATATAAATAAGCTCAACAGATGAATCCGAATAAAATGTGATATTGATCTACAGACACAACAGCAGATAAATGAGTAGAATAAGGGAATGAGAGGACAAGAGACCTGCAAGTTGCGAGTGTGCAATAGATTTTATAACAAAATATATTTAGAAGTTAATGATTTTGAGAAGTTTCATAAACAATGGATTTTTGTTGTTGCTTTAACTAGATTTTTTAACATTAGTATTTAATATCAAACTATGATATAACATAGTTTAAAGAGTTAAAATAGGGAAGTTAACATAATGGTTTCTTAACATAACTAAGCAGCAGTGTAAAAAAAAAATATTGCTATCTGAAGACATCTATGTTCATATTTGGATAAAGACACTACTTTTTTGTGGACAGCGAAATGAAATAAATGACAAGATTTTGTGATTATTTCCCTTGGTTATAATTATCAACCCATAGGTGATGGAGAAGATATTTGTTTAAGCGCATTTTGAGAACTACACACTGCCATTGGGTATTATAATCAATAGTGACTTTCTCAACAGATTATAGTATAAAACAGCAAATATGGTATAGCATATTGAAATAAGAAAAGCTGCATTCAATAAAAATACATGTATTCCTAGTGGTAGGATTTAAGACTTACACTGAGTGGGTCATACTCCAGAACACGTGTTGCCAATGATGATGTACTGTACACAATCCCCTCCATCTTGAAAGGTGACACAATAGGTCGCGGATCAAAGAGGTCCGGATGATTGCAGACTTTCCTGAGTTGCATCAAAATGTTGATGACGCTCATGAAGTGGCCTGTTGCTAATGTTTCCTTAGTCCTGTATAAATAAAAATTAACTGTCTCAAAAGGCTGAACCAAGGCAAAGATATTTTTTGCCATATTATTTCTATTGTGAACGAATTGTAAAAAGGTTGTAAAAGAATTACCTACACAAAACACAGTTTTTTAAAATTTGTATTTGTTAAATATAGTTGTGCCTCAGTAAACTTCATTTGTTCCAGAAAACTAAGTGTTGGACAGTTTCAGTTCTAATTTCTTTTCCTCATAGGGAATAATGAAAACTGAATGAATCTGTTTCAAACCCTAAACCAAAAAAATCATAAAACAATTTTTTTGAACTTTGATTTTCAAACCATCCATGACTAGTTTTGGATATTTCCTTACTTGTCCATGCAGAGTTTTTTTAAAACAGATTAGCATGCAATAGTTTTAATTCTATACATATGGTATATGATAGCTTCTAATATATCTTTCATTAATACAAATCATCAATTGTTTTCTGACAAATGAAAAAGCTTTTCCATTGTCTTATTCTTCTTCTTCTTCAGTGTTCATTCTCAAACTCCCATTGGATCTCTCTTCCAGCAGGATATAGTCCAGAGAATGGAAATGTGCTGTGTTGCCAATTTATTTGCGCCAATGGCCCGACACATCCGTCTTTGGCGGTCAGTGTCTTATGATTTTAAACATTTAGCTCCTTTGCTGACCTCTTTACTTTTCTTGTTATTAAGGCAAAGATAAAAAAGATAGCCAAATGATAGTCAATAACAAAGTCAGAAACATTCATATTTTGCTCTTCTTTTCAAATTATCAAATTCTCGTTAACTTCCTTTGAAAAATTTGGTAGCATATCCTATTCAGTACATGGCTATCAACCCAGTATTATTTGGCTGTAGTGATTTTTTTCTAGGCTATATAAATATGTTAAGCAGTTTGCCATTGCTGTCTGAACCGTCTAATGCACAAATGCTTATGGCGGGGAGTAGGTACAGTGGCTGTATTACTTCACCACAGAGCCGGATGAAAACTTCCTTTTAGCTATGCTAATATCACAAAACTAAGTGAGCAACTAGAAGGCTGATCATTTGGATATATAGAAGAGGGAGAACTTTATGGGAAGAGAAGACAACGAACACAGGTACTCTGATATTATGTATATGAAAAAAGAATTAAAATCAAACAAATAAAGTATTTTTAACATATTCAAAGACATACCTTGCAGAAAACCTTACTTGAGGGTAAAGCTAAGAGGCAATCAAGAAGTAGGCAGAGATGCATCACGTGATAGGATAAAGTCTAGCGGAGCACACCACCAAAGCAAAATTCTCATTGCTGAGACAGCACTTGATGATTATCACAAAATCTCTTAGGTCCCATTTACACAAATCACAAAAGAAACTTAAGCTTATATGTGAAATTAGATATCGAAGCAGCGAACAGAACAAGAGATCATATGAGGACTGAGGTGATTACAAGAACTGTTGCAACGTTTAGCGTCATACGTATATAGGTTGAAAACGAGAGACTGAAATGTTTCTGCCATTTAATGAGAATGAAGCCTTGTTAGCCAGCAGCAAGAGATACAGGAAGACCAAGAAAAAGGTGGATTGAAGAAATTACAAACATCCTAAAACATAATATTACTGCATATCAAGCGACTGAATGTGCCATAACTCGAAGACTGATCGTAATTAAATCCTGCGATGCCCTACATCAAATGTAGACAAAAGAAACATGAGAAAGTTTATAGAACAGTTAAATAAAAACAGGCACTAAGCATGAGCTACCAGAAGACTGTACTCGTTTTCTTACGTTTATGTTGGAAAAACAAACCAAGTGATAGTGTCTAATCTTAGACAAGACTGGCATGCAATATAAGTGGGTTTTTTCTTTCTGCAAAAATATTCCAAGTACTGAATTGTTTGAGTACAGAGTCATTTAAGTGATGTAGTACCCCTATAATTTGAAACTGAAATTATTTCATATTATGATGTTAAATATTAACTGCAGAGCAGTCAAGAGAATACCTGGAATACCAGGAAATGAAAAAGCAGACCAACTGGCTAAGGAAAGTGCTGCCCAAGACCAACCAGATATACCAATCACCTACCATCAGAAAAAACAGATGATCAAGTCAATAAGAAAGCCACAAACACCAACACAAGATGATTATCACATTATGAACAGATCAGAACGAGTTATAATTCTACGTCTCAGAACAGGACACAACCGACTCCGCAGTCACATGTATACAAAGTTCAAGATTGGCAACACGGCCATGTGTACATGCAGCACAGAGTGCCAAACATATACTTCAAGAGTGTTCTGAGCATGAAACGCCGAGGCAGACATATTGGCCAGAGGAAACAACACTGGAATCAAAGCTCTATGGGACACTGTATGAACTACAAAAGACAGTGAGTTTTATTATGGAGACAGAATTGCAGATATAGACATGTTTCAAGTGAACGAAAGAAGAAGAGAATACCAACAAATTGGGCTGTACATGTTTAATTATGCCCAAATTGTGAAATGTCTGCTTCAACCATGAGTATAAAGAATAACAATCATTAAAATGAAACTCACTTGGTTTGTGACATGAAGTCATCATAGAGGTATCTCTGTCTCTTTGACAAACGGCACATGACGACATGCTCAAACTTCTGAGGCATTTGCTTCTCTACTTCATTCTTTAATCGACGAAGAAGGAAAGGCCTCAAAACCTAAAATACACCATCAACAAGTAATCATTTTAATCACTACCAATTATTAATTTTTAAAAAGTTGGTAGCATATCCTATTTATGATGTAGCGCTCAACCCAGTATTTTTTGGTTGTAGTGATTTTCTATGCAATATAAACACATTCAGTAGGTCGCCACTGCTTTCTGAACAGTCTGGATGTCCAGTTATCTGTAGCAGGATTTGAGCCAATACAATGGTTGTCCCTGATGTTCTATGTAGCACTCCATTACACAAAGAGATGGATATTAATTAACAAATTTTTTTGATAAACCTTCTATTGTGTTTTGGCAGCCTCTGCCAAATTATAAATCCTACAAAGTAATTTCACTTCATTATAAATTTGCAATAAAATGTGTTTTTAAACATCACAACAAAGTCTTTAAGAAAATATTTAAAGATAAGAACCTAACCTTGTGCAAACGTCGGACTAGATTTTCATTGTACTCCTGACTTCCTTCAATCATGCCAGTTAGAGGATTAGAAAACCACTCTTTGAATTCTGAATGAGACTGAAATACATTGGGCATGAGGAAGTGCATTAATGACCACAGCTCCATGAGTGAATTCTGAAGAGGTGTTCCTGTGAGTAACAGTCTCCGTTGACTTGAAAAATTGAGAAGCATTTGCCATCTCTGAGATTTGAAGTTTTTTATGTTTTGAGCCTGCAACAAAACCACAACAATTGTAGATTTAGATAGTATTAATGAGGGAAGCCTTATGCATATGACCAACACACATTTCTTTGTTAAATTGATACTTATAATCAAGCCATAATTTCTTAGGCACTACTTTTTTTTTTATTGATTATCCTAAAGTTATAAATTATAAAAAGCAATAAATCTTTATAACAGGGATTGCAAATACAGAGAGAAAATGAGATGCTGTACTTTTGTTTCCAGGGTGTACCAAAAGGATGTACTTTTGGGTTATCTGCTAACGCTGGATCCACCGACAGCAATCCGATACCCTTAGCACCCAGACAGTTGTTTCATCACATGGAATTGACACAATAGACCTGGAAGATGCTTACAACATAGTGCCCTTGGATTTCTTGATGAACATGATGCTGCTACTCCAAGTAAAGTCCTTTTATTGTCAGGTGGATTGTTTTGGCATTTTTTAGAGACAGGTGGTTCTTACCTGTGGAGGTCGGTCATTGACACAAACAGTCATAAGCTCGGGACTGGTTACCTGTCCCAGTATTATTTAAAGTGTATACAGTTCAAATTACGAGCTGTCAGCTGAGATTACAGGACCGGGGAGAACTGTCCTATGCTGAAGACATCTTGGTATATAGGCATGGATAGAGAAATGAGCATCACAAATTTGCAGAGGGAATTTGATCGTTTAGGGGGAGTGGTGCAGTGATTCTGGAGCTTTTGTTAATCCATTAAAGGCATCGATAACATGTTTTCCCCTGAATAATCACATAGTAAATACGTCCACACCATTGGATGTCCTTAAGAGAACCAGCTCAAAGAAGTACTTTCTATGAACGGAACGAATCTAACAAGATAAACACCATAGTCAATACTCAGAGGGCTGCAGTAACCATCTCTACCTACATTCTCATATTGGGTGTAGTTGTTCCTTATACTCTGCAGCGCTCAGCTATTACTACCAACAGCACTAGCTATAAAAGTCCAGACATACCTCCTCCCCTGAAACACAGATCCATCTGTAAACACAATGACATCATTATTTCCAGTCAAATTGGCATGCACCATTTCGCAGTACAAAGAAACTGCTCCTTTCATCACTATGAGATAATAATGTCTTTAATGCAGTAAATTCCCTAATCAATTCACACCTTGAGATCACCACACCCCTCAGTTTTAGAACTACTGGTCTACGCAAACAAATATATGATGAAAAAAAACTAGGAATATATCTTACAACTAAGTATTTTTATAATTAAAGAACACTTTTTTAATGTGGATTTTTTAAAAACTGCAAATTCAAAAATTAATGAATAAGACAACAATTAGGAAAGAAACATTAAGAGCTAAACATATAACAGTGTATACATCACTATTACCAGAGACAGAATACATTAGTCAATTTAATACAGTGATGGGCAAACCACGGCACGCAAAGCCATGTTTACTGGTCTACCAGGCTAATTCATAGCACAGACTCCCAAGCTCAGAAAAAAAAAACCACTTGGTACTTGGAAGAACTAAAAATTAGGACTGTATGACCCCCATACTGCACCGAAAATGCTCAATCTGACACAAAAAATATTGCACACCTGATTTAACATGACATCAGAGTGTGCTATGAACGATTGGTTGATAGAACGATGCAATTCAAATTCTCACCTCATCTAGAATAAAGTATTTCCACTTTTTTCTACGGAATGCCTGATGGTCCTGCACTACTAGCTTATATGATGTTATACACACATGGAATGCATTTGTCTTTGTCCAGCCCTGAAAATATAAAGCTCTCATGATAATGTCAAAACAGAATATTTAATTTATTGAGCATTCAAGTTTTATTGGTCTTTTCATTCTACTTCCATTATGTTACATATCCTTGTATACAGTCTTCTTCTGCGTTCATTCTCAACAGTACGCTGGTTAGCAGGATGTAGTCCAGAGAACGGAATGTGTTGTAATGATTTACAGCATGGCCATTATATTTGCATCTTTTGACTTGACACATAAGACTTCACATGGTTTTGGATCAAATGATCCTCTATGTGATGACACAGCTAACTCTTACCCCAATTTTTCTCAAGTCATCTCATGCGACACATGAAAGGTTGCAGTTTTGTAATTCTTTACTACCATTTTAATTTCCGACTTAACATGGGTGGCCTACATATATAAATTGATGTGACATAATAGAAGTGAAGAACAAGAACTATTCTTATGGAATAAATACCAGGTAGGAGAGGAAGGCAGAGAATAATTATCTAAAGTTTAAACTCTAGGACTGTAGAATTAAAAGACACTATATCCCCATTGGCCGGGATTCTTTTTTGGCAATGTGCATTATTTGTGTTGAGTGTTTGGTAAACGTGATAACTTTTTTCTTTGTAAAGATATCAAAATAATTTTTTATGATGTAAATTAATGAGTGAATAATGAATATAATATTATTTTTTTTGGTGTTGTTGTATGTGTGATATGACAGTTGTGAGCAAGATGTGAAGTTGAAAATTGGGGGGGAAATCTCAAAACACCATTTGAAAAAACAAAATCGCAAAAATTATTTCTTGATGCACCTAATACTTGAGCAATGTCTGGCAACATTGATAAAATCCTCCTAAATATCTATTCCTGTTGTATATATGTTTTTATTTCATATCCAAACTAATATAATATGGACTTAAAAAAACGTATGCAACGTGAAGACATCGCATACGTCTATCCATCCAACACTACGTCTAGAACTACATACAACGTAATAATATTCCATGCAGACGTGGCACCCCGTATACATTTTGTTTTTTTCAATGAATATTCTTATAATCTAACAAAACATGTAGATATTATTTTCCATGACGATCACTTACCATGTCACTAGGTACTACATTTGATAGTAAGATATGGTGCCAAAAATTGACAAACGTCTTTCTAGAAATCCGTTGACAAAATCAGCTAGCTTTACCTTTTTACAATTGTAATTTGTAAAGGAATTTGACCTTTTGACTCATGTATTCCTAGCTTTGTGTGATTCTGTAGTGAACGGAGGTGACTAAACAGGTCCTGGTAATGTAATGGTGTCTGCGCCTATAGAGCCTGTGCGGTTAAACATCAGAGCAACAGCGGGTAACAATAATCTCATTAGAATATCAAAAGGAAACAGGATTGAGGGAGATCCATCTGTGTTCATTCCTAAACTCCTGCAGTTTAGCGAGATAAAGTCCAGAAAAAGAATTGTATTGCATCGTGTTTTCCAGAAGGGGTACAGCATCTTTTTTTGTGTAAGTTTGCACCTTTGAACACTTCTTAGTAATTTCTTATGAAGTGCAAGTCAAGTGGTAATATTGCTATTCTTTGTTCACCTTTTGAGCCAATCAAATACACAACGGTGTTACGGGTAATGATCACCAATGTCTTAGAACAGGCACTTGAAGCAAAGTTACTTGACTTATATACAGAAATACATGGTACGTACTACGTAAATGAAATGTTGCATACTTGTCTCTTGAGTTTTCTCTCCTTAATACTGCCATAGTATGTAAGTATTTTGAAGGCCGGGCACCACTTTTTGAACTCCATCTCCCAGTTAAGCATCACACTCGTAGGTACAACAATGAGGTGGGGGCCCCAGACACCTATGATTTAAAAATTTATAGTTCACAAAACATTCAGCACATTTCATTCAATTCAAGTTATAAAAATGACTTCTGTGTTCAGCATCTGAAGATCATGCTAGATTACCAAGCATGTCGCCAGGGCAAAGTCCACTACCATCTTCAGGTTCTAGGGTGTTCAATAGCTTTTGCCTCAAATCTATCTTCTGGTCAGACCTGCCGCCTCTGCTCTTTGTATGTTGGGCAATCCTGAAGGACTTGGATCTACATTAACACTCATCTGTGTATGAGATCCTCGATAGAAGTGGCCTAAAACTACAACTCTGATCTACTCCCTCTTTAAAATAGATCTACAACTCTGATCTACTCCCTCTTTAAAATAGATCTACAACTCTGATCTACTCCCTCTTTAAAATAGATCTACAACTCTGATCTACTCCCTCTTTAAAATAGATCTACAACTCTGATCTACTCCCTCTTTAAAATAAATATGTTTGAAAAGGAAGTTGAAATATTTGTTCAATAAGACTACAGATAGGTGGCACAATAAATGGCCACATGAACAATAAACATCATGTAGCTCCTTGATAAATGAGTGCACAGACAAGTGTTGCAGACAGCTGTTTACGAAAAGACATCCGTCAGTGAAATTTGTTGCAGACATCGTGCTGCAGGTTAAGTAAAATGGTACCTCTTATGGTGAGGTATGCTCCTTCCAACCGCAAATGTTATTTCAATCTGGTTATATCAGAACCTTTAATTAACTATGAAAAAATAGTGGAGGTCGCAGTTCTGGTTATCAGTCACCACGGCCTCCAGAGTCAATGTAAAATATGGCAAAGATGATTGTGAAGACACATTTATAATGCTACTTGAACCAACTTCACAGTTCTTGTGGATTGCTTGCAAACACAATCCTCACCATGTCATGCAGGTGTCCAGTTTCATTCTCCCAACTGCAGTATCCTCATCATAGTGGTCACTAAACAACAGGAATATGTCCTTTTATTCATCACAAACACCATGACTACAGGTTCTTGGCACCGAATGGTAAGAGCCCATATACAAGTAGGAACAAGACAGAAGAAATAAATTGGTGCTTTTGATGCAAACCTGTCTACCATGATTGTATATGCCCAGGACAAATGATCCATTAAGATCCTGTAGATTCAGTACTATAAGTTGTATACACCTGTTGTTGAAAACCTATCTAAGCATGGGCTGAAAGTTTGACACATTAATACTGTTATAACTTTTGTAACAATATAAAATCATTCCATATGCATGAGATGTCACAATACCTTTCTCACAAGCAAGATGAGCTAACACAGCGATAGTCTGAATAGTTTTTCCAAGACCCATCTCATCAGCCAGGATCCCATTTAGTCTTTTATCATGCATTGTAGCTAACCAGTCCAAGCCCACATGTTGGTATTCTCGAAGACTGTGCTTTAGCAGGAATGGTACTTTCGTCTTTACCTAAATTAAAAACATTATTTATTTACTTCAGTTTGCCATCAATCTGAGTTGCAGTAATAGAAAAAGAACAAATTGATCAAAATGCTAGGCACCATAAATAGATTTACATTGTTTCATAATTATGGTGGTTATAGAATAGTAAATACATTTCCAATTAAAACAATATTCCATACAAACAAATATTATGGAACATGTAAAAATGAAAGACATTAAATAATTTAAAGATATCAATTTTAGGAAATGTTAATATGTTGGACAACAACACAATTCAAAGAGAGATCTCCCTGGTGTAGTGGTTAAGGTGTTTAGTATGTGCTCAAGAGGTTGCAGGGTAAAATTTCGCTCTCTACAGATTATTTATAATGTGCATTTTTTTGGGATTAACACTCAAAGCTACAGAGTTGTATGCTATGAGTGTACTTTTGACAGGTGTAGTGCCACTTCATTGAGAAGGATGGAGTACATATGGGGTAACTCAAGTACAATGAAGTCAACTCTCTACATCTTTTCAACATTTCAATTCAAAGTGTTGAAAACCAATTTAACATGACCATGACTACCACCTACATTCTAATAGTATTATTTTCTCATAAAATATGCTGCTGGAGTTAGGAGAGAATCCTGCAATTTGAAAATTGTGAGAGAAGTAGATTCCATGAATATGTGAAGCAACAGAAAGGATCATCCCTCATAACTGATATATTGACTGAATATTAGTTGAGGCTCTGTTATATTTACATACAAATAACAACTTCTTTTCAGATCTCTAATTTCTTGAGAACTAATGTAGATGGTATACAACACTAACTCCTGTCGGTTAGTAAGATGAAATCAAGCAGAGTACAAAGCATCATTGTAATATCTGAACATTTCTGAACAATATATCTGATTTTAGAGGATACTTTTCCATTATTTTAACATTCTACAAGATGGGCTAGATATCAGTCCAAAACCCCATTGTTGCTTCTGACAACACACCTATGTCAGATCACGGCCACAATACTTCAGAGCCTCTGAAGATACATGAGAATGACCCACAAAAAAGAATTGATTACCATGTCTTAGGTATAACAAAGCACTTGACTGTAACAAGCTGTTCAGTGGTCATTTCTAATTTGTTCCTTAATTGTTTACCACTGTAACATTTTACTTGCTATGGAATTCTTTGAATTTTAAAACACCAAATATCAACAAATCAAATTTATGTAATTTTTGTGTATTAATTAAAGCCTATTATATTATATATCAAATTATAGGAAAATAGTAAATATTATATTTGGTAATTTTGCGATAATCTCCAAATACTCTTCTGCATTGTATAGCATAACTTTGCAATGATGGGCAAGACCTCAATTCACACCCACAAACGTTTATTCAAAAGTGGATGTTTGCACTGTCTGATGTTGGGTACATTACTGAATGCAGCGTGGGTGAAGAAATTTTCGAGGATGAAATTGTAGAAAATTCGCATGTCCCTTCGGCATATAGCCATGAATGGCGTAGCGACTTCGATGAAATTGTTGGGAGATATAGGCCTAGCTGATAATGTTAGTGTGTTAGACGTGTTTTGAGAGGTAAGTTGATTTTTATAATATAATATATATTGTCCATTGATCACGCTGCTTTCAAGATTTAGATGGTGAATCACTGAATATCGACTGTGTTAGAGCGATAAAAAATGACTAGGTCTATCTTTCAGATAACGATTTATGGCAAATCTATGAGGTTCATTCATTTTTACCAGTGATATTATGATGATTTGACAATGAAACCACATAAATACTATTTGAATTATGTTTATTTTACAGGGTCCCCACTTCAGAAAATATAAAAACCATAAATAAGTAAGTTTTTTTCCTTTTATGTTATAATTTTATTTTTTGGTGAAAAATCATCTTTACTACTTTCTAATACGTCTGGTATCACACACACGTAAAAAATTAATTGCACCAATATATGCAATATTCAATTCTTTATTTATATTTACATATATTAATTATCTCTAACAACAAAAAAGTTATTGAATTTTTAAAACAGCCACAATCAATAACACAAATTCTCAAAAAAGAATTCAGTGGCAGGGGGAAGTTTTTGGATTTGTAAACACAGCTTGCTAAAGGTTAATCGAGTTGATGACATCATTTGTGGCGATCGCCGGGTAACACTGGATGAACTGCATGCCATGTACTTTAGTAAAAGTAATGTCCACAACATCATTAAAGATATGGGTTACTCAACGGTTTGTGTACATTGGGTGCCCAGAATGTTGACTGACAGACATAAAGAAAAACCATAGCCATTAACCTTCTGCACCATTACGAAACTGAAGTAGATGATACTTGGGTTAATTTTTAAAAAAACCAACCAGAATGCAATCAATGGAAGGCAGTACACACCATCGCAGACAAGAAAGACGTTAAAAGAAAACTGTATCTTGTCATAATATAGTAATGGCCTCTGTCCACATCTTCATACCGGCGCAGCACCATGAAAGTGAATTGGGTTTTATAAACTTTTGTTTTATCGTATTTTCAATAAAATCATAATGAATTGTGATTTGGATGATGAATTCTTTGGAGTTGTACAACTATTTATTCACTCTAGTAAATAAATAATTGTAAAATAGAAATGTCTTTATTGTTGCTCGGGATGTAAAGAGGTAAACGCCTAGCTAAAACATTGTTCGCCGAAGACAGATGTGTCGGGCCATTAGCGCAAATAAAACGGCGACAAAGCACATTTCCATTCTGTGGACTACATCCTGCTGGAAATCTAGTAGGATCATGGTCCTGCTACAAGGGGGAATCCAGCGAAAGTTTGAGAATGAACGCTGAAGAAGCTAAAACATTGGACCAACAAATTTAATACAAATAGCTATTTGCATGGTTCATACTTCTGTGGTTTCCAAAGTGTACCCTTTAGGCTGCAAGCTTTGAGCTGCTGCTGCTATGTCGTTAAACTCTTTGCCTGGCCCCTCAGCACTTGACTCATCACCCTGAAAAATAAAGCAGGAAATGGTTGCTCCTATTATATTTTTTATGAATTTAAGAGTAAACTTTGTTACAAGAACAATGATTCATCATAAATCACACAATTTGGAGAAATAAAATGGAGCAGTCAAAGTTGTTAATTATTAGTGTTCTTACACATTGTTTACACACGTGTTTATCTGCCTATTCAGTGTTTGACCAGAAACAATCAAACTGGGTTTGTCTCACATCACATACTTTCGCAGACATGGTACCGTGACACTATTCAATACCTTACAATAGCATGAATTCTGTTTCTCATTTTCTGATTTATTAAAAGCTTAAACATGATATGCACTTGCTGGGCAGAAATTTAACTACAACAAAATTTGTAATTTTAAAGTTTTTATTTTTGGTAGTTAATGTTAAAATTAAAGAACATAAGCACTAATAGAATATAAATAAGCACTAATGAAGAATATAAAAATGCTCCAACATATAACATTTTATTACAATCCATTGGGGGTGAACAGACCATTTAGGGCCTGAACCAGACAAGGATTTTGACATGAATCCTATGTCTCTTACATTCATGCGCAATTGACTACAGCTGAAACTACTGTCTGTTCTGATAGTAAACTTAAAACACATAGCCTCTCCTGCACAAATGTGTGCATAGCAGTATCCGGAGGTATCCATTTCTACAAAGTTTGCTATGGGGGTCAACTGTCTCCATTAGTGGATCCAGGCCCTGCACAATCTACCACCTGCAGCGATAGTGTCTTGTGAACTGAAATTGCGCCCAGTCAGAATACACCCAATGTGTGATATATTGAAAACAAAGACAAGAAAATTAGTGAGGGATTTATAAATTTGATGCTGAGGAGAATCGTGAAGGCACAGTATGCATAACTTGACACAGCCAGCAAATGCTCGGCCGCAGAAAGAAGAATCACGGCCTGCCTCTTGAGTGCTTGTCACTGGCGGGGAATGCATATTCATGAACTCCCCAAAAGAAGAGCCAATAGAGCTCTCTTCAAAATCTCAGTATGTCATGGAAACTAAAACTCAATAAACTTTAAAAACAAAAAAATTGTGTCCATCATTTTCTCTCACAATCACAAACTTGTCTAAAGATCTGTCACGTCAAAATGAGTGGGGAAATAAAGAATTTCTACTACTGTGTATTGACACAGCTGGCCTTACTTTGTGTAGCCATTTTTCCGTAACTTAAAAATATGGAAAAGCTTAAACTCAATGAATCGGAAAATTATAAACATTTGGAAGAAAGTTTCATAATTCTAGCATTAATTTATGATTCAGGAAGTGATTTAGAAAGTGTTAATTTGTATTGTGATACTAGTACTAATTTGATGGATATATTCGTGGTTAGACGTGATATGGTAAGATCCCCACTTTCGCTTTCTGGCAATAATGGTGTAATTCAAAACATTGATCATGTAAATGTTTTAAGTATCTTTGAATTTGTATCAAATGATACTATCATAAAACACATTTGTGATGAGAAAAACAAAACATATTACTGATAGGAAAAACTTTGCATTCAGAGTCAAATGGATTATTATGATTGAAATAATGTTTCATTTTGCGAAATGAATGTGTATGAATGTTTTTATGTCTCCTCCACAATATAAAGAAGCATTTGTAAATTCATAAAATGAGTACACAGTAATAATACTCAAATTATTGTTGAACATGAGAATGCTGTGGGCAAGCAAATTGGTTAGGAGATAAAAATTCAACAACCCTCAAAATTCCCCCATACTGCAGTCATGATTTGAAAAACCCACAATGTAAACACTGCTAACAAAACAGCTGAACACATCTTTATCCTACCCTATCAACTGCCAAGAAAACACATAACAGTATGGATAACGAAGTGAAATTCAGAAGACCTGCACATTTTTAACCTTTATGACTCTGAATGAAAATTACGCAATACACCCCCTGGGGCCTGAATTCTTTTTTGGATTATTTGCGTTATTGATGGTAGGTGTTGTGAAAACGTGATAACTTTTTTGTTTTAAAAGATATCAAAATAATTTTTGCATATCTAAATAAAGGAGTGAATATAGTCATGTTTTTAAAAAAAAATGTTGTATGTATGATATGAGCAAATGTGAAGTTGAAAATTCAGGGAAAAATCTCAAAACGCCATTTTCAAAATCACAAATACAACGTCTTGATACTTGATCATTGTGTGGAAACATTGATAAAATCCTCATAAATACCTACACTTGATATATTGTTTCATATCCAAACTAATATAATATGGCCTAAAAAACTAATAAAACGTGAAGAAATCGCATATAATGTCCGTCCGGTCAACACTAGGTCTAGGCTGACACGCAGCGTAATTATTGTCCATGCACAGACGGGAAATACCCCTGATACATATTATTTTTTGTGTTTTTGAACAAATAAACAAACATACTTATCAAATAACAACATATTAAACACAAAAACAACAATTAGAACATGTAGTCACGATACGGCCCGAAAATGGCCAAAGTTGCTCTAGAAATGCGCTGACAAAATCTGCCGACTTTCCCGTTCCTACAATGCAAATGTGCAAAGGTATTTGACCTTTAAACTGTGACGTATTCCTAGCTTCGTGTGGCGGAAATTTTTATGTCATATAAGCATTACTTCGCAAAGTTCCGCACTCTGGAATTGGGCGATGGCGCATGTAGCGGGATTGCGCCCGCAGGCACAATGGAGCCTGTGCTCATAGGCGCAATATTGTGACTATAGAGTCGTAAAGGCTAACAATGACATGGAACTGCCAGGAGTAGAATCACTCAGCAGTAATTGGATATCACCAACATTACCATGATTTCCAAGAAATAAAACACACAATGTTAGAACAACACTCTTCCTGAACTTACACGAGACAATGTTTCTTTTGTAACCAGAAACTCTAGACCAACATCATCTTGTTTGCTAGCTAATGTGGTCTCTTTATTATTCTCCATTTCCTTTTCCTCCATCTCTGACTCCTCTTCCTCATCGGATGATTCACCAGATTCTTTTTCAGACTCTGCAATTCACAAAATATGAAATATTTAAATCATTTGTTCTGCTTACAAGTATATAAACCCAGTCTTATGGGAAGATTTAAAGTTTCAATTAGTAATCTGAAATGATAGGCAGGTCATTGGCATTAAGAAAGAAATTTTATAATATGAATGAAGTTTTAAATATATTTATTTTACAAGTGGCTTCCCAAATCATTAAATAAGATTTAAAATCTTGTATTTAAGGATTGCTATAATTTATCAAATTATATATTGTCCAAATAATTTTAGACCTTTTTTTAAAACACTAACAAGACATTGTGCATTCGACGATAGGAAATTTATTTAGGATGTGATTTAGGAAACATTTCAGGATCTGTCATGTAATGTTATGGGAACAGAATTCAAGATGTAAACATGTAAACTATGACACAACAATTCATTATGTTCTATAAACCTACAACTTACCAAATAATTATATTTCTAAATTTGTGTATGCATACCTGAAGATTCTTCATCGTCTTCATCATCTGAACTCTCTTCTGGTATCTCAAAATCACTATCATATGCACCAGCGTACTTCTGCATCAGTTCTTCAACACTCATTTCTCCTGAGAATAAACAAAACAATACAAAATGACATTTGAAAAAAATCAGATTATTGAATTGATGCAAAATAAGATGCAACAAATGTATTGTAGTTTGAAAAGGATACTAATAACTTTATCAAAAAATATATCACCCACAGAAAGTGAAATAGGAAGCCATTGACCATGGTGAGTAAAAAAAAACAACCTATTTCTTGTGTGCATTTTGATGTGGATAAGTATCATTATGAAGGTTATTCACCAAGTTTTAGAATATTTTATAGGGGGTTAAAAAGTAGACTAGTTGATTTTATCTCCTTCAATGCAGTTCCCCTGTTATTGTATAACTTTCAATGCTATGTTCACCTTCGCATGCTAATGAGGGCCATTATAATCACATTCCAATGCACATCACTGAAGGAAGAACCATGTCAGAAAAATGATGCACATGAAGCGGGTTCTTCTTTTTTGGAAACAGGAAGAAGTCACTGTGCTAAGTCTGGTGAGTAGAGTGGATGGGGTATGATTTCATGCTCACATTGCTGGGCAAAAACAATGGGAGCCATGATTGGCATGAAGATGAAGAAACCGCATGGCAGATACCTTTGACGTGAAGCTGCTCATGCTAAATCTTCAATATGCTGGCCATGAATGCGTAGGAATTGTCAACCAATAGTGTGTCTTTAAAATAATACACAGCACTCCTGCCCTTCTTTACTATTACTTAGGAAAGTGCAAAATGTTTCGACCACCTCTCACATTGGATATATTGAAGGCAGATATAATAGCCAACCTGTAACAACTGCAGAAAAATAATAGGAAACGGTAAAAACAGTCTTTGACATGCATGACAAGTGCCGGTTTCCCCCATTTCTTTGCTAAAAACTACACTAGTAATTCAATATCCTAATGGAAGATAACTCACCTTCAGTTTTGAGATCTTCAAGTTCATGAGAATAATCTTTCTTCTCTTGATTTTCTTGCTCCTCGATTGTTTCTTCAACATCTTCCTCCTCATTCTCACCATCAGCATTAAAGTCCTCATCACCCTAAGATTTAAAAAAATATTCTGCCTTTGCAATCCCAACTTAATAAAAGGTCTATAGTTAGTAAAATGTGCATTTAATTTTGCAGCAAAGATTGAAAACTATCTTGTTTTAGAAATGTGAAGGTGATTTATAAATATAAGAAATTGAGGAAAAAATAAAGAGGAAAAAACTGGTAACTAATCCTGTCCGACTCTGTGGTGGTCAAGGTACTGTGACCAAATTTCACCACAGAGGAGTGTGCGTCCGGACCATTCAGAAAGCAATGGCAAACTTCTGCATATATTTATATTTCCTAGAAAAAAAATTCTGGGTTGATGACTACGTTCTGAATAGGATATATGCCAGTTTTATATTTTTTAAAAATACTATAAATTTTACATTGAAAGGTGTAGAAATGACGAAATTAGGAAAAGAGTTGGAATATCAATAATATGTATTGAACATATTGAAAGATAGCAAGCAAAATGGTCCAGTCACCTTATGAGAATGAATCCAAACCAAATACAAATAAGAGCATATAATAAATATTCGTGCGTAAAGCCAAAGGTAGCCCAAGAAAACGGTGGATAGAAAACATCAAGATAACCTTGAACAAACATGGACTAAATGCAACCACAGCGACACATATGGCATTGGAATGACAGCTTAAGCTCCCACCCCTACGCTTAATGGCAAGTGTGAATATGATCAAACATCATTCATCTGAAGACGGACAATAGACTATCACAAAATGTGTAAGAATGTTATTTCCCCTATATCATACCTTTGAAGGTAGTGATTCTTCACTGTCGCTGTCATCATACTCATCAAATACTAAATCACTGGAGGGCTTGTCCAACATCTCTTTTGGCAGTGTTTTCAGTAATTCTTCCAAAGGTATTTCACTTTCCATCTGCAAGGCTTCAACTTCCTTTTTGGTAGCATCCTGAAAATAAAACAATGCAGAAAGTGTCACTGCTGTCATTATAATGAACATTGAAGTCATAATTTACACATGTTTGAATAATGATTGCATATTTATCAAATAGATTTATACATTCACCATCATCAAGTGCTGTGCCAACTGGAGCATAGGTGATTTATTCAATGAATAAATTATTTATTCCAAATTCAATGTGGAAGTATTGAAAGGTAAAGACTTCAATTTGTTTAATTATAATAGACCACGAGATTCCACAAGGTTCTCACTATGTAAATTATATAATATTCAACAGCCTTCGATCGATCAAAAATACGGTAGGTCTAGCTCTAGATAGGTATAAATCTGTCTTTATCACTTTCTCACACGTCTCGTATCACACAAACAAAACTTACACCAATATACACAGAATTTAATTCTTTATTTATATGTGCAAATATTATTTAAATATCTGTAACAAAAAATTTATTGCAATTTCAAAACAGCCACCGACGATTGCGTAACATTTCCAAAAACCAATTCCGCGGCAGAAGAGAAATTGTGTAATTGTAAGCACAGCATGCTTAAGGATAAATATTATTTCAATCTCTAACAACAACAAAATTATCCATTTTCAAAACAGCCACAAACAATAACTTAAATTCTCGAAATTGAATTCAGCTGCAGGGGAAAATTTGTTATATTGTTTACAGAGTGCAAAATAGCTAATATTACTATTTTTAATAGTTTATACAAAAATTTTGGAATTTCACCATTTTTGGTCAAATGTTTGGCCATAACAATATCAACCATCTGGCAACTCAGTGACACAATATTAAGACTGACTGTACCAAAGATTTCTACCAAAATTACATTTTGGTAATTATGTATATTTAACCACCTACAAACATCTGGGAAATAATTTTAAAAAACTTATCATTTATTTAACTCAGCCGTTGTGAATCCCTGCATGAAAAAAAAAAGGATTAGTAATAGTGTGATTTATCATGCATATCATAAGAAGCAACTAAGGAGGATTGGATGTGAGGAATGAGATTGGCAGGAATAATTAAGAAAGAATAATTAAGTGTGAACAATTGACAGGTAACATCTGATCTGTCTTGCGTAATGCCATTTTCAGAACAATCTCACAATCTTCCACTTGAAAAGTCTATTAGAATTTAAGTGACTGAAAATAACTAGGTTATAATAATCTTGAAATGAATCAGTCAGTCAAATTTGTGAATGAAAAGTTCAAAACTGTAAACACAGACATTACTAGACGAGCAAAAGAAGAGTGAATGAAAAGTATGTAGTATGATAGAGTGGCTCTTTCAACCCAATACGGTTACCTCATAAAAGATGTATTTACAACACACAAAAGCAGTGAATACTTGCACTACCAGAATTGTATATTTACCTCATCTATACCAGACTCTATCTCTTCTAATGCAATAGTCTCCTCATCGTCACTAGCACTTTCTAGGGGCTCAAATTCTGTAAATAAAGAATTCAGTGCCAATGTAAACAATATATTTGATTGGTATTAGATAACAGTGACCCAAATGCCATGTTGAACTCGGATGTGTCAGGCCAAACTGTACAGATATTGCAGCAAAGAGTTATAAACCACAACAACGCAGTTCGTTCTCTGGATTAAATCCTGTTAATCTGAAGGAATTTGAGAATAAACATAGATAAAATAATTAATCAAAGAATGAGTTGAACTATATGAATTAAAGTTGTGATGTGGACACCTGTGACTGTCATTAGCTACTCAAGACATCAACAAAACAGGTCAAACATGCATGGTGACCGTGGATAATTAAGTTTGGTAAACATTATGTAAGGTCTCTCATGTGGCTGGCTTACTATACTAGCAATATGGTTACAGACATCCACCATTCAGTAGAAGTTGTAAAAACACAACGTATTAGTTACAAACACCAAAGTCAGATGTTGCACAACTAAAACACCACATTTAGTTATCTGGACTACATCCTGCTATAAGAGGCATCCAGGAGTTTGAGAACAAATGTCAAAAAAATTTGCAGATTTGGTGTGTGTGAAGAAAAAGCAGGAAATGTTTTAAATTTCTGGAAATAATGGCATTAATATTTAATGAGTAATCCATTGTTCACAACAATGTGCAAAGAAAAGCTGCTATACTAGGAGACTTAAATTAAAGACAGAGTTTTAGTGTTAGTTTTTCTGAATGAGTTTGGTAAATGAACGTACCTTCACCACTGTCTATAGAGACTTCTCCTTCAGATGCTGGTTTGCTGTCATCTGTATTTTGCAGTCCTGCGGTTAACCAAGAGGAGTATTTCTCTGTCTGATCTACAATGAAACTCAAGTGCAGATCAAGCGCCTTTTTCTTCTTCTCTTCAAGTCGGGTAGTTTGTTTATATTGCACAACCTTGCACACAAGGAAAACAAAATGTGTTTAAATATTTATTATTTATACAATATTTATACAAGATACTAGAGCAATTTATGAAGCATTTGTTATATATGCTTCACACAAAATTATCGTTAATAAAATGAGCACAAGTGTTAATTTTTTTTTAATTGCACTCTGGGTCATTGTGCAGAACATACAATAATTATTATTTCTGAACTATTTATTATCTGAACTGAATTATTATTTCCATTTGTAATACATTTGAAGATCTGTTTTCCATTAGTCTCAAGCTCTTCATTATGGACCAAGAAGGATAATTGTGGAAGTTAATTGGGCTCATCAATGATCATTTATTGTTCTTTTCTTGTTTTATTTAATTTTCATATCTAGGTATGTGGAAATAACTATTGTATGTTCTGCACAATGACCCAGAGTGCAATAAATATACATGTTAACAATAATGGAATTTTCCTTGATTGATAAAACATAATTTCATGTGTTAATGCTTCATTACATTCGAAATGGCCAATGTCAGAGTAGATAGCTTCTATAGCCTATTTCAACCTCCTGTACCATTCATGGATCTACTGCCCTGGACATGGTGGTGTACTTAACAATTGCTTATACAATGCATGTGTCTGTGGTTTGAAAGTTGATTGTAAGGGAGATAACTAATTACTTATCGACCATATGCTGTATGTTGACACTTGTGACTGATGACATGTTTATGTCAGAGAATTTGGCACTAATTATGGCATTAGTAGAATTGGCCATCTGCAGAGTAAGGAGTATGTTTAATAAACGTATTACCACCAGGGGAGTGCACACTGACAACTGATGGAGAAAACTGAGCTCATATGTTTCTGCCTGGAGTGATCTTCTTCGTCTTCAGCGTTCATTCTCAAACTCCTGCTGGATCTGTCTTGTTGAAGGATCATTGTCCTACTAGATTTCCAGCATGATGTAATCCAGAGAATGGAAATGCTCTATCGTCGTTTTATTGGTGCCAAAGGCTTGATACATTCGTCTTCGACTGATCCTGGAGTTATCTAATATCACTCTGTAAATCAATGACCTAATATATAACCCCCCCCCCCCCACTATTCATAATCTTTTTCTCATTTGCAGTTTGACATGTCTACACAACAAGTCTGGTTTTCTTAATAAATGCTGCTGCATTTGAACGCTCCTCAGTGCTCCCATACAGTTTTCTATGGACATCATTCTCTTTGGGCCAGTGTTCTTCCCATAACTGGTTTAGTGTATTGCAGTCTTGCAGGATACGTTCAGTAGTCTGTGCTGCCTACCCACATGGGCACAGAGGTGATGGGACCAGTCTATGTCTATTTAAGTGGCTGTTTAATCTGTTGTGTCCTGTTTTGAGGCGGAAGATAATAACCTGTTCAGCTCTGTCGAGATAGTGGTAACTATTTTTTGGGTGGTCGACTTTCATGATAGCTTTGATGAAGGTCCTCTTATTCCTTTGTCAGCATATCTGCCTCTTTATTTTCTGGTATGCTACAGTGGGATGGTATCCACTGTAGTACTACCCTTCTTTGAATGCTCACTTCTTGTATGGCTTCCTTCACTATTCATAATGATTAAAAACAATATACTTGTAACTACCATATTTGAAAATACCTTTTCAATATTCGTCCAAAATTCTTTGACCATTTTAGCTAGTTGACTTGCAATCTTTTTCAATTTGATTGCTTCTTCTTTTTCTGCTCTCAGTTCTTTTTGTTCTTGTTCCTTGAAATGATTAGCCACCATCTTTGCAAGCTACAAATACCAAAAAAAAGGCCAGTTAAAAAAATGTGTATGATAAAATGTGTAGTAAAATTCATTTTTACTTAGAATGAGCAATTGTTAGAAGCAAATTAAGACTCACAAACAGCCCAAAATTTTGGGGCCCAAAACAGGAGCACACAATAGCAACACTGTTATCTGCCAAGCATGTCATATGAGATGGATAAGGAGGTTGTGGGGTTGAGTTGGCTGCCCCATCCCACATAGGATGGGGGCATCAGAAGCCATGCTGATGTGTCAGGACAAAAGGATCACAGCTAAGCTGTAAAATAAGAAACTAAAATAACACTCTGTTCCCTGGACTGATGATCTGTAGGAGTTGAATGAATGTGGAAGACCAACAAATATGTAAAAATACTGGTCAGATGTTATGCAGAAAAGGTGCACACATCATAGAACAGTTGCAAACGATGCTCCAACACATGTTCTTTTGACGACATACTTCTGACAGGAGTTTGAGAACAAATGCATAAAATTATGTAAAAATTAACCCACAAAATGAACATTTCACCTTTTTAGCAGCAGCCTTCTTCCATTTTCTCTCTTGAATAAAGTCAGCAGCCAACCATGTCATTTCTTCTAACAAATAGTCCCAGTGTGCTTTCTGTCTAGGTGGTTCTTGTACCCTAGGAAGCCTCTTAGCTGACCACATACCTTCTTTTCTAAGCTCATTCACTCTTTGCAACACTTGTGCTTCCTGGAAATGTTAAAAACCATTACATATTGTTTCAATGTTAACACTATTATTATAGGACAAAAGTAATATTAACGTTAATAATAGCCATAAAAAGTGTATTAAAAATATAGATGAGATCTTAACAGTATCAGGCGTGGAGAAAAAAAGGACATATGAGCATAAAACATAATTCCCTTCATAATGCACCCCTTTTTGAGGCAACTCAATTCTACCGAATTTTGGATGTAGTTGGTATTTTTATTAGATCTCATATTATGAGATTCATAGTATTAGTATTTATTTTGTGTCCTGAAATCTCATACTTTAAATTGGACTGTTTCTGGGAAACGGAAAAAAAAACAGTGTCCAGGGCCAAACACAGGCTTCTTTCAGTTTTATGACTCATTGACATGATACAAACTGTCCCAGCAGGAGCTCAAACTCTTTAACACTTAAGATCTGGGACCATAATTAAACAGTAAACATTGTGACGAGAATTTGGAAATAAAAAAATCTAGCAGTTTTTTCCCCACTATTTCAGTAAAGCAATATAATTGTATTATAGAAAAAAATGACTACAGTGGTTATGGAAAGTATGGAAACTTAAAAATATTGTCAAAATGTTGATTTTGATATTTAAAATTATGTCCGAAAATAATTTGAGCAGGAAGCTTCGGTGCAATTTAACTACTATTAACAAGATTATAAATCTAATTTCAGCAAACCATTATAATTATATTACAGAAAAATGATTATACTGCCTATAGAAACTTGTATAAATAACCAAATGGTCAGAGGGTGTCCGACAAAGTGGATGGTGCCGCAGTAACCTAATGAACAAATAGTAAAGCAAAATGAGTAAAACAGGCAAGGTAAGTGTTTTAGTAACCTGTTTTACTCATTTTGCTTTACTATAGAAACTTGAAAGTAGTTGTATTGAATATAAAATCGTGTGCAAAAGACATTTTTTCTTAGATCTACTAGAGGCTGGACTGTGAAGGTTGGTGACATCTAAGTGTTTTATTTATTTTCACAGACAATATTATGAGCATGTTTGGTTATTAAATCGGCGCACAAGAGATCTTTTATTTTTCTGTGTTTCAATTTTCATCTTCATTACGTAATTGTCAAAAAACAATCTGGTGTGCAGGGGGAAGTTACGTGTATTTAGCGTGGTTATGGTTAAAGTAAATACAAAAATCAAACAAATCAAGTATTTTTGGCATATTATAGGACATACATTGTGGAAGAACTTACTTGAGGGTACAGTTGAACAAGAGGTAGGCTGAGATACAAGTGGAAGAGAAACATCATGAGATGGACAATAACTATACCTGTTTAGCCCTTTCTACAATAACATCTTGGGAACCTCCTGTGACATTTTCGTATACTGATGATATAGACTGCTGTCTTGATCTGCCAGGAGAAAGACTTGTGGACTTCATACTTTTAGATGCAATAGTCTGCCTACAGTTAGAGGACAATAAGAATTTATTAAAATGATAGAAGATGTAGCAAGTAACCTTTAGCACACTGTATTAAAATTGTGTTATTTCCTGCCACTGCATTCTGTTTTTACTCTACATGTTAATTATGGAGGTTATTTGAAAAATGTAATAACTCTTGTTTTTGTATAGTTGTTTTTAAGGAAATGGTTACTAAATGTATTAATTTAAGTTATGTTGGTATACTTTTTATATGTGATATGCAAGAAAATGGTGATGAGGAACTCAATACTGGTAATGGAGTGGTCAGTGTTTTTTTCCTATCGTTTCTAACACCTATCGCTTCAGAACTGCGCAAGGTTTATTATAAACATCAATTTTTGTCAAAACTTGGTAAAAATGAACATACTAATGGTTCAGATGATGTTGATACTCAATTTTTAAATGGAATACTAGAGAACATGAATAAATTAGATGTTGGGGCAGTAGTTCAGTATTTAGTAGGCCTAGTTGAAATTAGTGTGAGTGTCCCACCCCGCATATCATAGACCTAGTAATGATTGAAAATAGTCAACAGATGATCTCAGCACCTCTTCCATTTATCTGTTAATTGGACTCTGAATCATAAAAATTAATTGCAAATTGTATTTTATATTAATTTTCTTGCACAATCACTTCTGATTTGTGTGGAGTTATTACCCTTGTCCTGGGAATTAAGCCCAGAGTTTTTCCTGAAAGGGAGGGATTGAAAAAGTTAACCTCTGATACAACCACTTAAATTAGCCATGTTTGTTATTACTGGTGATATACTCGCAAAGTGACGTAATTTCATTGACCATGTGAAAACTATAATTACCTGTGCATGATATCTAACTTCATTCATATACTGATCATAGATGAAATATTAGGTAATCCTTTGACATGGTGCAATTCCAAATTTTGTTATACACCCTATTATGACATTAGAACAATAACCAATGAATTTTAAAAAAGGCACAAAAATGATAAACAGTACTCTCTACACATCACTGATCATGCCAGGTTATCACACGTTAAGGACTAACTTCGAATTGTAGAGACATTATTGTACCTTTGATAATTAGAAAATTATGCAATAGGAATGACATCTGTAAGTGGTTTGATCGTGACAACAAGGGCACTTTTGTAACTGGTTTTATCTGTTCATTTTTTAAAAAAAGCACTTCACCGTAGCCCAGCGAGATGACGCCTTTGAGCAAATGGCCAAGCTCCTGCATGTGGACCGCAGACCAGAAAAGGTTGCATAACATTTCCCTTAGACCAAGAAGACTTAATAAAGTGAAACTTGGAACAGCATAATGAAGCTTTCATTCACTGGTAACACTTACCTGTAGTGAGTAATGTATTCTTGATAAAGTCTGTTTGGTTGAAAGCAATTTGTGTGTGTTCTATGTGTATTACCAGTGACTAGCAAAACTTCATTATCTATTACTTATTATAGAGGACTAAAAAGTGCATTATTACTATTATTATCTAAAAGTGAGTTAATGAGTACACTTTTTACAAACTCTTCCTCCATAAACACTGGACATGATTAAAATTATACTTAATACAATTTTTAACTACAGTGCATACCCAGGAGAACTTCCAGTTTTAGGAGTATGGACACTTGTTTTGACATCAGGGATCTTAACAAGGTGTTGCTGCAGCTCAGACGTTGCTGTAGGCAAAGGAGTGCTTGTCAAGCTTGGAGTGGTTAATGTTGAGGAGTTCACAGCTGAAATGATTCAAACAGTAGCTAGATGATGATGCAGCTGTGACGTAAGTTTCCCTATTATTTTTGTACGCTTGTTTGTGAACTTTAGTGAAATGATCTACATAAGTTATTTAACTGATCTGCCAGGAGTGTTTTTAGCGTGTCGATGGAATTAAATGGTTTTTTTTCCCCACATGCATCACGGGAACAAGAAATAGTACTGCTAAATATATTTACATTTTTTAATATATATATTTTGAAACATAAATGGACATAGAATGCAATTATCGCAAGTTCATTTTGTTAAAAAAAATAATGTTAATAAATAAAACTTTATTTTAACAAGAAAATAAAATGTATAAATGACATATTATTTCGGACATAATATTTCATCGTACTAAACTTCTGAATAAATAACTTCCACTCTTCTGTTCCTTTCGTTCACTTGAAACATGTCTATAGCTGTAATTCTGTCTACTGAATAAAACTCAGTCTTTTCTAGTTCACACATTGGCCCATATAACTTTGATTTCAGTGTTGATTCCTCTGGCCAATATGTCTGTCTCAGCAATTCATACACAGAACATTCTTGAAGTATATGCTTGACACTTTGTGCTGTCTGTCCACATTGCCGTGTTGCCAATCTTGAACTTTGTGTACATGTGACTGTGAAGTCGGTTGTGTCCCATTCTGAGGCGTAGAATTACAACTGGTTCCACTCAAACTGTATCAGTTTTGTAGATTCTTCTTCTTCTTTCGTTCACTTGAAACATGTCTACATCTGTAATTATGTCTCCATAATAAAACTCACTGTCTTTTGTAGTTCATACAGTGTCCAATAGAGCTTTGATTCCAGTGTTTTTCCTCTGGCCAATATGTCTGCCTCAGCATTTCATGCTCAGAACACTCTTAAAGTAATATGTTTGGCACTCTGTGCTGCCTGTCCACATGGCAGTGTTGCCAATCTTGAACTTTGTATACATGTGACTGTGGAGTCGGTTGTGTCCTGTTCTGAGACGTAGAATTATAGCTTGTTCTATAATTAGAAGTAATGTGGACATATTACACTTTCGATTGGAACCACCAATTATGTTTGTTGGTTGTTTTGTACTCGCTCCATAATGATCAGCACAGATATTAGTGTGATTTCCATTGGGACCTTAGTTACGTTGTGCCACCGTTATGCGCCCTGTAGGCCAGCACAGCCACTTTCGGTGCGCTACCCTAACCTGTGACAGCTTTCCTATCTGTCGCTAGGTGGCAAATGTATACTGACTCTACACCGAGACGGTTTGTCCTTCATGTCTATCTTGCACGAGGTGTTCTGTACTTGTTTCATGTAATTAGACGCATTGTGCCAGTGTCAATAGATATATTTAGGAGCTTTGGGACTAGCATTATGTTCTCAAGCTGAATAAAGCTTGTCTCCTTGGACGGGTGTACCTGTTCCCAGCAGATACTGAACCTTTTCTCTCCACTAGAATGATTTCAGTATAGGAAAAACTCAACAGTAGAGTTGGGTCCAGACTAGGACCATATTAACTAGAAACTTGTCAAATAAACAATACTTTAGTTCCAATTTCTTTGAAGCATTTTCCTTTCTCTTTGCATATGATGCTGCTGTTTAGTGCTGTGCTTCCCTCTCAGTGTGATCATTATGCTATCCTTATTGTGAGTGCCGCAAGATTCTTAATATTTCTCATAAGATCTGCCCACTTCGTAACATCTGCATTGGCCAATGCTTCCGTCGTACAGACTAGATTCACGGTGTGTCAACAGTGCTGCTGCATGTGTTGGCATAGAAGTGTCAGAGATATTGCCTGTCTTTTTTGCAGTCAAATCACTTTCCATATGCTAGCTCCACATTCTGTTTCTGTAATTCTGTTTCCAGGTTGCACCACGGGCAGTTACTTTTGGGATCTTCATTATCTACTAACCATGGGTTCGTCGAGAGCAATGGGGTACCCAGTGAACCCCATCCTTATATTGATATAAATACCAAAAAACAACAAAATAAAAGTCACAAACTGCAAGACTCAATAGAGTATCTTTGGTCTCAAAATAATTATTAATGACTCTGATGAGAATTGTTGGGCTGAATCAGTTAAGCACACATACTTACAAACAAAAATTCAGAGTTGACAAAGCATGCATGCAATAAGTAAACATTTCCATGTTCTGCACAAATAGAACAAGCCAGACCAAATGTGACAATAGCATGAAACACAACAGAAACAACATCAATGTAATTAAATGTATTTTCTTAATTATTCTTCAATCAGTTATCAGTGCCAATATCTTCAATGAAGTGTGTAATTCGAGTCAGGTCATCCATGGAATCCACCAGGTTCAGAAGTAGGCCATATTTTCTCCCTTTCATTGTAGAGTTGATATGCATGAAGAATGTGTTTTACAGTCTGTGGACTCATTTCACTGTTCTCTATCACCAATTTTGAGCTTTCCATAATTTGACTTTTCAGTTCATTGAGCATCATGGATAATTAGGATAATTTCCAAAGGCTAACGGAGAGTCTGTACATAAACCGACAGATGCTACATTTAACCAGTACTACTCTATGGAAGTGAAGCATGGACAATAAATAAGAAATCACAAAAAACATTGTAAGTAGCGGAAATGTGGTTTATTCGAAGAATGTTACGAATTCCTTGGACAGCAAAGATTACTAATGAGGAATGTCTTAGAAGGATCTTTCTTCTACTTCTTTCTGTCCTCATGTACCTTTCGGTGTTGAGGGGAGAGTGAGTGTACAGTCTTTTGCCCTTCTATTTGCCTCTTCTGCTGTTATATTTCCGAGTGTCTCTAATACACTATCTATCCACCTTTTACGAGGGCGTCCAATAGGTCGACTGTTTTCATATCGTTTGTTAAGTGTTTTTTGGATAATACTTTGTTCTTTCTGTCTGGTTATGTGGCCGTACCATTTAACTTGTTGTTTCTTTATGTATTCTATTGTTGACTTGATCCCTAATTGTTTCCTTAGTGCTTCATTCCTGATTTTGCCTCTCTAGCTAACTCCAATCATACGTCTCACATATTTCATTTCAGTGAAAGCACTTTCTTTGTTTCTAGTGTAATATCTTTGTTTCTTAGTAAAGGTGTTAATTGACCGATGATCTGACAGGCCTTATTACATCTTGCGTTTATTTCTGCGTCTTAGAAGGATGGATGTGAAAAGATGTATTATTGATAAGAAAAAGAATGTCAACATTTATTGGGCACATAATGAGAAGAGGAGGCATTGAGAATATAGTGACAACAGGAAAGATAGAAGGGAAAAGATAAAGAGGAAGATCCAGAGAAAAGATATAAAGATGGTGGCATTTGTATGTGGGGCAGGGACATTAAAAAATATAATACTCCAGAAAAAAGGACATATAGAGCTTTCAAAAATGGATAGTTCATGTCAATCTTTCATATTATTGAAACTATCTTATCTAAGACAAAACTATTTTACTTGCCCTATTATATATGATCCCAATTAAAGGTTGTATTAAAAGATATTTCACTACGAGTTTCATAACATTCACAATGATATGCAGCCAAATAAAGTGATACCTATCTTATAATTTACAGTTCTATTTACTTTAGATGTGTAAGTTGATACAAAGTTCTATAAAATATTTGCTTAAAAAACAAAATCAGTGTAACAACATGCAATTTCACTGAAAAAAATTAATGGTTGATAAAACACAAGCTAAGCATCAACTGAAGACACTAATGGGAAACACTGATGGAACTGCAGTAAGTAATTCAACATTTAGTATAAAAATAACCATGACAATTTGTTTCAGGGCTATGCAACGCAAACACAAGTACAATAAAATATAACCAAATATTGCTAAAAGAAATGTAAACGTATAACAAATGATAAAACGGTAACATGGAAATGCTGGACAAATCATGAATTATACACAGAAATCTATTGCATATTTCTTGGAAAATAATTAAAAAGTGGCTGAAATACTAAGGAATAACTAAGCAAGGAAGATGGGAATCACAACACGGCTGTGTGACAAGGCAATGAAGCAAAATGTATCTATAAGTCTTCAGATTTAAATATAAGAATATCAAAGAATGTGGGGACAAGTGATGAACATCAGACAGGAAACAATATTTAAAAAATATCAGCAAGGAGATACAATAGTAAAATGACAACTTATTGGGTAAAGTTTGAATATTATCTTCATACTGACAGTAGGGATAATGAATTTGTAATCAAGATTTTCTCAAAAGCAGTCTTAATAAATATTGAATTTTATCAAATAAACAAAGATAGGAAGCTTTAAAAAGTGTTTTGTATGGCAGGTCCATTATCAATGAACTATGACCATGCATGTTCAGTATTTAATTGGCTGGTTAAATATTTAAGATATCACTGAAATCTTAAAATCGTAATGTGCTAATTGAAAGAATATATAAAAGTATAAAAGAGTGTGTTTCAGATATGTTCGTGTAGCTGAAGTATATAATTTATTACATATTTTTAATACTAATACTAAATATTTAATTCTAATCAAAACAAATATAAATACAATTATCAGTGCACATAAATGAGAGACTTTAAACATAAAGCAAACAATGAAAATACACTCGTGGAAAATCTTAAGCAACAAAATTTAAATGAAATAAAATTATGTGAAAAAAAATTCTAGTATACAAGATGTGTGTGTTATGTTACTGGACAAAAGCCACTAATTTTGCATAAGACAAGAATTTAAAAGAAAGAAATAATTTGAGTTGAAATTCTAGACAGGCACAAATTGGCACATGTTTTTTTTTTTAAATCCTGTCTCTGGTGCATGCAGTCAAAGCCAAAAGCCAACTGAAGAGTGTTGGACATCATGAGGAATCAGCACAACATCTACATCATTCAAAACTATTCTTTAAAAAAAAATCACATTGCTAATTACAGCCAGCAGAGCAAGAGGAGTAAAGACCCGCAATACCCTTGACATAAGCAGTGAGCTGTCGTAAAAAGTCGTCGATTCCAGAGACTCGAGGACCCAGCAAAGTGGAGTTAGTGTTTGTGTTGAAAGATGGAAAAGAGGCAAGGGAATCACTACTACCTTGATGGCTCAGAGCGGACACTGAAGGGGGCAGAGTTGTGGAGATGGCCACAGGCGTGGCTAGAGGGATGTTACTGCCTGCACTGGTCAGTACCTTCACCTGAAAGAGAAAAAACATTATATAAGTGTGAATTAAATCATGTATATTAAAAAGTTTTCAATTATAGACAACACCGCCCCCCCCCCAAAAAAACCCATGCATTTAGTTTCAGTGATATTATTAGCAATTGCCATAGAGGGAATGAAATGTACTGAAGACTACAGAAATTCGTGCCCTCAGTCAAGTCTAATGCAATTTTCTCAGAAACTATTGCAGGTATTCTAAAACTTTTCGAGTATCCTTAAATTGCTGATAACATAAAAATGATGCCATAAGTTCACAGGCAATATGGACATGTGGGTTCTATCAAATGTTTTGTTCCTAAGCAGATATTGTTCTTGCATGTGTATATGTACACAATACAGCTCTGAAAATTAACATGAATTACGACATGTGCTAAGCCAGCAACAATTGGTGGAGCAAACACAACATTTGATAGATGATCATGGCAATTAGAAAGCCAACTTTAACTCAGGATGACTAGAGAATTATGAATAGACCAGACCAAGTTGTCCTGCACCTAAGAACAGGACACAACCGACCCTGCAGACACATGTATACAAAGTTCAAGATTGGCAACACGGCCATGTGTACATGTGGCAGGCACCTCAGACAGTAGAACATTCTCCAGGAATATGAAATTCTAAGGCATATACACTGGCCAAGAGAAATAACAATGGATGAAAAAAAAACAAGTATTTAGTTAGTTGTAGTACTGGACAGAACAAGATACAATTGGTCACAAATTGCATTCATCCATGATAGACTATCATATTGGAAAGTGGTGTGCATATATCTTTGTAGGCTCCTTCCTAGTATGGTTCACCAGACTGCAAACAATTCTTAAAATTTTGTTGATTCTCAAACAGGAGCACACATGGAAAGAATTGATCATTATTGGAAGTCTGCTAGGGCAGTATGGTTCAACAAAATCACAAGCATTGCATATTCTGCAATCATGAATTAATTCATGCTCAACAGTTCATCAAGATATTGCACAACATTGGCTTCCTCTGTAACTGGCAACCATCATCCACACACTCATTTAACCACCACAAAACCATATCAGATTTTTTTAAACATATTATTTCCCCAGCAGGCACACATTTCAGAACAAACTATAGACCATAAGCTATGCTGCAAGCAAAAACAGAAAATATAAAGTAATTTAGTTTTACAGTTCACAAAAATATATATTTAATGTTTCAACCAAAAAAGATTATATCATAAAAGAGAATGTATATCATTGTACAAGAGTTCCCTTTCTCTCTCTCTCTCTATATATATATATATATATATATATATACACACACACACACTCACTCTGCATGCAAAGCACCACCCAGTAGATGTAATGTATTTTTTGCCCACAGCACTCCTTTTGCCCTAAAAAAAGGTCGCAGACTTCCTTCAATCTTCCAAGTAAATTTAAGTAGGAAGCCAGAGGACAATTTTTAAAAATTCTTGAGAGTAACAGGAATTGAACCAGTCCGCTGAACGGCACCAAATCGCCTAGAACCATGGAACACGCGTTCTTCAGTACTTCACTAACCGCATCTCCAAAAAAAGATGCAATTTCATCAAGCCATTCAAACCGTGCACACAAAGTCACCAGAACAGACAGATCGAGACAAGGACTATTACAACAACAACAAACATCCCGTACAGGTTTTTGAAATATCCTCAGTAACAACATATAACATAATATCCGTATTTAGTTATACACGGGCCGATAAGTCTTCTTGTAAACATGGATAACATATAAACAATACAATTTTGCTTAGAATAATTGTTTATACAAGTAAATTTAAGTAGGAAGCCAGAGGACAATTTTTAAAAATTCTTGAGACTAACGGGAATTGAACCAGTCTATATAAAAATATCCAATATAACTGCACCAAATCGCCTAGCAACTATTGAACACGCATTCTTCAGTACTTGACTAATCACATCTCCAAAAAAGATGCGATTTCATCAAGCCATTCAAACCAACAACAAACATCGAAGCAAAATTGTATTGTCTATATATGTTATCCATGTTTACAAGAAGACCTATCGGCCCTTGTATAACTAAATACGGATATTATGTTATATGTTTGTTGTTACTGAGGATATTTCAAAAACCTGTACGGGATGTTTGCTGCTGTTGTGTAATAGTCCCTGTCTCGATCGGTCCGTTCTAGTGACTGTGTGCACGGTTTGAATGGCTTGATGAAATCGCATCTTTTTTTGGAGATGCGGTTAGTCAAGTACTGAAGAACGCGTGTTCAACAGTTGCTAGGTGATTTGGTGCCGTTGAACGGACTGGTTCAATTCCTGTTAGTCTCAAGAATTTTTAAAAATTGTCCTCTGGCTTCCTACTTAAATTTACTTGGAAGATTGAAGGAAGTCTGCGACCTTTTTTTTTTAGGGCAAAAAATACATTACATCTACTGAGTGGTGCTTTGCATGCAGAGATTACTGAATTTTTGAGTGTTAAGTTAGTTTTTAACATTAGAATATAGTGTTGGTCATGTTGCTTTTGTGAAGTAGAGGTTAAAGTTCAACTTTTTTTCATCTATCACCAAAATGAGTAGGTCTAGTGTTTCAGAGAACAATTTACGGCAAATCTATAAGGTTCATTCATTTTCACCAGTGACATTATGATGATTTGACAATGAAACCACATAAATATTGTGGAATTAGACTTTTTTTCAGGGTTCCCACTAAAGACAATTGAAAAACCAAAGGTGAGTAATTTTTTATATTTTTTTTCGTTTTGTTTTTTTATATAGAATAAATGTCTTTACCACTTTCTTACGTCTGGTATCACATACACAAACAAAACTTAAACCAATAGATGCAAAATTCAATTCTTGATTTACATGTGCAAATATTATTTAAATATATCTAACAACAAAAAAAGTTATCGTGTTTTCAGAAAAGGGTACCAACAATAATGCAAATTCTCAAAAAAAAGAATCCAGCTGCAGGGAGATAATTTGTGTTTTTTTTGTTTACAGTATGCTAAAGGTTAAACACAAATGTAAACCATCAATGTTGGGAGTTAAAAAATAGAAACAGCGCATACAACACCTTAAGACAAATTTAAGCTAACTCTTGCAAATACACTATCTTTACAGAAGTGGTGCTGAAGAACAGCATGACATGCTTCAAAGGCGAATGTTTTAATAATCTAGGAAGAGAGTACCGTGATTGCAAATAAGATGGAATGATACAAGAACTCATAGAATAATATACTTATTATTTTTTCAGCGTTCATTCTGAAACTCCCACTGGAACTTTCTTCTAGAAAGACCATGGTCCTATTAGATTTCCAGCAGGATGTAGTCCAGAGAATGGAAATGTGCTGTCGCCATCTTATTTCATCAATAAAAAAGAAATTTTATTGGCCTGGCACATCCGTCTTCGGCGGGAGAACAATATTCAAATCTACAAGATATACAGTAATTATTTACACTGATGGCTCAGTAGCAATAGAAACAAAGAAATGTGGATGAGACTTCATTGCCTATTAAAATAGCAACAGGGTGGTGGAAAAACTGCTGTCTACCTCACTACAACACCAAGCATGAAAATGAAGATAGAGGCAGTAACAGTGACTACTTGGTGGAGAACGCAACCAACAACACTGTCAGTGATTTTATCACTCTAAGAGAGTGTTGCGAAATGCATGATAAAAGAGCTGGATATTTAACAATGCTCAGAGCATTACATTGATTTACTGTCCTAGTCATGCAGGAGTACGGAGCAACGAAAAGTGCTGACACATTGGCAGGTAATGTTAAAGTGGATAGCAAAGTGATGAGAAGATCCAGGCTTAATTAATTAGAAGTCATGGAAACTTCTTGAGACAGAAAGATATACCAAGTTAAAACTATTCAACTCCAATGTGTATTCCATCAATGACATAGGAAGATACACCAAGTTAAAACTATTCAACTCCTGTGTGTATTCCATCAGTGACTTTTGGTAGTGAAAGCTGGAAATCAACACAGGTAATGGACCAACATTTAAATGCTTTGAAAACAAATGTCTCAGAAATTTGTCATGAATAGCGACCTAAGAAATAAAACATACAAAGAATGTTTCAAATGTTATAAGATGGAAATAGCTGGGACACGTTCTTAGACTAGACTGAACCAGCAAGCCCCTATGTGGACACCTGAATGGAAAATAAAAAGACCCAAAATTACAATTAAAAAAGCACCATACTTAAAGGATGAGAAATAATAGGTTGCAAGTCTATACAAGAACTAAATGTACAGGCAGTGGATTGCAACGAATAGAGAATCAAAACATATTCCCTATGTGCTGCCTGTGACAGAAAAGGAACAAATTAATATGGATATTACAAAACGATGAAGAGGAAGCTGAAAAATAGTGTAAACGTTCAGAGAATGATAGAAATGACCAGGTGATAGTAGAAAGTGCATCTTCACTGCAATGACCAAAATAACCTACAACCAACAACTGAATGGGGCACTGATATACATTTTAAGATGACTGACAGAATACCCCTTATGCAGTGATGCTGATTCCTAATTAAAAATCAATCATAACACCCTAAGAAAGATAAACAAAAAAGACCAAAGAAATCTGCAAAAGAAGACAAATACACAAAGATGTGCAATGGAACAACAGATATAGTAAAAAGATGGACAAATGTGATCCTGACTATACTATATTAATAAAGAAAAATAATGCAGCAAATGGGATTTGAACCATGTCTGCTTATGACTGTCAAAGACTGCTGTGGATCAAGATATCCCAGAGTTTCTGGTCACATCTGTAAGCAACCAGAGGAACTACAGAATACTTCACATGTCCAAAGATCTGACTGAAGAAGAGGAAGGTGCAGGAACAGGATACCAGAACTGTAGGGTAGAAGGAAAGAATAAGTTCGACCCTGTCCTTGGAGGAAGTCCTATTACCATAAGGGTGTCCTGGTGGGAGAGGCTCTACTCCAAGCAGGGCAGAGAATCTATTACCTGGACACTGACAGGGTAAATGTGACAATGAAAGAAATCCATCACCTTATGGGCTAGGAGAGAAAGCACTCCCCACTGCACAGACGGAGCAGATGAAGTTAAGAATGGCAAGAAATTGTGACAGGGGGAGGAAGTGAGTGTTGAGAAGAGCTAGAGGAGTGTCTTGTCAAAATCGCATCTTTTATTGGAGACGCGGTTAGTCAAGCACAGAAAAAAACTGAGTACGAGAATTGCTAGGCGATTTGGTGCCTCTGAACGGACTGATTCAATTCCCGTTAGTCTCAATAATATATAATTGAAACTGGGTTGTTTAGAGGGTGAAAAGAACTAGGCAGTCATCACTAAACTATAAAGCCAGTACTCTATGGGTATATTACATCTATATATATATTAACATACACACACATACATACTATACTTCTAAATAAAGTGAACAGTTCTGATGAACTTTATGAAGTCAAAGTATAACAATGATACGTAGCATGGCGTAGAATTTTAATAATTAAGAAAATTTTACATTTTAAAATTATTTCCATTTGAAAAGAAGGAAAAAATGGAGAAAATTACAATTACCTCATCATTAATCCTCTTCTCTTGCAATTCATCATTTTCCTCACCATCGTCGTCACTATCTAATTTACTGCCTTCCAGAAAACTTAGTAGAGGCTGGCTAGGAATTTTCTTCCATGTGTTAAACTCCATGATGTTACCACCTCCTTGCAAATAGAATAGTTCAGTAAGATGTTCCCTGTATCTTGCTTTAATGTCTCTCATCTTCTGCCTTTTATAAGAAGACACAGAGTGCCTGAAATTTTCTATATCTTTGTTCGGTGCAGGTTTCTCCTCCAATTTGATCTTTTTGGGAGAGGGACCACCAGCTGGTGTAGTAGCGACTCTGGAAGTACCCACTGTTGAAGAAACACTTGGCTGCTGTGTCAGAGTGAACAGTTTGAAATCTTTGGCATTACTGGATATGGCGGAAACACCAGTTGGTGTAGATGATTGTGTTGTTATTAACACTGCACCTGAAGCAGTCTGTGATCGTTTAAGACCTGACCCTATTGTCAAGTGTTGCGACTCACTCATGGTGGCTGTCAGTGAAATATTTTGATTTGGGTTGGACATGGGGTTGGCAGGACTTGACATGGCCATGTGATGGATGGTACCACTGCTACCCACAGTAGTGCTAGACTGTGGTTTTTGGCCCTGCTGATGCAGAAGACTTCTGCGCTGCTGTTCCAAAGCTGCTGCAGCTTCTGAGCTGGTTGCAGTTACAAATGTGAGAGGTGATCCTGAAGCTTGCAACATCTGTAATCCTTGAGTAGTAACAGTAGATAAACCAACGATACCTGTAAGAAATGATTTTTAAAAACTGTAATTTTTAAATGTGGAAAGAGAGCAGTGTAGGTAACAATTGGTGATAGAGAGAGAGAATTATGAAAAAATTGAAATTTTAAAAAAATCATATCAAAAAATGACTTTCTCTGGAAACGAAACAGTCTATGTTCCTTCTTTCTTATCTTCTTTGCAAGTGTAGCAACCAAAGCCTTGGCCTCTAGATCAGGGTGCAAAGAATAGGGAAACTTCTTTCTAGGCAAGTCACTAAGAAAAGAAGGATAGGCTGGCAGCATGCCATTTTTGAAAAAAATAATCATTGTTGGTTCACGTTTTGTCTCGATTTCTTACTTTCTTGTCTTCTGTCTAATGGATTGCATGGATGACTAAGAGATGCAGGCCAGCGGACATTGCACCTTTGCGATTACTAAGTGACAGTGAATGCTAGATATGCAATGATCTCAATAGATCTGAATGAAGAACTAGTTGGCCCAGAAATATATGCTACACTCCTAGTAACACGGGATGATTCTGAGATAATGTACCACCAGGGGACTAAGCATTCATCCGTAAAGCCTCCTAAAGCAAAATATGCGTTTGGGACAACAAACTTTATACAAATTTTTCATCACCTCGGTTACTTAACTGAGAACCTGTGCTTTTGTCAGAATGGATATGGGGTGAAAAGAGCTACCTGCTCACAACTGAAAGGATTACTTCATCAGTTAACTTCTTTATCTGCTAAAGTTGGTGATACCAGACAGAGGTGCGCCACCAACCATAGCATCATGCAACACGACTAGATAAATTGTCCAAATCTTACAATTTGGCAACAAACAAATCTTACATTATACAGTAAAACCTCTCTTATATGGTACTAAAATATCCAGAAATTTCGATCAACCATTGAAAAAAAATGTTTTATTTGTATTCTGCACAAGCGCTAGTTTTAATTGGGCAACACTGTACCAGTTGTTTTTTTCACGAGGAAGAGATTGGCTGCTGGATTAATATTGACAGAGATGTTATAGCCATATATTTGGATGATAAAGAAGAGGAAACAAAGCATAAAATCTCATGGAAAGCAGCAAAGGAGGTGTCAAATACGTTTATTTCTTTTACAGTATCTTCTACTTTATCTGCAATGGATATTCTACTACATCTATATTCAGAATATGATGCACTTTGGATAATACATAGAATCATATTCAAAATATAACTGACCATTTGGCGAGAGCATTCTAGTTTGCTATTGTAAATTCAATATTTTTGCTGTTTGATAAAGGTCCCACTGGGGTCTCAATGTAATTTTTAATTTACTGTTTCTTATTGTCTTGCTCCATGGTACAGAGCGCATATGCGACGGCAAAGGTACTAGGTTTGAATCTCTATTTGAAACCCACCAGACAATTGTGCACCCGGACCGCTCCGAAAGCAGTGGCGACCTAGTGAACGTATTTATATTGCCTAGAATATCACTACAATCAACAAAATTAGGGTTAATGGCTACATCATGAAAAGGATATGCTACCATCTAAAAAAGAAATTCTTAGATTTTACATTTATTATTTTTATCTTATCCTTAGTATTATCACTCCTATTTGTATTACTATAGCATCTCCTTGGTGTCAGATATCCTCTGGCCGGTTATAGATTTATATTCAGAATACCAATGATATATGTAATGAAGTATGTGTATACCCTATCGATTTTTAAAATTTAAATTATGAGTGAACAATTTAAAGAGTAACAATCATATCTGGAAAATTCCATTATTCAGCAACACTCCTGTCCCAGATACGAGGGAATTTACTGTACATATTATTTTTTTATGCTAGAACACAGTCGAATGATAATCTCTTAAAGACACTAACAAGCTCACCTGAAGAAAGCTGGCGCTGGATAATGTTTAGAGCTTGTGGGGAAACCAGGCATGTGTTAGACAAGGACGTAGCAGATACGTGTACAGGCTGTCCTATAGATGACTGAACTGAGATGGCCCTTGGCAATGAAAAACTAACAGAGGGCAGAGTAAATCCACTCACTGACGGAAGAACACCTGAAATTACAAATAATCTCTAATGTCAATAAATAAATATAAATTCGGAACCTTCACCCTATATACACACTAAAACAGCGGTTCTCAACCTTGAGTCATGACCCTTTGGGGGTCAAAGGACCTGACCCTTTCACAGGGGGGTCGCTTAAGGCCATCAGAAAATACCTATGAAGCAGGAACAAAAATTTCATGGTGGGGGGGGGTCACCACAACATGAGGAACAGTATTAAAGGGTCGCAAGGTTGAGGACCATTGCACTAAAACAATATGTACTTTTATGTTTATACCAAATGCATCTATAGACAGGATAGCATATTCATGGACAAGGGGGGTGTGCTGGAGCTGCTTGTGGAGCTTGACGGATATGAATGGTACAAGTAGAACTGGACGACTAGAGATGAGCATGATGAAACAGCGAGCTATAGGAACCTTCAGCATGCACACCCATCAGCTTCTGTAGGTGGAAGAAGAAAATTGAGCACATATTTGTAAGTACAACCAAGTTCAGTACATAGCCAATAAATAACACAAGATGTTCAAAAATTATCATCAGATTTTTGGGAAGAAAATAAACTATGCAGTTAGTGTCCTCTAGTGGGAGGTGACAGTAATGTACATGCTCATAAATAGAGCCAGTACCCTGCATAGTGGGTGTTTCGTGAGCAGCAGTCACATTTTCATTCTAGCAGATGCAGGTTTGGTGATACCCACGTTGAAGCCAGACAATTCAACACTTGTGGAAATTATTCAATGAGCAACACACAAATGTATGCTGTCTATGTTAGTAATCTTTAGACTCATGTATTTCTACAACTGTAATCAGCTGATGCTATGCACTTATTTCACAATTGTAAACTATCGTCATTCATCCATGCACTGCAGGAAAGTAGACATAATTAACTTCCTTTTACATTTGGTTTTCAGATCAATAGTTTGTGGTTTAGATATCTAGAGACTACTTGAATAGCCCACCCAGTAATGCACGAAATTGTTCAAAATAACAGGAGTGTTACACGTAGCTAATAACGTTAGTGAGAGATCAATGTATCTCATTTGTTTTGACATAATATTATGAACACATTAGTTTGGTTACGAAATGACACCAGAAATAGATTACCGGTAGGCCTAGATGTTTAGCAACATTATATCTCACATAGAATATACTGAAGTTGCAGGACAATTAGGTCTAGCTGACAACATTAGTGAGATTGACTTGTTTCATTTGTTTTCACAGACTAAATGTTATGAAAATGACAAAATAAATAGAATAAACTTATGCATTTAGCTGCATTAAATTATATCATGCATTGAATGCACATCATTCTTGAGTGCACAAGAGCAACATCGAAAAGAGCTATGCATTGCATTACGAAATACAGAAAGTTAAAGGTAGACTTAAGAGAGGGAAGTCGTGGATGGGATGTCTGAGGATGTCATACAAAGTGTGTGCAGATTGCAAGCTGTGACAGCAAGTGTGAAACATAAGTCTACCCACAGATTTCGAAACTTATTTGAGAGTAGTAATAACACTTTAGCAGGGAATGCAGAGAATGGTGTCCCACAGTTGTGGAGCAAAGAGGAGAATGTGATTAAATACACTGATGGATCTGTGACATGTTGACAGGGCTTAGGCCTTACCAGCTCAGAGTGCAGATAAAACGATCAAGGAGGAGAGTAGGGCCTTTGCTGTTACTACGAGTAGCATGAACATGGAGATTATGGCGGTAACCAGGGCATTTGAGTGGGTATAAACACAAGGCAATACAGGTCTGCATCTTGAGAGACTATGAGTATCATTAGTAAGGTACAAGTTGGTCTTGGTCGCGAACAGCAAATTGCGGCAACAGATGAAACTGACGTTTTGAATTCCTTAAGAGATATAGCATGCTACAGTGAGACGAACGTGAATGATAATTTCTTTTCAATGGACAGGATTAAAGATCAGGGTTTGAAATGCAGTGTTGCTAGGAGTGAACATTTTGGAGGGCATAGAAGAATGATGGTCAACAGAGGACTGGCGCTGTTAGCAGAAGTGTAATGGCGAATACATTCAGGGAGAGACTGGAGCAACTATGGACATGTCCAGTTTGCAGTGATGATGATCCAACGACAAAATAACTAACTAGGCATTGAATATCTCAAACAAGAATATGAGTGTCACTCATGTTGTGTGATTTCCCCCCCCCCCCCCATTTTTCTCACATATACCTCAACAAAAATATATCATTACATTCAGTAACCATTCCTTTATTGCCATAAAAAACAATTATACTAAATGCTGAAAATGTTATTTAGTTTTCCAAGTAACCTCCATAAAATAAAGCATAACAAAAAAATAACGTTGTAGGGGAAAATAATATTTTAATGCAGAGTGCTAAAGGTTATGGAGATGCACAATCACTTTGAAAATGGCAGCACATAAGTGAGCACTTTCTGGTAGGTCTTCAAGAAACTGATATGATGAGGTTATTAACCAAATTTGAACTTTGCTCATTCAGGAACAATTACATTACCATCAGAGACTTAGTGTACAATGTAGAGACAAATATTACTATGGTACATACAATTTTGACTAAGAATTTGGTCATACTGTAAGCATTTGAAATTTGTGGCAACGCTGTTAACAGTGATACGTATATATCGAACATTTCAAATGGCAACACCAAATCTCTAAATACAGTAATTACTGATGATGAGTCATAGGTATTCAGATATAACCTATTAATTCAGCCCGGCTATCTACGCTGCTCAGTGGATGAAGTCAATTATGAAATCTGTGCTGAAGAGTTAACCTTCATTTTGTACCTCAACATGTGGGTGTTATAGGAAATAAAAGAGCAGACAGACACACCAGAGTCTAGTGGACTGACTATGCTGATATTTTGAATGCAATAACCCCCCGAAGACGGATGTGTCGGGCCATTGGCGCAAGTAAAACGGAGACACAACGCATTTCCATTCTCTGGACTATATCCTGCTGGAAATCTAATAGGGCCATTGTCCTACTGCAATAGAGATCCGGCAGGAGTTTGAGAATGAACGCTGAAGAAGAAGAATGCAATAAAAGAGTTAAGACAGATGATATGGGTGTTCTTCCGTATCCATGGCTAGAATGTAGGACCTCAGAGTGAAACGTGGTGCTGCAAGAACTTAGAGGCATATAAAAATCAAAAGAAGAGTAACCAACCAACACAGAACAATCAGTTACTCCATACTGAAAGACATAATGAATGTGAAATCGGTGAACCGATCTTATAATTAACTAACATGACCCAGAATCCAAGATTTTGTCGTCACAGTGGGAACAGTTTATTCTCCAAGACAAACAAAAAACAACAAAGACATCTTAACAATGGTTTGTGACTCCAGTGGGTGGTGCATCATGATTGAAAATAAGGTCAATGCATTATGAAGGAATAATATCTGGATGTCAACTGTCGCCTTCGTTATGCAAACAACAGGATATGTAGGTAATGGAAAATTGGCAACATAATATACCCACCCATTATTCACATCTGATTTAGACCTTTTTGAATCGTTTCCTTTGCCAACCATAACACTTCATTGATTCGCCAGACTTCATATTCTCCTGATAACGCTTCTTGTAGACTTTTGGTTGTTCCGAAAGCAAAAGAAAATGAAATGGACTTCATTTGAGTCATGAAAGGGCTTGCAGTTTGTGATGGCCCAAAAGCAATATTTCAACAGAAGGAATGCTTGTAGTAATGTAGCGTAATCCAACGTGCGAGTAATGTATGCTGGAGAGAATGCATGGAGAGTACTTTTGAAGGAGTTTCAACTCTGCAGGTTTTGAACCAAAGGGCCAATTACTTTTTTAAAACTCATTTTGTGAGTCCCTATTCACTTGAAATTGTTTTTAATGGCATTCAACTACATTATATATGATACAGAGTTGATTCGTTAATTCATTACAACATAAAAATCCTTTGCTTCATTAGAGAACATTCAAGTCATAATAATTATATTTTATTATCTATCCCTAGGTTGATGTCCCACATGCGTTGCTAAGAGTAAGAGGGTTTGAAGCAAGATTGTGTTGTCGTCTATAGCTGTCATCCATGTATTTCTTGTTATGCCTGTCATAGTTATGTTGTTTTCCTTAAATTTAATATTGCTGCTTGTAACTTCAAAGCCTTTTTTTTTAATCAATTAATTTTACGTGATGAGTTTGTTTGGGTAATATTATTTTACAGACTGTGCCTTGCACTGGTAACATAATTTCGATAGAAAAATACGCCGCTATTTGCTATTAATTTAAATACTCTACATTGATTGGGGAGAGAGAGAGAGAGAGTAGAAAACAAGATGGCAATCATCAAAACAATTTTCTATAAAAGACTAAATAATTTACCAATAGGAGCCTGTTGTCCACCAATGCTACTCAGAGCTTGAATACGTCCAGCAGTGAGCACCGCAGGAGTGACTGTAACATTCTGTGGTGGCTGGGTTATGTTTGTGTTCCCACCACTATGAACCATCTGTTCACCAGTATCATTTTTCTGCATCTTTGCTTTTTCATCTGTAGAAAGATGACAATAAATAACACAACTTTGCCATTCCTATTTCCCATTGTTTACTACACTTGAAAATAATGATGTATTACAGAAACACATCACTGATAAATTCATGGATTGTTACTTTTTAAGTAAGTGATGTTTTTCTTTTTCCTAAATAATTTATATTATAACTCTCAGATTATGCATGTGGTTGCATTTGTGGGTATCTCCAATGGCCCACTAGACATACCAACCATGCAACAGAAAACCTTAGTGGATGACATGCTGTTATATTCAGGTTATCTTCTTAGAGAAGCTTCATGGCACGTCATCTATACAATTATTATTTTGTTGTTGAAATGTGTTTCATGTTTACCTTAATATATATGTATTCACCCTCTGTGGTTGGGAGGGAGCCAGAGATGTACTGTGCAGCACTGGGAGGAGGAAACTGACAGCACTGTTTTTTCCTATGGCTGAAACCCATCATGGAGGCACAGTGACTCAGGATATGACAATCCTTTTGACGTGAACATTTAGTGCATGTCTGGAGCAATAGAGAAGTTCGGCATAACTAGTAGTCAATTGGTGGCGGGGAATGAGCACAGTGAACCCTATCTTGGCTACAGTGGCTAGGAGCAGTGCATAGGTTGAAACCTACCTTCCTGGAGGTGTGATAGTTATTCTCTGGCTCTGTCCCGGGGTGGGCTGAAAATCCACAGACTTCCAGCAATATGTCATTTAATGGCATTAGGTCAAAGGGCATGAGCCCATGGATCGCTGGATCAGCAACCAACCAACCATAACTCTCAGACAAATTTCAATTCTGGTTAAAGTTTAATGACATGAAATTACATATTCTGCTAACTCACAATTATTTACGGAGATGGTCATCACGTCAGCAAAGACAATCATGGATATCCACAAATATCTTATTTCTAGTTCTTAACGTTCATTCTGAAACTCCCGCTGGATCTCCTATTGAACTCATTTGCCATGTAACATTGTTTATTTGATCTAAGGCTACAATCCTTTTATTTGGAAGAAAAAAAAAAATCGCTGAAGTGATGAACATTGTGTTTTGTTTTATTATTTTACGTATTTATATCAACATAATGATGGTTCTGATTGAAAGTGTAACATGTCAATTTTGAAAGTTACTGCAAATATTTGGAAGTGTAGTATGTGATGCAATTTATCCTGAGCTTTCTCTATATATTATTTTTGAGCCAATTTATGTTTTGTGCAAGTACAACTATTTTATTTAATTTGGCTACATTAATTATTTAAATCCAACTTGGTAGCCAAACTTTCATATTGAAAATTTAAAGGTCTACACTTGTCACATATGATTAGAGAACATTTTGTGAGAAATGTTAATCAAAATTATAGATTTACCCGAGGTTTCATGACAACTGGTTCTGATATTTTGTGAATTATGTAACATAACTGAAGCACTATATATACTATATATTTTTGTGTTCGTAATTGGATTACCTACAAAATTGATATAGTTTGAGTGGAAGCTATTTATTCAGAAGTTCACACTTCATGTCAGAAGTAATTATAATTCTCATGGTGCATTTAATTTTTAAAATATATTACATCTAATTTGCACATTCTCTGTCCATGTCTAGTTAAAAGTATATATATTACATTATAATTTAAATATACTTATAAGTATTATTTCTTATTCCATTGATGAACGTGCAACAACAATTAAATCTAAACAATATTTTGCCAGAATCCTAAAATAAATACAGCGGATGAGTTTAAAATCTTTGTTTAATATTTCATTATAATCAAATATCCTTTGCTTTCCATATATTCTATAATGCAATAGTAAACAGAAGCACTCCAGAACAAATTTATAGCAACAAAATATTAATTGAAAAACATATTCAGCACCAGCATGATCTATGCCACAATTTCATAGATTTAGGCCGTTAGATCTTTATCTAGTATTATGGTCTCTGCACAAACTTAGACTGTTTCATTTTGACACCTACATGATAGACTGTCTCTTTACAGAAACACAAGTAGTGTTGTCTTATAGAATAATATAAATGGCGAGTTCTATAAAATAAATGGGGTTGAATGTCTCCAGTACTTTTCAGCAATTTCAGCTGTATTGGTGATATTGAACTTATAGCTAAACAACAGAAACTGTAGAGTTCAACATAATGATGAATGGGCATAAACTTAAGGATAAATCCTCAGTGTTAGAGAACGACCTAATGTACTAAAGATGTGCAACACAGAGATATGTAGGGAGTGTTGTAAAAATACAAAACACACTAATGACAACAGAACCAAACAATGTTTTAATTATGAAGTCTTTGTCAGGACAAAAACAAACAACAAGAAATGAATATTACAAACTGAGAAGTATGATGCAAGAGAGAGAGAGCAAAAGAAGATAAGATGAGAGAAAAAAAAACATGAATGCTCAGATTTGTCTTGAACTGGTAACATAGTTTTGATTGAAAGATACTCCACATTTGCTGCTTAATTTCATATTTCTCTTGGGATGTTAAAGTAATGATGCTGACGAGTCAATTAAAGGTAGTCAAACACCATTATAACATGGTTCAAACTATGTTTGTAATAGAAATTTGCTATATACAGTACAAACAATAAAGAATATAATTGGGGATTGTGAAAAGAGATGTTAAATAGAGACATTTTTTCTAAAAGGGTGAGCTGGAGACATACTATTCAACTGTATATGAAGGTATTTATATGCAAAACACACTACAAAATATTACATGTTTTTGTGATGGATTGTGTATGACTAAATTTTGTTGCATGTCTTTAAAAATGAATCATGGTAATTGTGTGTGCACGTTCATCTATTACAAGTGATGATCACCATTTTGCTACATCCACTTTCGAAAATTCAGTTAGAATTTCCCATGGCTAATGAGTTCATAGATGGCTAATAAGTCCTATTCGAGCGGCAAATGTTCTTAGACAGTCTGGGCACGGAATGACTACTGTAGAAAAATGTTGGTCTATCTGTGACTTTCTAGCTACTCCCAGCTGTTGAGCAGAGTAATTAACTAGCAGTTAAAAGAGGCTGCGGATGGTACATGTCTAGTTTCTGTCATGATAATCCTAACTCTAACTTTCTATACTCTAGTTTCTTATATGGTGGAAATTCGTTGAATGATTTAGATCTTGCAGTGTTGTCTTATAAAATAATATAAATGATGAGTTCTTTAGATAAGAGCATGGCATGGTTGCATGTGTCCAGTAATTTTCAACTATTTCAGCTGTACTGGTGATATTGAACTTATTGCTAGTCATAGCAGGAACTACAAGAGCTAGCAAAGTTGGAAAAAGTTACCAGCAAGTAAGGAATGAAAATCAAAACTCAAAATGAGAATATCCTGTAGTTTCGTACTGATAAATCACACAGCAATGGGTGAATGGAGTTGCTGCCAGGATACTGAAGGTTAAAAATTAGTGAGCAGGCAGTGAGGTGGGGTGATCCAAGCATGCCATGCAACCTAAAATAACAGAGACATTCCTATCAGTATGACCAGTCTGTCTTGACATCTTTTCAAATCTAAAATTCATTCACTGAGTAGGCTTTGAATTTATGGTAACCTGATGGGATGCTATTGTTGCAGCCACCTTTGTTGCTGAGACAGCACTAAATAAATGAATCCCAACACTCTGGTACCTGGTGGTCAAGAGATGATAACATTATGGTGTTGGGAAACAACCTGATACTGAAAATTGTTACATTATACCTGGTGGTGGCAAGCTTTATAAGTCTGGTCAAGACTCTGGACAAAGGTCACACTGTATTACCATAGATGTATTTTATTTGAGTACATGTAGAATGAAATAAAGGAACTTTGCTTAAATATGTATTATTTTCCTTTTAGCAATATTTTGTTTGTCCCTTCATCCTTATAACAGGATTCCACAGTAATATCACCAGTACATGTATTATTTTTTTATACTCTGGTTTGCTACTTTAGCCACAATTTGAACATTTAAGTTACAACCTTGGCTTATATTCGGAAATATATGGTAGCCATAAGTTTCTAGGCTGGGATAGAAATAAACACAACAATTTTTCTTAAGAGCACTTAATGATTAGCCTGTGGGCAGTATATTGCTGACCTCTGATGTTCTTTTTAAACATTTAGAAGATCAAATTTGAGAAGTTGAATATGCTATGATGCTTCAGTAATCCAGCAACTGTAGCAATAGATTTACTAAAAATAGCTAATCCCAAAATGACTGTTCCATGAAATAGAAATGTAAAACCATGCAATTATAATAAATTATACAATAAAGTTAAGCATTATTTGGTTTTTAAATGATTTAGCTTTTGAAATTACTCTGGAGCTTTTTAATTCCTCAAACATACAAAATGTGAATACTGACCAAGATCATTGTTTTCCTAGATCATTGAGGCCCAAACAGTTGTAACTTCACCTTGAAGGTGGTGGTATTTTTTACTACGCTATGACAGTTTTTATTTCATACAGTGCAGGCAACAATTTAGATCTCTAAATTTTTTTTTGAAAATTTATATTTTTGGTTGTTATTTTGAAAATGCAATAACTTTGTTTTTATAGATTTTAAAATATTTTTGCAGTTAAATAGAGGATTGCATACAGCAAAAATATTTGTAGATTTTTTGTATGCTATACGACAGATGCAAGCGGCGAAAAATTTTTGCAAATCAAAAACGTGAGTGTTATGCAATGGAAAATGCTATGTTTTTGTCATTAGAGATTTTTAAATAATTTGTGCACATGCAAATAAAGAATTGAATATTGTTTATATTGGTGTAAATTTTGTTTGTAAATATCACATAAGTGTGATACAAGAGGTATGAGAAGGTTGAGAAAGGAGGTGAACTTTTTTTTAAAAATAAGAAAATAATTATAGGAAAATTACTTAGCATTATTTCTGATAATAACCCTGATTACACATGTTTTAACATACATTGATTATCTTTATATAGATTAATAACCAAACTAACATAATATTGCAGGGGAAATAAGTAACAAATAATTTCCGAAAGTGAGACAGTCTTGTCAAATCCAGTGAAAAGATTAGGTCTATACTTTTCCTTTCAGAATGATACAATCGCGGCACCATATCAAATATTAAAATAAAGTTTTTTAACAAATTTGCAACAGGCAAAATAATTTTTTTCCCTGATTTTTATGTTACATATTCATCATGGGAACAAGAAATAACACTTCTAACTATATTAAAATTATAATGTAATATATATTTAACCAAAAATGGACAGAGAATATGATTATCACAAGTGTATAATCAGTCAGTTCCTCTTTTGCCAAGTATGGCACATGTCATAGTTCTCAATGACTGTCTGTCAGTTTCTGGAAATTGCAGGTCTTGTGCATTTATGTCTGTTGATTTTAATTCATTCTGAATGTTCTTCTGAGCGTTGTTTTTGGTCTTCCCTGTTTTCTTTCCCGCTTTTCCCGACACATGAAGGCTTGTCATGGAATTCTGTCTTCCTTCATTCAAGTACGTGGCAGATGTATGTCCAGTGGCGTTTTCTGATGTTTGTTACGTATATTCTTGTTTTGTCTCCTCTCTTAGTATGTCTTTTGATTTGAAGTCTTTCCAATAATACACCAGTGTATTATGGTGCATCTGAATTTTCATAGTGAAATTTAAAAAAATAATATATAAACAGGCTGAAGTACATTATAGTTCTCAGCTGTGACCTTTGCTCTAGTTTCGATGTGTTTTCTGACCTTTGTTGTGTGATTTGGCAAGCTTACGGGTAAGTACTTAGAGTAAGGTTAGGATTCAAAATAATATTTCTAATGTGTGCGCGAACCTCACTCCGTGTATAGCGTAGCGGGCAGAAATACTGATCGCTCACCACAAATAATAGGAAATTGTAAAAATGTGTAAATTGGAAAACAAACAGATTATGCATAAGTTTGTCTGTGTCTAGAGTAGAACTGTATGATTGTCGGATGTGACGTCACAGCAGCCATTATTTTGATTGGTGTTACACAGGAATCCATGACGTTGGATCATTAAAATTGTCAACAGTGCGCTATTTATAGCACAGCGGAGAACTATTCTTTACTTTCACCCTCTTGCTCATCTACCTTTAACTTTATCCACATGTAAGGTCCTCAACACTGTGTCATGTCTTTTATTATGCCCAAAATACTTTATTTCCTGTAATAGTTTTTTTCCATACGAAGTGTTGTTAGAACGTCTTTGCTCATTTTCTTCTCTTTCCATGAAGTTCTCCCTATTCTTCTACATATCAGACAATGATAGATGCACAATCTCCACCAGTGATAGATGCACTGTCCGCGCCGTGATAGATGCATGATCTAAGCAGGTGACAGATGCACAATCTCCACCATTCATAGATTAGGCATTAGCACTAATCGAAATATTTCCGCAAAAAGATATTTAGAGTAATGTCCCTTGATAAAAATGCCATGTGCCGACATTTTCATTTTTTCATGGACCACGTGTGTACTATCCAATGGAATTGTCATTTAGTGACGCCACGCAGCTTTAGATCATATAAAAGTGAACTGTATACTATTTATAATCCATTTCTGCAGTGTATTAAGATTAGGTATGTTGGAGATACCTTATCTACAATTAACACCAAGCAATTAAACAAGACGAGGTAGGTGTTTTTTGTCTTTGCACACGTATATTTCTAAATTTTGATTAAAGTTAATATGTGAAACCATGTCTAACATATTCAGCAACCCTTTCTATCTTTATGTACCAAATTTTAACATTTCTAGAAGTACCTATTAATTATTATTAAATTTTAAAAATGCTATGGTGATCGACCGACCACGCTACTAGCTTTAGAGTTCGTTTTCGGCTGTTCAATGTTGCCGCGCCGTTAATTATCGATATTCGTGTATAATGTTAAAAATTTAAGTTACAGTTTAATGAATTTCTACATCTTATCATCCTTTAGTTAATTTAATGTGACACTATATACTAGTGTTTATTGAAATGTCTTCAAACAGTATTGTATTAAATTATTCAAGGGTACAGATAAAAAAAACATGTCAGCGCGTCAGAATGCTTGCAGCCCATGTTACCATGACGATGACAAGTGTTTGTGTCTCACTGTCACTGTAATCGAACTCAGATAGCTTCTATTCAAACATTATTAGTAGGTCTAGGTATAAATTAGAATTACCGTAAAGATAATTTTTAAGATGCATTATTGGATATTCTATTTAATTCTGATAGTGACAGTGATGTTATGACTGGAGACCTAATGCATAAGGCTTTAGGCATCTGGGTTCCCTCATCCCTCCCACCCACACTTTACTTTCTTGCTGGCGTATCTCCGTCTCGGGGCTTCCGTCTATCCACCACATATTTTTTTCTTCTTTTCTTTTTTCCTCTTGTATTCTCCACCTCTGCATTTTTCATCCTCTGTTCCAAACCTCCTACTTAGTTATTCGCCATACAGTTCCTGTACTCTAGTCAGTTGGCATTCGCTATGTCCTACCTTACCTCCAGAATTTTCTTATTAATTAGCCCCAATTATGCCTGACAATTGGTACAGTATATTCAACAGATGCGTCTTGCCTTCCCGAACACAAAAAAGTACAATTTGTATGGTGTTTTATCATAAATAAGTGAAATAATTAATAATTAGACAATTAAATTACAAGTAAATTATGCAAATTAGCCACCATTTTGAATATTAATTAGCCCAATTATGCCTGACAATTGGTACAGTATATTCAACAGATGTGTCTTGCCTTCCCGAACACAAAAATGTATAGTTTTATGCATATATTTTCATAAATAACTGAAATATTTCATAAAATGCAAGTTCTGCTTCAATTCTTGGTCACAACTTTCATCATCAGTCCGTTCATATTTTATTATATGCTCTCATGTAATTATCTTTTCCTGAAATTTCGACCAAAAAAATTCATAACTTTTCACAGAATCGACCTACAGACTTGGTTGAGGTATCGTTGAATTGCAAATTTCAAGGGCTATCTAACTGTGGTGTTTATAATGTTATAAACCCAATTTGAAAATTTAGTGCTAATACCTACATAGATGCACAATCTCTGCCAGTGATAGATGCACAATCTCTTTGTTATATATAATATAAATATAGGCATAGTCTTTGTGTTCTATAACTTTCCAATTTTTGTCAATTCTACGTTTTTTTCGTACTTATATATTTCACATTTCTGCCTGTGCCATGTTGCCCCTAAGAATGGGGGCAAGATGTTTTTTTTAAAACATGTTCGCACTAGGCCTATTATCCTGATTCTATCTAGACTAGAGGGGTGTGCGTGCACTGCATAACATCACCCACCCACTTGTAAAAGAAGACAAAACAGTATCTTTACATATTTGGCTTAGAGCATAGAATGAGAGAGGTCTACTGACATTGTTTTAAACTTAGATTGTTTTAAAACTGCATTTCATCTTCAGTAGAGAGAACCTTGACCATTCAAATCGAATTGGCATCATTGATCAATCGTTAGCCAGGCATAATTTTTCATCGGAATTAGTCATATTTCAGAAATAGGCGTACACTTTGATTGAGTTGATAATATCTTGCATTACTAATTCATCATATGTTTATTACCCATTACAATTTATCATATTTTTCATTGAACATGTTTCTTGTCATTCATAGTTTGCACATTGCTCGTATGTTTGTTCATTACTCGCGTTCTAGCAATTTCTAGCGCGCACCTCGCTTGCGCATTGAAACGACACTCTACGGTCGCCATTTTAATTCATATACTTCGGCAGGACTTACCTAGGTTTTTTACAAATCTCTCTCACATTTGTCCTCCATCTTGGCCAAAAAGCCCAATTCCAACCGAACCAGATATTTAGCTAAACATTTTGACCCAATGTGCACTTAACTTAAAGTGAAAAAATTCCAAAAACAGTAAAATTGTTGTGTCGATGAGCTTTCGAAGAATCTCCCACCATTCACAACGTCTTCGTGCAATTGCGCATGCGTTAGAACTACCTCGTGCTTTGCCCATATATTGATGACAATTGATTGGTTGAATATTTTAAGTAAGTTTTCTTATTCTCCTACCGGAAGCAGCATGGATGAAGAAAAAGGGATATCGCTTATCAAGAGGTTGAAAAAAAATACAAAACAAATTCTTAAAGATACCAAAAATGCCAATTTGTTACTGGATATACTCAAGTATAGCCAGGTAAATTATGTTTACATTGATACAACTACAAATCACATAATTGCCGTGTGTACAATAACATGACTTGTTAGTAGGTCTTTTTTGGCAGTTTTTTGTTCGAGTGTTTTTTTTTAATTATTATTTTATTAATACCTAGTTAGTTACTATTTGTTAGGTCCCTACTTAGTAAGTAGTAAGTTACTAAGTAACTATATATATTTATATTTAGTACTATACTCTGTTCACTTTAAGAATGAAGTGGGTCAAAACACACCCCCACATTACTCCACGACAACAGGTGATTTCTAAACAACTGATGAATATACAAACAATATCATATTGTTTATGAATATTGAATATTATTTAATTTTAAAAGTAATTTAAAATTAAAACATTTAGTTGATTTACAAAATTACAGGCATGCCAACATTTAAAAAACAAATTACTGGGCACAATCGATTGTGTTCTGCGTCAAACAACCAATCAAAAGCTCACTGAGTGACTGACCCACTTCATTCTTAGAGTGAACAGAGTATAGTAGTTAGTACTCTTGCTGCAGTTCCCTGGTGTTTAATCATTTTATTTGGCACCCCATCAGCTCATGTGGACTTTTTCAATTTGGATATTGCTTACTCCAGATTTTTCATTGAATCATTGTGATTGATGCCTCCATGACTTCAACTTTAGGTATAGGCATATGTTCGCCTTGTCTGTTTTGCTGTGTAGTTTATTTGAATCAGAGACACCTAACAACTTTGGTGCTGCTTTATTGCCCAAACCAGGAAAAAAAGCCAACCCCAGTAAATACAGAGCTCTTTGACTTTGGTGGAAAACCGAAAACACAGACAATATGCTACTAAGCAAACACAAAAGCGAAGTAGCTACTACCGCATAAGTTCACATAAGCCACACATCTGTGTGCTAAATTATGCTTTGGGAATACCACACAGGATGAGCTCATTTGAAGCAAATAAAAACTTGTAAATAATAAAGTATAAAGCCATGACTGGATGAAAATATTTTCATACTTTTATTGATTTTGGTGTCATTCAGAAAAATGTACATAACTTGAACATTTATTGATATAAATTCATCAAATAAACTGCATAGAATAACTAATTGGATACTCTTGTGTAAACATTCTTGAAAAATGGATATCAACAACTCTATGGATACATTTGGGTACATCAAAATATACTAATAAATTAACATTTTCTTGTTTTATGTTTTACTAACTCTAACCTTGTGAAGTAATCAATGTACTTATATATTCATATTCTGTATCCATCCCACTTTCCAATGATATTATATTACATGTATATACACTATTTATCAATATTAGTATGTCACAATGAAAATCACATGTAGTGAAATTTTTCTACACCTGAAAATTAATTTGGTCCAAACCTAAATATAATCTTGGGCTTGAAATCAACACATCAAAAAAAAAATATTTGACCTACCAACAAACCAATGGACATCAAACTAAACAGCAAGACTCTTGAAAAAGTCAACAACTTCATAGCTTGGCAGCAAGCTATCAACAACAGGAGATTCATCAACAGAAATATCACCCTGTATTGCACTGGCTGCTAACTCATTCAATAAACTATCAAATATCTGTTAACACTAAGAAATAACACAAAACTCAAAATCTTAAACTCCTGCATAATTCCAACATGCAAAAGTTGGAAAGCAACATCAAACATAGAGCAAAGGCTAAACACCTTTGAAAATAAATGTCTTAGAAGGCTACTGAACATACATTGGTCAGACTTCAAATCACACACAGTTGTCAGACAAGAATCAAAACAAGAATATGTATCCACCTATATTAGAAAGCGTCGCTGGAATTACATCAGACACACGCTACGAATGGATACTGAAACTGAAAGACTCCCCTGTCAAGCTTTGATGCGGTCATCAAAGGGCAAGAAAAAACGAGGAAGGCCAAAAGAAACTTTACGTAGAACTATTACAAGAGAACGTTTCACCATCGGTATCAGAAACAATGAAGATCTAAAGCAAATTTCAATGAAACGAGAAACATGGAAATCTATGACGTCCGTCTTTGGCCCTAGAGGAATAAACTAACTAACATTTTTGTATGGCTTCAATATGGTCATTATATATTCCAGTCGTATATGCCTGCATGGTTTTTAATATCAAACGCAAAAATTATTTTTGCAGAATAAGAATTCTGATGTTGTGTGTGCAAGCTGTGAGGCACTAGTAGAGGTCTTCAGCCATTTTATTTCAACAAAGTGCTTTACTAGTATTGAAAAGAAAGTAGTGCCAGAAACAGGTGAGCTCAATGATCTTGCTAAAATACATTGTTTATATATTCATTTGTGTGTTTTTAAATGTCTTACTTATCATCAAGTTAGACAAAAAAAGTTTTAGTTAAAAAAATTGTGATTAGTGTTTTATCTGCCCATATTGCTGGGACCCAAAAAGAAGGCAAAAAATAGTAATATACTTTTACCTTCCATGCATGTCATGGGGGGTGGGGTTAAGGAAGTTATGGGTGGGGTCGGCTGTCCCATTCCATATATTTCAAAGTGACCTAGAAGCCAAGCTGAGGTAAGATATGTCAGGCTGAAAGACGCAGATATTGCATCAAAGTTGTACACTATGATACTGCGCATTCCGTTTTCTGGACTACAGCTTGCTAATATAAGTTTGAGAATGCAGAAGAAAAAAGGATTTTATCATGGCTATTTTCCTAAAAACAAAACAATTCTATATAACTAGTATTTAGCTGTTTTTGTTGAGACGATAAAGAAATTAACTAGCTGCTTCAAATTATTTCAGTGCATTGACTCACCTTGATAAAAATAGCCAAGCTTGTTTTAGAGCTGTTCCATCCGGGCCCTTCCTAAAGTGTCACTGTTGCTGAAGCCCGTTCTTATAACTATGAAATATGGATATTAATTCATCCAAATATATCAATGGACACAACTATAACATTAACATTCTATGAAACCAGATTGACAGAATAGTACTCAGTGAAATTATCAAAGTGAAAGTCGACTAAAGAGAGGTAAGTCGTGGATGGGGCGCGCAGAGGACATTATACAGAGTGTCTGCAGATTGGAGGATGTACTACCTGGTGCCGAATGGAGTCTGGCACCCTCGGATTACCCAACAGCCTTCAAAGGAGTAATAACACTCAATAGAGAGTGCAGGGAATGGTGTCCAACAGTGGTCGAGTCGGAGGTGCTCGCTCTGATCAGTGAGAATTCCAGGGAATGTGATATAATTATATATTCAGATGGGTCGGTTGAGAGACACATCAGGAGTTCCTGGGCTTTCACAGCTCAAAGGTGGGGGGAGACTATCAGAGAGGAAAGTGGTGCATTCGTTCAGACGACAAGCAGCTTGACAATGGAGATTCTGGCGGTGACCAAAGCTTTGCAATAGGTCTGCGCGCATGCCTGTATCCTCAGTGACTCCATGAGCATGATTGTGAAAGTTCAGACGGGGTACGTTCGAGAACAGTGGCTGGATGCAGTGAATAATTCCTGTGTGCATACAGTTACTTTTATTTTTGTGCCGGGACACGCGGGAGTCCGGGGTAATGAAAAAGCAGATAGGTTGGCCGCCACGCTGCTGCTACGGCTGTTGGTGGAGCGATGGATCGGGCAGACATTAATAATGCCCTACAGGAAAATGCACGAACAAATGACTGTACAAGTGACGATGACTCTTGTTCCATGATTAGAATAAAGGAACTTGGTTTGAAATGTTGTGTCGCTAGAAAGGAGAGTTTTCTTGGGCGAAAAAGAATGATGGTCAATCAACAACGTACTGGGACTGTCAGTCAATGTGTAATGGCGGATACACTCAAGGAAAGATCTGAGCACCTATGGACTTGTCTGGAGTGCAATGACGATGATCCAACGACTAACTACTACTATTGACAGAATCAATTTTGTGATGTTCATTATTAATTGAAATTTCTAAAACTTGTTGTTTATCTGTTTGCTTTGATCCCCATGAATCATGGACAATAAAGCTCATGTTTGGGGTGCTAAGTCTAACCTAAGAGCAGATAACCAGGATCTCAAAAAAACCTCCTTGTGGAGCACCCTGGAAACAGAAGTACTGTGCTATGACTGGATTCTGATGAATAACATCATACAATTAGGTATTGAAGTAAAGTATTCCCTTGTCACACCTTCATGTGTATTGGAGAATAATAGAATGTTGGACCAGTATTTTTTGCTGACCTTGCATACAGAAGGGTGATGTGGTCTGCATCATGACTGCTGCTCTTAATTTCACAGAAGACTTGATACCATTTTGCTTAGGCTGTGTCGACCTAAAACCCATTAGTGATTAAAATAAATTCCAGTTCAACTGTTAATTGATTCTAAGACTCCATTTATTGTTTCCTCCGCCTTAGAAATCAATGTATTTTCCGCTGATCTACCGCTCCTCCCACTGTGTAGTGCCAAAGACGATACATTAATTAAATTGGGTTATATTGTAATTTGAACTATTGATATAAAGTCTTATTTCAAACTTGATGAGATGCCTAGACACTTTATTTATTCCAGAATTGAGTAAAGAAGACCAGTTTACTTCATGGTTGAAAGAACAGTTTACAACAACTTGTGATGTGCTTTCTGATCACTTGTGTCATGGGTCGTCCCAAGTTCAGGTAATGTGATCAAATCTTTGCTCATCTTCTGTTATGTTTAGATTGAACACATGGGTTGTTGGGAAAATATACTTTATCTGCCACCACAATCAATGTACCACGACTCCTGTCACAAGCTGGAAAGGGCAAAATTGGTTGCAGTTTCGACCAGGGGAAGACTGGAACTGGCTTTATGTTTTAATGTTAGGACTATAGATATTGCACTATTTGTATGTAGCCATATGTGATTCAATCATTTTCTTAGACCGGATCTCATTGGATGCAGTGAAAAGTAATTTTCTCACACCATTTAGATTATAAAGGAACGCATTCTATTGTCATTTAAACTTGTGCCATTAATGATCTTGGGGGACAGTTGGAGTTGTCTGTCTTTGGCCATGGTCAGCCTGTGTCTCTTTACGGTTTCTTTGATTTTTTCCACCAATTTAGTACATGATCTCCTACTGTTGTATGCACGAAGGGCTGAAAGCGTTGGTTCCATTCTCATGACGAGGCCAAACCACCTCGATTGCTGTCTTTCAATGTAGTCTTGGCTTGAGATAGTCTTTATTTCTCCGTCGGTTTCTTATGGTGACATTTATAGCTTTCCTCAAGCATATCATTTCACATACTGTAATCTTTCACTAGTGTCTTTGTCACGGGCGATATTTGACATTGGTATGCAGATTGATGGATGTTTGAGTACAGCTGGTAAGTCACATAATCGGTGACAGCTCTCTGGCATCTTATTTTGATCTCTATCGAGTTTGCCATCCTCTGTAAAGAACTCTGAGACCTGCTTTAGTTTTGTACCATTGACATACTTTTAACTGGCCTGGTGTTCTGCTTATCTTCATAGTCTCTGTTTTAGATATGTTTAGTTTCATGTTGTATGTGTGTGTGTGCTGCTGTAATTCATCTGAAAGTTTATATTAAACTTTGATCATCTGCAAATAGCAGTTTGTTTAGTGAGCAGCATTCTTCATTTTATGTCTCTGCAGGGGATGTATTCATATCTTGGGTCTGCTTCTTTAGTTATCCTATGTATGTTACAAACAGAAGTTGTGATAATACGCAGCCTTGTCTAGCACCTGTTATTATTTCAAATGGATCTGTTGTGCCCTCAGTGTGTTTTAGCATTTTTTTTGTATTAAGCTCTTATTTTGTCTAATAATTGTCTTGTGTGTTGGAATAAGGAAACTCTTACTCTATTTAATTGATTATGTTTTACTTTTCAACAGACCAGTGCATTTAAGTCTCTTGTCTCTCTGCTACATGTACTGGGTAAGGATTGCCCGCATACACTTAGTGACAAGTTGGTAGAGGTAAGATTTACTTTTATTTGGTCTGACTCTATTGCCAGTTTTTTGTTGTTTTTTTACAAATGTTGTCATGTAAGATGAGTGTCTGAATCACCTGTGTTTCCTGGTGCCCAAAAGTATTTATATATCAAGTCCTGATACAGTGGCCAGTTCTTGTGCAAAATATTGTGGATTAAGTCAGATTTCGCCAGTGGGGTGCTAGGGCGCAAAAGTGGAACAATGAATAGCAACACTGTTTACCTTTCATGTAAGTCGTCCCCATCAAGGTCATCACTGTGAAGTGGTATTGGGACTTGGTTCAGCCATCAGGGGCTGGAAGACGCCAGAGACAACCAGCCAGAAGGCACACAATCAGTATGCCACGTACAAAACACAATGGGGACATGTCTATATTTATTTTACATAGACATGTTTCAAGTGAACAAAAGAAGAAATGTATGTCGTAAGATATGACTACGGTGGAGTTGGATTCTGTTGCTAATGTCCACGTTTGACATTAGTAGCATAGTGATGGTTTGAGGATCGGTTTATATAATTGGTCTGATAGGTCAATAGTGAAACATTGAGATTTTCTGCATGCGACCACGTGGTATAAAATAATTATGAATTCATAAATACAAATATAATGTTCCTTTTTTTCTGAGTTCTGTATGAACATGATTTAATACAGACTATATTGTTTCTAGGACATTGTATCTTGTCTGATCAGTGCTGAATATGACCAGACAGAGTTTATACATCTTCTACCATCATTATTGACAGCTTGGGGAGAATGCATGCATATCAGTTCTGTGTGTCTAACACATATCAGGAAAAGTCAAAAAAACTCAACTCAGGTATGCATGCTGAATTTGTCTTTTTCACTGTCCGTGGTATTCTCAGAATCTGTCTGTTGCATTTCATTTCCATAAGACATTACTATTATCTATATTTCATGATCGTTAATGCTAATGTTTTGTATAATTAGACCTTAACTGCAATACTGATATTGTTTTTCCATGTTTGAAAATCTTAAAAGTTATCAAAGCTGCCTCTAGTCAGATATAAATCGCTTGCATGGATCATCCATCATTGCATAAGTAAGAATCATAGATATTTAGGGATTGGATAATAGATGAGCGGCACCAATTAAATTTAACACCCACCGTAATACTGTAAAACAAAGTTAATAGAGGAACTGCATTAAAGAGTGACGATGGATCTCCAAAAATATTTCAGTAGTATTGATAATGATCACACGTGATTATGACGCTTACATGTGATCTTGGAACTTTACAAATATCTCAGTAGTACTGATATTAGTTCTGATGTAGCACTGCTTATATGGGATCATAGGTCTCCATGAATATCTCAGTAATGATGACTAGTTTGTTGTTGTCAATATCCAAATGCTGTTGAGTAGTTCTACTCTTGGAAACACATTACCATTCTGAAAAAGGTTCCGGTATTCTGAAGTTTACTTAGTGATCCATACAGTGGGTGAGTGACTATTTTGAATTGTGACAATGCTGATATGTGATCTAAAATGTCCACAAATATATTTCTGCAGTATTGATAGTTTTAGTGTTCAATGGTGACAATGTTAAATAGGTAGTCATATATCTTCACAAACATTGCCGTTGTGACAATTGGGGTTTGGATTTTTTTTAGTTCAGGGAGCAAAGAATAGGGCCTCTGTCTTCTTTCCAGGCATGTCATAGGAGGCGACTTAGGAAAGTTGGGGGGAATAAGCTGACAATTTGTCACCTATGAAAAAATTATCATTGTCACGTCTTGCCTCAACTTCTATTTATGAGAATTGTATAATGGGCCCTTTTGTCAGTAGGATTGTTACATCATACAAACTTTTGTTTCCATTATTAATTTAGTTATTTATTTTCTATAGTAATATTTAATCCATCTACCCGGTAGGTTTGTAGTAATTATTGTGTCTTTCATATATGTATGTTTCTGTAAAAAAAAAAAAAATTTAAACAAATGTGTGCCAATTTTTAGAGGAAATCAAGAAATGGTCTGCATTATTGTAGTCTATGATGATCATTCTTTATATTAATGCCAGTTTCATTCGTTGACTCTTTTTGTTGCAGCATGTATCAGATAACATACTCTTCAACTATTGGAGAATGATAAAACAACTGTCTGGACATGATATAGGTAACATTTACTTGTATCATTATTACTTACTTAACCTTTAGGGCTCTGGATTAAAAAAGGCACAATTTTCCCCTGCACATGGATTCTTTTTTGGAAAATCTGCTTTATTTATAGGGAATGTTTGGTAAACACTATAACTTTCTTGTTTGTAAAGATATCCAAATAATTTTTGCACATGTAAATAACGAAATGAATAGTAAATATAATATTGCTTTTGTTGTTGTATGTGTGATATGACAGTTGTGAGCAAGTTGACAATTGGGGGGGGGAATCTCCATTCTAAATATACCAAATGTAATTTCTTGACGACTCTAATACTTGAGCTGTGTGTGGTGGCAATGAGAGAACAGATAAAATTCTCCTAAATACATATTCCTGTTGTGTATATGTTGTTTCATATCCAAACTAATATAATATGGACTGAACAAATTAATAAAACATGAAGAAATCAAATACAATGTCTGTTCATTTAAAGCTTGGCCTAGACGGACATACACCATTTTTATTTTTAAAGCTGACATGTGGCACCCCTGATACATATTGTTTTTGTGTTTTTCAATGAATTAAAAATTCTTATAATATAACTAAAACACAAAAACAACAATTGAAACATGTAGATATTACTTTCAATGACAATCACTTGCCATGCCACACGCTACATCATTTGATAGTAAAATATGGCATAGAAAATGGACAAATTCGTTGACAGAATCAGCCAGCTTTCTCCCTTATAATTGTAATGTGTAAAGGAATTTGACCTTTAGGCTGTGACATATTCCTATCTTCACATGATATGAGTTTAATTTCGTGAAGTTCCGCACTCGGAAATCAGGCAATAACAACGGGCGCATCATTGCGCCTGTAGGCACCTAGTAACACATATTCATTGGCGCAGTATTGCACCTGTAGAGCCCGTACGGTTAATTATAATTACTCCACTATTTCAAAATCTGATTGGATCTATGTTTGATATGAAGTATATGGTTAAATAAAGATATTAGGGCTATGAGCAGAAGACTGACATATGGGCGTAGAAATAAAGATAGTCATTGAAGTGTCTAGAATTGCCTTTTGGTGATTTACTACTTAACATTACTTGATGTGTGATATGGACACCCTGCTTTAGTTAGCCTGAGTTTAATGTACATTATCAAACTCATGCTAGATCTCTTGTGTAACAGTTCAATGATTCTACTAGTTTTTCAGCAGGATGTAGTCCAGAGAACTGTTATGCATTGTGTTGCCATTTCGTTTGCATCAATAAGCCTACATCTGACATTGGTGGCATTTGCCAATTAAAATGGATACCTAGTGTTGTAAACTTATGAAAACTCAGAGTGGCTGCATAAGTTATTGTCACTTTGTTCTCTCATCAGCATTTTGTGCTCAGCAAAAAAAAAATTGCAGTCTGGGTTCACTTAAATGTTGTAGCATTCATTATAGCAACTTTACCTAATTGGTGAGTTCACAAACTTCCGCTGAAACTTTCTTGTGGCAGGACAATGGTTCTTCTAGATTTCCAGCAGGATGTAGCCCAGAGAGCGATTTTGTGCTGTCTGGTTTTATTTACATCAGTGACCCATAAAGTCAGACTTCTGTAGTATTTATTGTGGGCTTTAATTAATACAATATTTTGGAAATTATTATATATATTTATTATATAAATGTATGGTCTCATGCTTAAGACACCAGAAATTCGGTCCAATCCCATATCATGTGCCTACCTTGCTCACAGTTTTTGATGCTATTTTCGATTGCAATTTTTTTTAGTGACTTGTGACGTCACTCTGCCATCTGATTAATTTTTTTTAGTGGAATGGCAGAATGTGTGTGTATTTATGCATTTGACTGATAAGGAAGCAACTCAACTTCTGTCTTCCTTGAGATGCAGTTGTTTAGGGGGAGGGGGTGAGTGCTAGGCTTAGAATTGGGTATAATCCTGCCCCTAACACCCCCTAAACTCTAGGATCATCACTTTGCCTCCGATGCACATTTGTGGCATTAAATCATGACATAATGACAGTTTCTATTTCCCTTAGAGGTTGGGGGGGGATGCGCTAGGGTTAGAATTAAGTCTCATTCCTTTCCTAAACTTTAGGATCCTAAACATCTCAGAGGTGTATTCGTGACATATATTAATCTCTGCTGATGATGCAATTTCATTGACAGCATACAACTGTGCGCACTATAACAAACTTGAAATGAACCTGTGCATAATATCTTTGTTCACATTTTCAGAAATTGGTGAAATATGTGGTAGGCACATGATATGGGATTGCACTTTGTTATAATGATTGTGTTTTTTCTCTTCCATTTGGTTTTAGATGACAAATCAAAACGGCTGCTTACTGGGGTCGTTTGTGAATTTCTGAAACATAGGGTAAGAGCACATATAGGGTGTTAAATTAATAACTACGTTGTTGTGAAAATGTTGCTGCTCAAACTTTTGTATATTCGCCAGCAACATATACTGCTGTTGTGTGTCTTATTTTGGGTAGTTTTTCACATTACAGCTCTATTTACAAAAGGTGTTGAAAATATCCGCTGTGATTTAGTAAGAAGAGGGAGATAAAATACTGAAACATCTGCATATTCTTGGTTTAGGGTGATAGGCTTGAGCTACCAATTACTCAGAGCCACAAGGGCTGATGCCACTTCAATGAACTTAGACTTCTATTTGGTTTCCTGCTCATATGTACATTACCTTACTGTGCTAATTTGTTCTATTTCTATGCACACTCCACCCGCTGCTATCCGGGTATGCCAGATCTGCAGCTTTAATTCCTGTATCAAGGTCAGGCATGACTCATTCTTAGAAGAGTGGTCACTACAATATTTTCGATGGTCACATCAAGATAGCCTTGAACAAACATAAACAAATACAACTATGGTGACACATCTGGCCTTGGAACGACAGCTTAAACTCCCATCCCTGCGCTTAAAGGCAAGTGTGAATACGATCAACCATCATTCACCGGAGGACAGACAATAGAGTTAAATTTTAGTTTCAGGACATGCATGAAAAATTTCTTTAGATTACATCATATAAAAAAGATTGGTATATGGCCCTATACCCAGAAAAAAGCACAGGGCATTGTGTTTGTTAGTCTTCTGATGTTTTCATTTCTAATTCTGTCTCGTATTGTCACTCCAAGAATTCTACGTAGACAAGTCATATCTGTTGTAACAAGTTTTCTTTTGGCGTTCGTTGTTGGTATCGACGTTCGAAATTGGTTACATAGTGGTGGTATGATGATTGCTTGTTATAATGCAGTTTTTGGTGTTCCTGTTCACATGTTTGTTTTTGAAAATAGGAAATATTTCCCGTAACCCCTTAGCTGCGAAGGTATCATTAAGGATAAGATATGGAGTTGTTGTCATTTTGCTGAGATCTTCTTTGTAGTTTCACAAGGAAATAATTCGCCTAAATGCTTTATTATATTTTTTTCCTGGGAAGCCAAGAAGAGAAGGATCTCCACAAAATGGTGGTGGTTTTTCATCATATCCTTAAGAATGCCTCTGCAGCTAAGGGGTTAAGATCTGATATGCTATGTTTCTTATGCACTGTCAGCATACCTAGCCTTCTGCTGAAAGAGATAGAATACAGGCATGCACATAGTCTGCTGCAGTCATTTCAAATAATTGCTAATTAATAAATTGCAAATTTTTATCATCAAATTTTTATAATTTCAGATGCCAACAATCTTATACAGAGAAATTTTAACAGGAATTTCTACAGTTATGGAAAAAATGTCAAATCCACTGAGGCTTGCAGATTTTTTATCCGAATCTTTCAGTATAGGTAAGTAACACAATTGGAACTGCGTCAAAAATTGTCTTTTTACAAATATAAATTGTGGAAATTATATTGCCATCTTAATAGAAAATAAAGATACTTAGACTTCATATAGCGGACTTAGGTACCATATGTTTAGCACTTTGCTGACCAGCAATTCTATTTTATCTCCAACTGCCAAGAATATATGCCAATTTTTTAGCCATCGACATCACCGTCTTTGAAAATCTGTATAAGATTGATCTCTTGTGAGAGCCTGGAAACTCTTTTGTATGAATGATTGCAATTTTTGAATGAATTTGAAATCAGCAGAGTTATTTCAAGTACAAAATCTTACTTATTATAATGCTAGGCCTAGATTTGTTACTTTTTATATATCATGTAGTCTCACCTTTGAAAATTCTGATTTATTCATGATAAATACTCATGAGTATTGACGCCTATATTTCATGGGTACTGCCATTTTGGAACAACATACTTTTCCGTGCAAGCTATTTTTAGTAACTCACTACGATGTCGTATTTCTGATGTATCATAGCATTTTCGATGATCGTCAAAAGGTGTCAGTAAAGTCTTAAGGAACTATAGAGATTCAATAAATTTGTATGTTCATTCTCAAACTCCCACTGGATTTCTCTTTAGCAAGATAATTGAATTGTTTTTATAGAAGGATGTGGTCCAGAAAATGGAAAGGAATTGTGTTGTCATTTTATTTGTGCCATTGGGAAGACACATCCGACTTTGGCGTGGTTAATAATATGTTTTTTGTTTTTTTTTCTACTGAACTGTGGACGTCTGTCTAGTTGCTAGTAGACCAGTCATACAAGAGAACTGCTTCTCACACTGGGTAACAACCTGAAAGCTTACCACAGTCAGCATGCTTGACGTTTTCAATGTTGTAGGTATCGCCATCAACATAGCCCCAGACACACACAGGAAATTACTATTTTGGGTTATTTTCTTGGTGCCTTGCATCTTAATGAGAAAGGTTAATGATTGTTAGCAATGAGGCCTAAAGTTTCTTAGGAATCTAAATGAAGGTGCGAGTTTATGCAGTATGTATTGTTACATAGGTTTCTGCTTTTTATTACATGTATTGTTACATAAGTTTGCTACTTTTATTCTCAGGAGGTGCTATAAGTTTGATGAGCTTGCATGGATTATTCATACTCATGCACAAGTATAACCTGTAAGTGCTAGTATTTTGCAGTTTTACTTAATTAAATCTCACATTCTGTGTTAAGTCATAAATTTTATCAGTCCGCTTATTATTCAAGGAATACTTATCTCTCTGATAGATAAATAAATAACTTCCTCTTTGTTGTATCTGTACCGTTTCATGGTAGCGATGCTTGTGTATTCCCATGACAACAAGCAATGCTTCCAGCATGGCAGCACATTCCTTGAAGGATTGGATCAGACAATGAGATGAAAAGTGTTGAAATCAGATTGCACTTGACTCACTACATTCCAAACAAATCAGCGCAGTGGAGAATAAAAGTACAATCAATGCAACATATTTTGTCACTATAGCGACATTAAAAGCAACAATAAAATGGTTTGATATTTGTCCTGTTTGGTGCCACCATACAGCGAAAGTGCTCAATTCCTTGTCTCAAAAAAGAGCCTTGAACTGAATTGAAAGGACACCAACTGTTGAAATTTATTAATATTAGACTTAAGTACAAGAGGCATTTGATCTTTTATTGTTATTTTTTTCACTATTATTTATTTTCATATGCTGAAAAATAGAAAAGTGATATAGAATTACTTTTATATTTGTTCTCAAACTCAAATCTGATTAACAGAATGCAGTGTGTCATAGTTTGCAGCTCAGTTGTAATATTTTCATTTTCTGGTATGACAGATATTTTGGTATGTCTTTTCTGTCACTTTGACATGGGAAGGGACAGTGAATTCCATACCTAAACCTCCTTCCTTAGTCTCCTGATATGACATGTATGACAGCTCACAGTATTGTAGTCTCCTGATATGACATGTATGACAGCTCACAGTATTGTAGTCTCCTGATATGACATGTATGACAGTTCACAGTATTGCTATCCTCAGTTCCCCTTCTGGACTTGGCAACCAGTGTGATATAATCACTACTTTCTTATACATTAAGCACTCTGGCCGAGTGAATAATTTTTACTTAACACAAGCATGGGATCATACTAGATATACTATTTAAACTTGAACACAATTGAAATAGATAATGACAAGTATGCTTTGTGCAGTCTAATAATTACACTGCGAAGAGTATGTGAATTGGAAGAAATAGGAAAAGGCAGTGAATGGGTGAAGGTAGACACGAGAAGAAATCAGACTAAAGTAATAATACAACTAGATAAAGCGTGTTGAAAATGGACGGGTTACAGTGCATGAACTATACTCAGTTATACTCAAAACCACAAGACATAATTATATACATAGATGGCCCCATTAACAGAAACACAAATAAAATTGGTTGGGGGGGGGGGGGTGTTGTTGCCTACAGAAACAGCGAGAAGTTGGTTGAGAAATCTTCAGCATATTCAACTGTCACATCGAGCATGAGGATGGTATCTAGAAGTTGGGGAAGGAAAAGTACATTTTTTGGAAAGTCCTGAAGATCACACGATCAACACCTGTCTGAGTCTACATACACTGGGATGGCTGCTGGAAAGAAGGGCGAAGCACTTATAGGAATACGTGCTGCAAAGCCAGTTTCTAATCAAGAATTCAATAGTTGAATGTTCATGTTGTTGCTTTGCATTCAAACATTTTGTGCCTTAATTTATATGCAATTTTTTTTGTAAATTCCAGAGATTATCCTGATTTCTATACCAAGCTCTACTCAATGTTTGAGCCTCAGATTTTCAGTGCCAAGTATAGAGCCAGATTTTTTCACCTTGCTGATACATTTCTCATGTCCACGTAAGACCCAATAAACTTTTTAAATCTTATTTTTGTTAAACTTATTTTTGATATATTCAGCATTCTCATCTCTGGTCTTGCTGAGTCTGGCGCTAGGGTAAAGTCTTTTTTTTTTCAGGTCAGAATATATAATTCTTTTTTATTCTGCACTTTCTGGTCAGATTCATGTTGTGTGGGTTATTGTCTTCTGCAGTCAACTGCAGTCTCTTATGCAGTCAAATCTCTTTCCATCTGCTACCTCCACATTCTTGGACACGATCCCCAAATGATTTGGCCAGAACCAGCTCGAGCTGCTGTTTTCTGTTACCAGGGTGCACCGCGTGGAGGTACATTTGGGATCTTGATTATCTGCTAATCCTGGGTCCGCCTAGAGCAATGGGTTCTTTTTGCACCCCCGAAGTGTACTGACTGGTTGTATGGGCCTTGGTTTCGCTTGTCCTAGAGTTGGGGCCTTCTGTATTTAGTTTCTTTGCATTCAATCTTCAGTTTAATTTTGTATATCAGATGTTTGTTTCTGGTAGTCATATTGATTCCAGTGTGGATAGACAGTTATTGAATATAGGTGTTTACTGTTATTGTCCAGTAGAGATTCTCTCAGTGTCTGGAGTACACAAGTTACTGCTCTAAATGTAGACAATGTGCCCAACTGCATAGTCTTTGTATAGTAATTTAATTGTTGAGTGTTATGAAGATTTCAGCAGGTTCAATTGTGTATGTTCTCTCTTCTGCATTAATTCTCAAACTTCAGCAGATCTACAGGTTGTAGTCCAGGTAATGAATGTGCTTATATCTTGCCTAATATCCCACCATTCGGTCCAACACATCCAAATTCAGTATGACTTCAGTGCCACTTTGATCATTTGTGTGATGGGATAGCCATCCCCAAAACCTTCTTAGTCACCCCTTGTGATATGCCTAGCAGGTCACAGTGTTGCTGTTCTTTGCTTGCCTTTCAGGCTCTGACACATTGGTTGATGACATCAATGTTGGTCTCTTTTGAGCAGCTCACATAACACTGAGTACACGGCTTTAATACAGCCAGTTTTTTTTATTGTTCTTCATCACCAGTGTATTTACAATTGTCATGAATATGGGGAGTGTGATGTGACCAGTAGTCTTTTATATGTGTACTTTATATGTGTATCATTATTTTATATGTGTATCATTATTTTATATGTGTACTTTATATGTGTATCATTATTTTATATGTGTACATTTTTTGGCTGTGATAATATATTTTTTTCTAGGCAATATAAATACCTTTAGTAGGCTGCCATTGCCTTCTGAATGCTCTTGTGCACAAATCACGCCAGGATTTGTGGCATTTTTCAGAGAAATGCATTTTACCTTTCTGCCACAGCAAGATGATACATGTAAAGGACTGCCAATGTGTGTATTTTATAGTATCAATACATTTTTTAAATGTGTTTAAATTTTCCATATTATTTTCTTTGTGTTTTCTATAGGCACCTTCCAGCATACCTTGTAGCAGCATTTACAAAACGGTTAGCACGGCTTTGTCTTCACGCCCCAGCATCTGGTGCACACATTGCTCTTCCGTTCATCCTCACCTTGATAAGTCGGCATCCTGCGTGTAATGTTTTGCTGCACCGTACAGATGATTCAACAGGTATAAGTATACATATTTAGAATGCATTTATATGTGTGTGTTTGCATGTATATATATATATACCAGGAAAAACTTTTACAGACACCCTTAACAGTGTATATATACCAGGAAAAACTTTTAAAGACACCCATAACAGTGTATATATTCCAGGAAAAACTTTTACAGACACCCTTAACTTTCACTAATTTACTGTATGGATCACTAAGTCAACTTCAGATAAAATTGCACTTTTTTAAGAATGGCATTGTACTGACAAGAATAGAACTACTCATTAACATTTGGATATTGTCAACAACATATATACACACAGATGTACATGGACAAATTGTAATTGTAGTAAGCTATTTGACCTCTATAACTCTACAGCGAGCGAGTATGGAATTGTAGTAAGCTAATTGACCTCTATACTCTCAGCAGGGGTCGGGAACCCATGGCTCGCGAGCCAGATGTGGCTCTATTGATGGCTGCATCTGGCTCACAGACAAATGTTCGATTATAAAAAAAATGTTTCTTTAGACTCTTTTGATCTACATATTAATTGCATATCAATATTTCATTCTACAAATGAGCTAAAGTCTACTGCAGCTCAGCATCATAAGTCGCATTAATGTTAAGAAATACTCATTATTGATTAGCAACAGCATAACAATGTTATTAAAAAGAATTCAGAGACATAATTATTGTACTTGTAGTGTTGCAATTACACAAAATGCACACATTTACTTGAATTTTTAGTTTTAAACATAATCCATGGCTCTCTCAGACAAAAAGGTTCCCGATCCCTGCTCTACAGCGAGTATGGAATTGTAGTAAGCTAATTTATCTCTATAACTCTACAGTGAGCGAGTATGGAATTCCTCAGCATTGTACCAGAGAAACAATGCTGGGTTGTTTAGTACAAATGTGAAGTCTGTATTGATTTATGGCTTCTGAAACATAAAATGGGTGTCGGCAAATCACATCAAAACTGCATATATTTATCAATGTTGTCTCCCTTGTTTACTTTGCATTAGATGACCAGAGCCGATATTAAATAAGTTGTTGGAGAGAATACATTAGTGGGGGTACAGATTAATATAGAAAAATGAGATAAATCAGAAAGAAGCCTTGCAGTATAACCAGACAGTATCTAGACTTTCCACACAGGGAAAAATGAGAGTTGAAAAACTGAGGAACACTTGTAGAAGAATAGTAGGAATAGACCAGATCAATTGGGACCTTGTGAGCACAGACAAAGAGAACAACACCACACAAAGATTATTGGAGAGCAATGTTTGCAGCCATATGGTTCACAGGAAATTGAAAGGAAATATATATAATTGACCTCCGGTGCTTTCAGCCACCTAGCAGACAAGATATAATCAGTATATTTGACATATTTATTTTTTATATTTTCATTAGGGGTACTTAATACTTAGTACTACTATTTTATTCAACAATTTTATCACCTGTGTTAGTTATTGTCACCTGTTAATCTAACAGTTTTTTCTTTCAACAGATTTGGACTGTGATCCTTTCTTACCCAATGAAACAGATCCCTCAAAGTGCAGAGCCATTGACAGTTGTTTGTGGGAATTACTGGTATGTTCATAGATTTATGAAATATTTTTTGACAAATTTGTTTCCTATTTATGCATCTTTATTCATCGTAAACTTATGTGCATTCGTGGACTGTAGTCCAGACGCAAGAATGTTTTCTACTTTTCTTCACCTATTTCTGATTAGAAGGACAATAGTACTTAACATAGAACACAGGTTTTTGATGTTTCACATAAACACATCAGATGGACTATCACTAAGAGGTTATGAGGTGTAAACATGAAAGCATACAAATTACAATGCACAGGACAATTTTAAGTTTCGGACCGTTAGGTCTTTCTCAAGAATATATATAACAATGAAAACAGTACAAACAATGTTAACACCACAGATGCACTATTGACAAGTAAACAGTAGACAGTTCAAGGTCATAATGATTGGAAGGTTGTAGTTTGGAAAGTGGTATGTGTCATTTATTACATTCTTGGTCGTGATTCAGACTGACATGTATGATTCTTGGTCACTTTACTTCTGGGACCTGCCAGCCAATTTTATCCAGACTTTCAATTTCTAATAAAATATAAAAATAGAAGCATATCCTGTGTAGAGTATTGCTTGTAAACTATTTTTGAATGTGCAGGCACCATTCCAATAACATTTCCATCGCTACTTGACACAGCATGTCTTTCAAACAATGGCTACGTCTATGTGAGTTAGAACGCTTCTTCTGCGTACATTCTCAAACTCCTGCAGATTCGCAAAGTGTATTCCGGAGAACAGATTGTATTGGGTCACAGTTTACAAATTAGCTTTAGCTACAATATATGCACCCTTCGGTATGACACTCCAAATTTCAACATGGCTTTTGGGTCATTATGACTTAATTGTATGGGCTCCACTCCACAACTTACATGAACTCATTCAGTACTTTACTCCTCTTTAGGGCTCCGGCAACAAATGGGCTGAGTTTAGGCATTGTGAATCTGTTCTACTATCCTTTCCACTGTTGAAGCTTTGGCATGCATGTCAAGTCGTCGTGTTGCTATTCTTTGCCTCCATTTCAGATCAGAGAGTGGAATGCATTATGAAATTATATGCAACTTGATGGATGTCTGTTTTTTTTGACCTGACGAATTTATTATTAGCATGGAGTTTTTGGAAAATTGGTTTACTTATTATTTTGTATTTTAACTGCTTGTCTGTAATGCATTCTATTCTCCGGACTACATCCTGTTAATATACAGGAGTTTGAGAATGAATGCTAAAAATAAAAGTATGCTTTGTGCTAGTTTACAAGCTACAATATTTGCAAATCCACTAAGTACCCACAATTCATGTGTCATTAAGTAGTGTATTGTCAATTCAACAATTCAAGTAGTGTCACCAACAATGTATTGAGAGTACACCATGATTTTATAGACACCCTATTCAAGTAGTGTCACCAACAATGTATTGAGAGTACACCATGATTTTATAGACACCCTGTTTTATAATTGAAATACAAATGAAAACAATGTATTAGAATGTCTCAATTTTTGTGTTTTTATTCCCCGTATAATTAGACTCTTGAGTCCCACTATGATCCAAGTTTGTCACAGAAAGCAAGAAAACGACATGTAGCAGAATCTGATTTATCACCCCTATTGGAAAATACTATAAGTGATGTAAGTCTCATTTCGTAAATTGATGTTGTTGCTGAAATTTTATCCTTAGTACTTTGTTTCAATCTGTCTAATAAAGTTCTCTCCTGCTCGGTAAATGCAGTGATCAACGACAGAATCTTTTCTCTCCACATATAAAGATATGCAAACATTAATAGCACGGGATTAGGTGGTGTCATTTAGAAGAGGTGGTTTACGTATTATTTTGTATTTTAACTGTTTGTCTGTAACGATTCTATTCTCTGAGCTACATCCTGTTACAGGAGTTTGAGAATGAATGCTGAAGAATATGCTTTGTGCTGCTAGTTTAAAGGTTTCAATATTTGCAATTCAAAGTCCAGGTCCACATTCAAGTGCATTCAGCTGACTAGCTGTGCCATTCATAAAGCAATGGTAACATACTTAACATAGAGTGGCATATAGAATGTGCCGGAGAACAGTAGCGGTTAAGATGAAAATCATGGACCAGTTTATGCCATCCTATGATAGATACTTAAAAGACTGAACTAGTGTTGAATTGTGTGATGGTTGACAGTTAACAATATCTGCTGAAGATGGATGTATCTGGCTATTGCTGTACATAAAACGACACAGCGCATTTCCATTCTCTGGACTACATCCATCTAGAAATCTTTTATGGTCATTTTCCTGACACAAGAAAGACCCAGCAGGAGTTTGAGAATGAGCGCTTAAGAAGTTAACAACAGAAATAATTTGTTTTGGTGCTTACTGAAAATTATTTTTTATCAGGACATTCATACACTCAATACTGGTGTAGTCAGTGCTGAACCATTTTATCAGGACACTCAATACTGGTGTAGTCAATGCTGGACCATTTTATCAGGACATTCATACACCCAATACTGGTGTAGTCAATGCTGGACCATTTTATCAGGACATTCATACACTCAATACTCATGTAGTCAGTGTTGAACCCTTGCTATGGGGCAGGAAAGTACATTCAAAGAGTTGTTAGTTCATTTATTACATTGATATTTTTGCATATTATGAACAACTTAAGTAAGACTTCTTGATTATTATGTTGGTTTTGTACTTTAGAATGCTGTCATACATTGTTTTGTCTATCCCCTGTCACTGGTACTCAGTTTTACTGCAGTCTATCCTATATTTGTTATCTGGAAAATCTGATGAAACCTTTTGTTTTTAGAATATCAAAAAGCTGATGTTCTTCTTCTGTGTTCATTCTCAAACTCCTGCAGATTAGCAGGATGTAGTCCGGAGAACGGAATGCATTGTGTCATGGTTTACAGCATTGCTGTGATATCTGCGCCTTTCGGCCTGACACATCCGACTTCAGCATGGCTTTGGGTCACTGATCCTATATGGGATGGGACAGCCAACTCCATCCCATAACCTCCTTAGTCGCCTTTTATAACATTCGTGGAAGGTAATTAGTGTTGCTATTCTTTGCTCCCCTTTCGGGCCCTGGCAACACACAGGGGAAGTTGGTGCTTAGGCATATTCATTATTATCTTTGCACACCAGACATGTCCATAGGTGGATCAAGAGCCTAATCTATTTGATGCCTGACATTTAGACAGAGGAAGCAATATGATTATCAGATTGGAAAACCATGTGAGCTGTGTCTGAGCCTGTATCTTACGTTGTATTTAGTGCCGCAATTCTTCTCTAACATTGATCACACTCCCTGCTTTGCAACATTGCCCTCAGTTTCTGCTCCACTTCTTCTTTGCAAATAACTTTTGGTTTTTATATTTTGTCTTTTTTTTATTCAAGCGAAAGAATTGATATTTTCTTGGTGGTCCTTTTCATTGAATTCCTGATCAGAGATTGTTCTTGGTAAGAATGCTTATTAGATCTTTCATAGAAAGTGTGGATATGCTCTGTCATTCTGATTCACACAGTAATTGTTGATTGTACACATCTGCAATATATATCTTCTTCAGTGTTCATTCACAAACTCCAGCTGGATCTCTCTTGTAGCAGGACCATGGTACTACTTGATTTCCAGCAGGATATAGTCCAGAGAATGGAAATAAGTTGTGTCACCGTTTTATTTGCACCAATGGTCCAACACAGCTGTCTTCGGCAGTGCAGTATATATGTGTGTGTGTGTATATATATATATATATATATATATCTTAGAGTTGGTGTCTCATTGCACTAATTTATACATTATCTTTTTTGTTGTTATTCATTCATATGACCACATTAGTCTCTTATATGGAGGTTTATCTCATTGCCATACAATTTTTCCTTTGAGTTGGTTTGGGAGGGTCATCTCTCTGCTGGATATCTTTCATGAAGACAGCAATCCTAAAGTACATGTTCTATCATATACTTGTCTTCTCCACATGGACATGTCTCATCTAACCAAGTATCAGGTGCAGGTGATAATTGAATCTGCAATGGTCTGAAGGGTCATGATGCATTTTGTGTTTTATTCTGTCTACATTAATATCAGATAGGCCTACAGCTTTTATTTCAATTATTGGGGATGACCAATAACATTTGATGTGATGTTGCTATGGTAGCCATATTGAATAATTATTAAAGTTTTATCCTAATTGAAGTTCTTTTTTTTTAATGCCACCTTTATTTTTTTCCAGATCATAGCTTCAGAAGCTAAGAAGATTAAAAAGGATGTCCCAGTTACATTTGAGAGACCACGAGGTCTAGAGCTATGTAAAAGATTTGTTTTGTAACAATATATCACTGGTATCTGTGGTGTAGAACATCTTGAGATTTGTGGCAAATCATTATTAGAACTGTATAGTGTTTTCTTTCATGTACTTATTAATTCTTAGTGTTCAAAATTTTGCTGCATGGAAGTAACTGGAAATAAACTTACAAGAATATGATTTTAAGTCACAGAGATGTGACTTTACAGGAGTCGGAACGGTCCAGAGTAGAACATCTCAGCAGCAGTTTGATATTAACAAGAGGGATCAGTTAATAATATAGGTACTATGATCGTAGTCCAAGCCCTGTTTTCGTTCTTGTTTCTCATTAGTGCCTGCCTGGACATTTTGTGATTAATTGATCTCAATATTTAATTGAAATATTTATTTGTTACGATTAGGGGTTAGTTATGTTTTACATAACTAATCCTAACCCTAAATATAATTATATTTAAGTTAATAAACATAAACTGATAAACACAGGCAAGGGAAATAATCACGCAAAGGGGGTTGGACTGAGATCATAGTACCACAAGATATAGTTTGAAATATGAGTATACTTTCAAGGGAAAATCATCATATTTTTGTTTGTGAGTGTTAAATAAAGGACATGATAAAGCACAAAATTAATTGTAAAGAGATGTCTGACTGCATAATGTAAAACTCTGTAGAAAGTCTACCATTGAATTTGTGCATAACTCTAAACATATAATACTAGACTTATATCATTTAAAAAAAGTGTTACATGTGATCTTCCTGTCACTTTGGTCTGTTCAGGCACAGATTTTGCTATTTTTAGGTTGTCTGTTATTTCTAAATAAATTAATAAAAGTCTTGATATATATATCTCTTTGTCATGTGTTTCATTTTATTTATAACTTGCAATCTATGTACTTTGTCCAACTTGTTATATCTTTGTGTGTGTTGGTCACTTATTTGGGTATATTTATTTATTGTGGGTCTGGTATCATAATACTGGTATTCATGTCTCCAGTCTTGTCCTGGGTTCAATTCACGGTTGGGACAGGATTTTTTATTTCGGAGGCACAACAAAACCCTTCCTGTACATGTTGTGGCATCTGCTATGGCAAAGCGGCCATTATTCCCGCAGCCCATAGAAAACCTACCTGCACTCCTTCACAAGAAAATATGCAGTAATGAAAGAAGTCTCACCCTAGCAGAATCCACACTGGTGGTACATGACCTATGCACTAAGTGGTTCAAAAATTATGTATTTTTCAGTGTCACTTTACCTGTACCAAAAGGTGCAGATATAATGATTTTACTGTCAGCTAGCATCTCTAAAATGCTTATGCTCAAATCACCAAGTACTCATGCTAAAGCACTATAAGAACATGAACAATAACTCAGATATGTCGAGCCATTGGCGCAGATAAAACGGTACCATGTCTTGCTGAAAATCTAATGGGACCATCTTCTTGCTAGAAGAGATATCATGACAACATGCACTAAGTTTAACATTAAAATATAAATATGCAGAAAACAGAAGTAATGAAAATCAGCAAGTCACCAAATCCAGTGAACATAATAAACAAAACTAAAGTGAAACAAACCTGAATTTAAATATCTGGGAAGTATATTTGCAGACAACAGAAAATTAGACAAGAGAGATTGAGATAAAATGCCAGAAAGCAAACAGTGACATACTAGCTATCACCATTACTGCTCAACCCAAAGATCAAGATGAAAGTCAAGAGACAGATGATAAACAGTATTTTTATCCCAACACTCTGCTATCAATGGGTGCTGACAGCAACTTGTGAGATGAAATGCCTGAGAAAAGCTTAACAATCGCCTGAACAGAATACAACCACAGCACACTCCAGGGTGCTGGATGTGCACTCATCCCTATGAAACTGTTGAATGCCCAGTGCTGGAAAACATCAGAAAAATGCTTTCCCTCCGGGACCAGATAAATGGAACAAAACAACAGCACACATATATCACACAATGACATTTGGTCAAAGCACATGAGCCTATGGGCCGCTGGATCAGCAATCAACCAGAGGAAGACCTAGAACAAGATGGATATCAAGACAACATTGAACAAATATGAATTCAAAGCAGCCACAGTGACACATCTGGTCTTGGATAGACAACTAACGCTCCCAGTCACCACCCCTAAGCTTAACAGCAAGTGTGAATATTCTGACCATCATCCAGCTGGGGATAGACAATATCAGACAGCAAAAGAAGAGAAAGAACATCACAGAAGTATCAGAAAATGATGGTTGAGGTTCCTCATCCTGTAGGAAGCCAATGTTACCTAAAAATGCCATGCTGAAGACAGATATGTTGGACTGAAAGGTACAGTTATCAAAGTCAAGCTGAAATAATGATGCAATGTATTCCATTCTCTAGACAGCATCTGCTACTTGGCAAGAGTTTCACAACAAACATTGAAAAAAAAGTATACAAAACAAATTAAAAACCACAACAATGACAGAACATGTTATGAAGGCAGACAAAGATACAATATATTTAAAAATTGGGTGTAGAATAATAGAAATCAATGCAAAACAGTTTCTCCAGAAATATTAACTGAATCGGACTCAGATGAAACATCTGCCAATTAGAAAAGACTTGCAGAGGCGTTATAAAATCATCATTACAGTGTTATGGCTGGCAATAACAATCATCATGCCCAGTCATGCTGGGGTCAGAGGAAATGAAAAATTGGATTCATTGGCAGGCAATGCTACGATGGATGGCACAGTAGTGAGAAGAGGTAAAATTGACTTGATTATAGCAGTCATGAAGATAATGTCAATGTGACTGAAATTGTACACATACAAAAAATGGGGAAGGTTAGAGGTGAGAGAATATTTTTTATTTTTTAAAATAGATCGCGTAATTAACACCTGACTGGGATCTACATTCACTTAAATGGTTGCTGAAATGGAGAGCGGGTCACTTATGTGAGCGCCCTGTATGCTATGATGCTAGTTTTGAATCAAGAATTATCACGTATAGGGGATTTCCCTAGAAGAGTCGTTAAACCATTCACTTCATGCTCAAAAGCTTACAGGTTTCAATCCTGATATCTATATTCATTTAAATGGTTGCTGAAATGGAGAGCGGGTCACTTATGTGAGCGCCCTGTATGCTATGATGCTAGTTTTGAATCAAGAATTATCACGTATAGGGGATTTCCCTAGAAGAGTCGTTAAACCATTTACTTCATGCTCAAAAGCTTACAGGTTTCAATCCTGATATCTACATTCACTTAAATGGTTGCTGAAATGGAGAGCGGGTCACTTATGTGAGAGCCCTGTGTGCTATGATGCTAGTTTCGAATCAAGAAATATCACATATAGGGATTTCCCTAGCAGAGTCGTTAAACCATTCACTTCATGCTCAAAAGCTTACAGGTTTCAATCCTGGGATCTTGTTTACAAAGTGATTCTATGGTAGCTCCTTGGGAATTATCACTTAAAGCTACAGAGTTACCGATCTTAGTTGTAATCTTGGCAGGCAGCATACTGCTTCGTTAGACGGAGCACATATGTAACCTGAGTCCAATGATGTCATTTCCTCTGTACTTTACATCTTGAAATCATCATGTACAGTATAATTATTTGTATTACAATTTATCTTCAATGCCATATGCCTGTTCCACTGCTCACTCTCCACTACGATGTCAACTATTCAGTGTCTTCTCTGCAACTACACTCTACTGTTTTAATTAAATATAGAAACATAAAAAATGTGGAAAATAATAACATGTTATCAAATTTCATAATGAGGCTATAGGTGAATATTAAAAATATCTTTTATTCTTGTAACTGTAAAATAATAGAACTACAAAATATCAAAAAGGGATATGGAGACAACATCTGATGGATTAAGGAGAGAAAACTGAGGTGAATTTGGCGCATGCTCATAAAACCATCAAAACATAATGATTGAAACATAAATATAAGAAGTTTACCTTCTAGAAGATAAAAATGAAAAGTATTTATCCATGGCCTATGCACCCATGAACACCCTAGAAGGCTCAAAAGATCGAAATGAATATTAAATCAAATTTTTTATTAGTCCATGCACCTTGATAACAAAGGCATAGGATAATTAAAAATGTAAGAAAAGATTAGCACAGCCGATATGGTTAATGCACGCGTTGAATCTATACAGAAGATGAGTTCTGCATAGGATCTATACAGCTACTTTAATTCAAATATTTTCTCCATGTCTTTCCATAAAAGATAGACCTGTCCTTTTTCAAATTGAAATCCAAGCCAAGCTGAAACAATCAGCAGGCAATATGGAATAAGAAGGTCAACTGGGCAAAATGAACAGCTTTAACCATTAAAACCCAGGATCCCAAAATTGCCCACATTTTTTGTATCCTGAAGTACAGATTTTTAAATATTTCAACTTCACAAAACAGTATCTCATATTTATTAATACATCAATTTATGCATTTTACCACGTCGCTGTGTACCTATTGCATTGTGGGATAGCTGTTTCAAAAAATGGTGTATACGTGTTGACAGTGTATTGTTAGCAGTATTAGTATTGTACAAAAAACATTTGTTGAAAATGAGGATTTTTGTGTGTGTTCAAAAACAGTGAACAAGTTGTTGAGTTTGTGTTTGATGATTCAGAGAACAATAAATTAGATTTCAATAGTGATTATTCTGAAAATGATATGGAAATGGACTCGGATGGATCACTTTAGCCTCAACGAAAAGAGTTTGTAATAGGACTATAGATTACAGCAGTTGTAGTAATGTTGGGTCATCAATCGGTCAACATTTAATTTGTACTCACAGGTTAGAAGCACAAAACTCACAACACTAAAAATTATATATAAAGATGAAGAAGTTCCAGAAATGAACTTTCTTCGGGCTATGCCTTCAAATGGAGCACAGTGTGAGTAAACAACAATGTGAAAATTATTGGTCCAGCTTGTCAACAAATTTCTTTTCCGAAGCTCTTGGTTTTCACACTGATGATTTATCAACATTTCTTCACCTTGACGGTGAGGAGAATAGATATAAATAACCAATATTATCAATTGGTAGGTTTTTTTGTGTGCGCACTGGTGCCAAATTTACATGATTACGTTTCCTTTATATTTGTCATTTCCGATGCACAAAGATGGTTAGTGAGACATCTCTGTGCATTTTTTAATAATAAAAGAAGTTTGTATTCCTGTTTCCCCGTTTGTATTTGTTTCTTGAAAAAGGTCCCTGTTGTACCGAAGTGTAGAAAAAGTCCTTGTTCCTTTGTTTAGTGTTTATTTTTTACATTAGTTTTAGTATTTGACAGAATAACCAGTAACATTATTACATAATATAGTATTTATTGTTTCTAAGTGAGGAGAGCAATCTCGTGATCAAATAGATAAGCTCTACAAAGTAAGACCCATGTTGAATTTGTTGCTTCCAAGGTATCAACATTATTATTCACCATGACAACACTTGAGTTTAGATGAATTAATAATCTTCTCTAAAAAGACATTTAAACAATACATCACTTCAAAGCCCAGAAAGTAGGGAATAAAGATCTAAATAGCACGTTATGTCAATTCAGGATATATTTTTAATGTGTACATATACACTGGAAAAACATAAAACGCTATCTATTCTTATAGAACTAAGAGTTATTGGTACTGTTATCATCAGAATTTTGACTTCAGCAAACTGGCATATAAAGTAAAACACTGGACAGCAATAAAGTCAGTCAATATTATATAATAAAACATAATGTTATAATTTTATGTCTTATTTCTTTTAAAATAACTAAAATCTGTTGGGTGCCGTTTTTGTGTGTCATTGCTCAGGAGTCCATGGGAAGGGATTATTAAAGGGCTAATTGGTTCAAAAGGATTAATGGACATTTACAGCGCTTCCATCAATTATAAGAACTCATAAACAGATCTTACTCATTATTTCAAAGGGCATTTCTCTAAGCTGCTAGAGAATCAATTCTTAGAGGCACCAGACCAGATTACAAATTCAGCTAATTACAAACCTTCACGAATAAACATCTGTCACTAGAAATGTGCAAGTGAATCCAACTGTAAAATATATCTCTCAAAGTAGACACTGCTTTATTTGGAGCAAATATCAAACAGCAGCTAGAAAAAGCTGGCATGTAAAAGCAGACGTTCTTTATGATAAAGAAGGGAGGAAAATATTTGGATAATTTTAAACATAAAAATGATATGCTGTATAGTATGATTTTCTAAATTTTAAATTTTGATTTAATTTATGCTCGTGAATGTTTAACTTATGTCAGTAAAATTATGCCGCCCCTGATTTGATAACATCTTTTGTGTCTTCTGCAGCTGGAGGATCAACTGTCATTGAAAATCCAAGAATCTCATTAATCAATATCTCTGCATTAATGTCAAATGGCAAACTTTCTGCAAAATAGCCCACATCCTGCTCTTGTTCGCTGGTGATGGCCTCTTCTTCGCAAGTTCCCCCTTCTCGATTGAAGCCTATAAGAGTTGCAAGATGCTCTGCTAGTTCTGACTCTGTCATGAACTCTCCTGTGGGCATAAAACAACATTATGTGTTTCACAATATTCCAATATGAATCTACTACTTCTAAGATTTATTTGTTGCACTAGTTCAAATGTGCACATGGAACATAGAATGTGCACAGTGAACATGGAACAATGAACTGAAGACAGTTCTATTTCAGGGGCTTAATAATTTACAGAGAGTAGTGATCCAGTGGATACCTTCACACTACGACATCGAAGGAAATGAAGTTGAAGATAGACTGGCCAAAGGAGGAGGTAACTTACTTCAAGAAGACTATCTGGTCAGTTATGAGGAAGTGAAGACCATCATCAAAGGCGTCTATAAAAAATGTGGTACGAAGACCACTCCAAATATAATGCAGAAGACGGATATTACCAACTATGCATACGAGACCAGGTTATGATACTGCCCCCCAGAACTGGTCACAACAAAATGAGACACCACCTGTACACCAAATTCAAAATAGATGCAGTGGAATCAAATTATAACAATTTTGTCTGGAATGACAAAATATGTATGTAATAACAAAAATTCACTATGTACTGTACAAACAATATAGAATAAATATAATTGGGGATTTTTCAAAATGTTGTTATATAGGGAAATATGTTATAAAAGAATATACTAAAGAGGGATTCTGCTGTAGAACTGGCCTTTGCCATTGCAACATGGCAAATATGACATCAGAACATATCTTACAAGAATGTCCCCAGTATGCAGACCTGAGGAAAAAGACATGACCCACTCCAATTAGCATTGAAGAGGAATTGTATGGCAAAGTGGAAACTCTAAAACAAACAGCAGCCAATATCATAGAATCCAGAGTCTCAACCCGACAGAGTGATGATCTCTGAAATAGACAGCAGCCTATATCATAGAATCTGGAATACCAACCTGAGTGATGATCACAGAAGAAGAAGCAATGCACACATAAGAAACAAAATGGATATGCATACCAACAATGGATCCCCAATTTCAATAGAAAAATGATGAGAACTTGAATGGTTTGGATATTTAAGCAAACCAATATTTAATTTTTCCATGTCACAGAATATTTCTAAAGAGAACAGTGAAAGGAGCAGAGGAAGATAACAAAATTCTGGATAGATAACATCAAGGAATGGATAAATCATGATTTTTCTACACTCATACACATGATAATCCATTCATAAATTGATGAAAATAAAAATCATTGCAGGTCTGTGTGTGCTGATACAATGCAGTACCTTACAACTCTAATATCTCATGGGCCATATGGATAGTATGCTAATAATTTCATCGGTGCAACTTAGGACCCATTTTTATGCAGCAGCTACAACTAGCTATGGTGCCCATGTATTGCCAGCTCAAAAGGATAGCACAGAAGATCAACGTTGTTTACTTTCTATGTCAGGCATGTCGTAAGAGACGACTAAGGAGGTTATGGGGTGGATTTGGCTATCCAATTCCATTTAGGATAAAAGTGACTCAGAAGCCATGCTGAAATCGGATGTTTCAGGGTGAAGAGATATCACAACAAAGATGTAAACCATAACACAATGCATTCTGTTCTCTGGACTACATCCTGCTTATTTGCAGGCATTTAAGAACACATGCAGAAGAAGAAGAAGAAGACGACCTAGCCATAGAACCTAGCTATATGCATGCATATCCTTTGACATTTGCTGGAGGACACTAATTACCTATGAGTTAGGTTGGAATACAGTGATATCTGTTCATAACTAATTATCAATACTCATTGCCTTCGTGCCAAAGTTAAGATGTACCTCTCATGTGACATATTCTTTCTAGAATGTGGTCTTCCTTATGGATTCTCTGAACACTGCAATTCTGGGCAAATTGACCTGCTGCAGCTAGAGACATGTTCAAGCAATCGGATATATCACTGCACCATCATTGTCCTGGGTGCCCTCTTCCTCTGTTGCCATTAACTCTGCCTTCAGCTATTAATCTTTCCATTCTGTTATGCCTCTTTCAATGACCAAAAAAACACAGCTTTTTTGTTAGGATGTTGTTAAAGAGCCAGCTCTCTTCAATGTTTATTGATCTTAGCGCTTTTTGATTCGTCTTTTCAACTGTCCATGGTATACATAAAATTCTTCTGTAGCATCTCATTTTGGAAGCAGTGATTCTCTTTGCTACTGTTTTATTTAATGCCAATGCCTCACAACCGTATATTGCCAGTGTAAATATGCATGTTCTGATCATACATAGTTTGTCTTTGCTACTGGTCTACTCTGTGTAATAATTCTATCCTTGGAAAGTTACAAAATGAAATAATTGGCACACAATGTAGACAGGTACATTTATTTCAGTTGCCAAAACAGAATTATTAATAATTGTTTGACTAACTAGTAATTCATAACTGATAAATGTTCAGAGATCTATTTATCTATTGTTTTTTCTCTGCTTTTTCTATAAGCTGGACTGAATAATGATCAGTTTTTGGACTATAGCGCATTTGGTCGCTTGATATGTACCGTAGTAATACTGTGATGCCTTAAAATGTTGGTAACTCCTTCAATCCACCTTCTTCTTGGTCTTCCTCTATATTTTGTTGCTTCATTTGCATGTAGTATGATTTTTTTTCTGCTGGCCAATAAGGATTCATTCACACAACAAGGTTGAACCATTTCAATCTGTTTTTCTTTACATTTGACCACAGATGTTCATGTAGCTGTTCTTGTAATCTCTTCATTCGTCACATGATCTCTTCTTGTTCCATTTGCTGATTTTCTTAGACATCTCATTTCACATTTAGTAAGCTTTCTCTCTTATTATTTTGTAAGTGTCCATGTCTGACATTGATAACGCAATGTTGGTATGAAGATTAAATTTATGATTTGCATTTTGGTCTTTTACTATTCAATATAATTTAATATTTTCTCATGTAATGAATAAAAAAATTAATAAATCCAACCTTTTTGTTGCAACATAAGTAAGAAATCTCCTCTATCAATAATTCCTCCTTTTCCTAAGTCTAGCGACTCTGATAATGTCGAGAATGCCCATAGTAACTTCTCAGGAGATAAACCAAATGCTGGTCTATGGTTCACATACACTGTTTAAAAAATTAATGAATGATTTAAAAAATAATGTTTACAAACAGCGATTACCTAATATATAAATTGTAAACATAGTTTCTGTACACAGTATTTGGAAGTTACATCACATACTAAGTACCATTTCCACATTAAAGTTTAGCTGTAACATTTTAAAAACAACATTCAGAAAAATGAAAAATATACTGTGTAATATGACCTTGTCATTAGAGGTGAGAAAGAGAGTTCTGCAGTGCTATATAACCCCTATACTAACATATGGGTGAGAGTCTTGGACAATAAACAAACTGGAAAGTGGGAAATTAGAGGCAACAGATGTGGTTCTACAGAAGAATGCTGAGAATACAATGGACTGCCAGAAAAACTAATGTAGAGGTGTTGAAAGAGTCAAATGCGAAACTGACCTTAATCAACAATATAAGAAAAAGGCAATCTTTTTTTTTTAGCCACTTCATGAGACAGGCAGGTTTAGAGAACATTGTCACAACAGGCAAAATTGAAGGCAACAGAGACAGAGGGCGACAACATGAGAATATATTAGACAGTCTGACAACCTAGCATGGCAAGGAAACAACAATGACTTTGATACATAATACTGTGGACAGAGAGCTGTGGAGAGCCATGACCGCCTATGCTAGCAGGCATAGCACCTGATGATGATGATGATGATGATGTAACATTTTGTCTCTTGCCAAAGAGGTTTTCCACCTTATAGTAATTAAACAAAATATAATCCTGAATTTAGTTTTAAGCCATTGATCATGCAACATTATTAAACTTTTCTTATTCTGCGTTCATTCTCAAGCTCCTGCAGATTAGCAGGATGTAGTCCGGATAACGGAATGCGTTGTGTCATGGTTTACAGCATTGCTGCGATATCTGTGCCTTTTGGCCTGACACATCCGACTTCAGCATGGTTTTGGGTCACTGACCCTATATGGGATGGGACAGCCAACTCCATCCCATAACCTCCTTAGTCGCCTTTTACGACATGCGTGGAAGGTAAACAGTGTTGCTATTCTTTGCTTCCCTTTCGGGCCCAGCAACACACGGGTGATTAAACTTTTCATTAGCCCACTTTCATCCGAAATATTATCTTATAATAGCTATATTTCATTCATGATTGTCCTGATAACTGATTATATATTTGCACCTGTGCTCTAATTTATCACATTTTATGTGTCATCTGCTACCCTGTCCAACGAGACAGATAATGCCTGTTCCATTTCTTATGGTGGGTTTAAATTGGTTTGTTTATTTAGGTTGCCTATTCTGTGGCTAGAGCTATAATGACTCTTATTTAATTTCTTTTTGTTATTTGACAAATGGAGCATTTCATTGCAGCAATAGTAGCACTTCATATGCCTGCTGGTGCTGGGAAAACATCACTAATTTATCTGATAATGCTTTTTAGATTAATATAACATTGTCTTATCTCACAGTTGACAGTCTTTGTATGAAGTTTATCTCACTATTTGCCCCCAGTGAACTCATCTGGTTCAGGTTAATCACTTTTGCTGGCACAAGAACATACATAACACTTAAGAACTATAATAAACCCATAAATACATCACAAAAATTATGCAAATATTTTAAATCTAGCAGCAATAGCATGAGTCTGAGAGATCTATAACAACAAATATTTTATATCAAGCAGCAATAGGTTGAATTTGAGATATTAAAGAAAATAGTTACAGCACTGCGTGGGTTGACGGAACAACATGGAAACCTGTCGCAAGGGCCAGAGTTGTGCCCTGATGTCAACATCTGTTTTAGTGGCATTGGACTCAAAACACCATCGAGTTGGATGGCTGCTGGAACAGAGGGCGGAGCACTTATGGGAATGCCCCACATGCTGTCGGGCCAGTTTCTAATCAAGATCAAAGAAAATACAATAACAACAAATATTTTATATCAAGCAGCAATAATTTGAGTCTGACAGATCAAAGCAAATACCATAAAAACAAAAGGATAGAAAATTCATGGCCACCACTTACACTTGATAAAACGACCAAGGTCAATATCTTGTTGATATAACCCCAAGTTAACGTATTCATCATATTTGATTTCATTCAGCATATCCTGTATCTGTGGACAGTAATAAACAAAGAAGGAGTTCAAGAAAAGTCAGCTATAAGATATCATCTCATCTAAAAGTTTCCTGTAAAAAAACTCCAACAATTTTAGTCTTTTGACAATGTGGTGCAGTCTTCCAGTTCATCCTTTGTCCATCTTTCTTTGCACCACAATAAGTTTCAGAATCATAATAATGATTTATAGCATGCTAGCATAAAACAGATCCAAGAATTGAGATTCAACATAGAAAAATGTATAAATATACTCACTCCACTAAATGTAACTCTTTCTAGTTCTCTAAGAATTCCATCATAATCAGTAAAATGTATAAATGTACTCACTACACTAAATGTAACTCTTTCTAGTTCTCTAAGCATTCCATCATAATCAGTAAAATGTATCCAAATTGAATATATTTTCAAAGAAACACCATTTTCTCTCATGAATTTCAAATTTCACAACAAAATATATAGGCCTATTAGTTATGTATTTACATATAAAATAAAATCTATAAAAATACAATTTACATCTAAGATTACAACTTCTGGGAGCTAAAAAATAGTTGTTCTTATGTGTTCAATTAAAATCAGGTATTTGTCCTATCAAGTAGTCCTTTTAATTATTTTGCTTACATTACAATATCATTAAAATTAGCACACACTCAAGCAATGCAGTAGCACCACTCAAACTGATGACAAAATTATGTAATGTTTGACACCATGTTGTTTAAAAATTAAATCGTTGAAGTTAGCCAAAGAAAAATGCATTTCTTAAAATCACAAACAAACATGGGCCAACATTTGCTACCTTTTACTGTATTCATATGACACATAAGAATTTGTACACATGGGACCAGTCATTTAGGGAAAATATTTAAAATTGGAGGACAACAGAGAAAAATGCAAACACAAATGCTCTGTGATTTGATTGCGTAGAAGATTGATTCATGAGACATACTAATCAACTACCATAATTACTTTTTTTGTCTGCACAAAATAAAGTCATACATAGTCCTACATATGTTATTTCATCATTAAACCCTTCATGGTCATAAGCTTGCTACTTAAGTAACATCAACAGAAAATCTCCATCATGCCTTTCTATTCTCAGTTCACTGTGTGAGTATGAAGAATCCTATTCCTGTCCATCCAACTTGATTTGGAAGTTACTTGGTTTCTTTCCCTGTCAGTCAAGTTTAATTTCTCATTTGAGTTGGAATTTATTTTACCATAAAAACTCCCAGTTCAACAACCCAGCCTAAAAAAATTTGGTACCAGAACAAAAATTATGGGAAAGAAAGGTAACTGATGTGTTGCTGACCACAACACTCTTAACGTTTTATTAATCACTGAATAATACATGCCTAACTCTCTATTCCAATAGTGTGAAGACCAATTCATTATATTTGATCTCTCTCATTAATTTGGTTTTCATTTCTAGTATTTCCAGACTTCTTGATTATCTCCATCTTGTCAAGAAACTTATTCAGTGAAACCAGCATGCAAAACTTAAAACTTTCAATGACTACTGAATTGAAACAGGCTTACTGGCTGTGTTCTAGCTAATTTGTGTTTCATTTGTGTCCATAATGAACAATGAAGTAACTGATCTGCAGCTTTCTTAATTTATAATGTATTTTGACTAGTGATGTGTTGTTTCTGAAGACAAATGAAAGTACTATTCTTGTCATCAATAGAATGACATGTAGGCATATGTTGAGAAATGGTCATGTTGAGAGTGATACAGACAGCAGTAAAAATATCAAGTATACTTGACTGGTTAGCTTTTAACATGGTGACCAGAGTATAAGAATAACAATCAGTTCTCTTGTATGGCTGGCATACATCTAGCAATATGGTTACAGACATCCATCATTCAATTAAATTGGTAAAAACACTGAAAATATTAGTTATCAGTGTCAAAGTTGGATGTGTTGGGCCATTGGCTCAAATAAAATGGTCAGACAATGCATTTCTGTTCTCTGGAATACATCCTATTGGAAATCTTGTTACAAGAGAGATCCAATGGGAGTTTGTTGTTGTTATCGTTTGCGTTCGCTCTCTGATAACCAACATGAATGTCTGTGTGTTGTGTGATTTCCACTGGGGAGCGTAAATATACATTGTATCACTGTTATGAGCCATATAGATTCAGCACATCCTATTCTAGCATGCCTTTAGCTCAGGTGGACTTCCCTAGCCTGTGACAGCCTTCCTATCTGTTGCCAAACAAGAGCAAATATGTAGCGACTCTATGCCGTGATGGTTTGTCACTCACTTTGCCCTTGGACTTTTCAGGCCAATACATGTCTTTGGGTGAAACATGTCCCATCTTGGTACCCACAGTGACTCCACTAATTTAGTCCATTGAAAGAAGTGTCCATTGAACTCAAAGAGGTTGAGAGTGTGCACGAGCTTTGCAAGGTGGATGAGGAATGAGATAGACACAGAGGGATGAGGGTGCTAGTCACAGAAGAAATTCATGGCCTTGAGACCCTCTGGATGTGGTATGGAGGTGTGAAGGGAGCAGACATCGGGCAGAAAGAGATGATAAGTGTGAACAAGGGACAGTGAGATAGAGGCAAAGGTGGACAGGGCATACTTAGTATCTTTCAAGAATGTAGGGAGTTCCTCCACTAATGGTTGGAAGACACTATCCTCAGAGATGTGTTCCATAGAGCTGGTAGAGACAATAGGTCTGTCAGATTTGAAAGGCTTGTGGATTCCGGGTAGCATATAGAATGCAGGCCTAACCACACTGCTTTCCTTGAGACATAGAGTGACAGCTGTAATGGGAAGGAGGTTGTCAGCTATTAAACCCTTGATAGTGGTATAGAAAGTATCTTTGGTTCTACAATTGGGTCTTTCTTGTATGCATTTGCCCTGTTGGTTGGTTGGTTGGTTGCCGATCCAGCTGTCCATGGGCTCATGCCTTATGACCCAATGCCATTAAATGGCATTATATTGCTGGAAAGTCTGTGGATTTTCGGCCCACCCCAGGACAGAGCCAGAGAATAACTATCACACCTCCAGGAAGGTAGGTTTCAACCTGTGCACTGCTCCTAGCCACTGTAGTCAAGATAGAGTTCACTGTGCTCATTTCCTGCCACCAATTGACTACTCGTTATGCCGAGCTTCTCTATTGTTCTAGGCATGCAACCAAATTTTCAAGTCAAAAAGATTGTCTAGTGCCTATATGATGGGTCTAAGCCATAGGAAAAACAGTGCTGTCAGTTTCCTCCTCCCCAGTGCTGCATAGTACATCTCTGGCTCCCTCCCAACCACAGAGGGTGAATACATATATATTCAGGTAAACATGAAACACATTTCAACAACAAAATACGAGCATAATTGTATAGATGACATGCCATGAAGCTTCTCTAAGAAGATAACCTCAATATAACAGCATGTCATCCACTAAGGTTTTCTGTTGCATGGTTGGTTTGTCTAGTGGGCCATTGGTGAGACCCACAGATGTAACCACATGCGTGCATTTGCCCTGTAGAACAAGGGATTTGACAGCTGGGCCTGACCCTCATGTAGATATACATCCTTCTGGTTCTGTAATATTCCCCAAAGCAACCTTCACCACTGAAGAGAGCTTCACATGTGTGTCCCTCAATGTCATCTATGCAAGCATTGCTCTATGACATATATAAGTGAGACTGGTAGAAAGTTAGCAGACAGATTCTGCCAACACCTGTACAACATAAAAAACCATTTAGGTTTTCATGTGGATGTCTGCTTCAATGACATGGGCCATCAGAGTGCCCAGGACATTCAGGCTACAGGCATTAAGTTGTGCTTCTCTGATGACCGAACCCATCTTGCACTTGAGAACCGCATTTACCAATTTGGCACTCTCAAATCCTTCATTTAATGAGTGCCTGTCTTATGGATGATATCAAGTTGTTCCATGATTTTTCTGTTTGTTTTGTGTCACATGTATGTAGCTATTTTTGTATATTCCTTGACCAAGTTGTTTCACCCTCTGATCTAATTACAGCTCCTCCGGTCCATCTCCACATTACAGTTAACTTGGCCATGTGAACATCTATAGTGCTGTTCATACTTGTCATTTTCTTTTGTGTATGTTCTTGATAAAGACCTCTTGGTCGTTTGATTTGTGTGTGCTATTATGTGTGTCTCCATTGATTAGCAAAACTTTATTACCCTGTTCCTGGCTTTACCTGTTAGATTTCAGTTTTGTGCAGTAAGTATAAATTGTGGATACATTTTGAACAAATAAATAATTAAATATTTACAATTTGTTAAGCGTAATTTACACTAAATCTATATCTTTACTAGGCTACACATGATGGATACTGTGTATAATAATATAAATGATGTTCCTGCATATTTGCACTCTTCTCGTGACTCTACAGTTGAAAAACTTCATAATTATCACTGCTTATGTTGTTAATATCAATACAATATAATTTTTTTCAAATATTAATTATCATGTTGTTTTTTATTAATATTGATACTCATGTTGTTTTTCAAATATTGATATGTTGTTTTTTTATTAATATTGATACTCATGTTGTTTTTTTTATTAATATTGATACTCATGTTGTTTTTCAAATATTGATACTCATGTTGTTTTTCAAATATTGATACTCATGTTGTTTTTCAAATATTGATACTCATGTTGTTTTTCAAATATTGATACTCATGTTGTTGTTCAAATATTGATACTCATGTTGTTTTTCAAATATTGATACTCATGTTGTTTTTCAAATATTGATACTCATGTTGTTTTTCAAATATTGATACTCATGTTGTTTTTCAAATATTGATACTCATGCTGTTTTTCAAATATTGATACTCATGTTGTTTTCAATATTTTCTCATTGTTGGAAGTATCAGACGATTGTTTTAGTAAAGGTATAGCCTATTTAGCATTTATATGGACTATAACATCTTTTGATGACTATCACTGGTTGTCATGGCAATATCACTGGTTGTCATGCCAACATCACTGGTTTTCATGGCAAACAAACTTCTAGTATTTGAAAAAAAACCACTTTGAAAGTGCAAAAAAAATAATGTTACTGTAAATCTATCGATGTTTAAATATGCCATATTGCCGGGAAGTCTGTTCTGGTGATTACTTAAAATTTTCACTTGTCTTAAAATGTGATTCTGTATATTATACATTTGTTATTATCTGCCATATTTTATAAGGCCTCAAATGACTCCCACCGGCTAATTCTGGTACACATCGTGTTAAGAACTCATTGTTACAACAACTATATAATAGAGGTTGATAAGATGTTTCTTCTCCATTTTCTCTTTATTATAATGGGCAATAAATGACTTATTAATTTAGATAATCAATACTGCAACATATCATATCACATGTCACAGCTTGGGCTTGTAAAGGTCTGGATGAAATTGTTTATCAATTTAGGAATACAGTTTCTCTTTCATACGAATATAAATCTTTTGGGATAAAACCAAATAAAATAAAATCTTACTTCTTGTTCCGAAGGGTAGAATCCCATTGCTCTCATTATATAAGGTACTTCAGTAAGAGGTACTTTGTTGCTGATTTCTCTTTTTTCCATAGAACTGATACCTTGACTGGTGGGAATAAATAATACATCATGTTTAAACTCAAATAGAACAAGATTAGTAATTTTAATTAAATGTATAAATGTATTATGGTTAAATGGTTTATAGATTTAGTGTAATTCAAATATCTAGGTACAATTATTACGGCAGATGGAAGAAGTTCAACAGAAATAAGATGCAGAATAGGACAGGCAAAAACAACATTCAGAAAAATGAAAAATATACTGTGTAATATGACCTTGTCATTAGAGGTGAGAAAGAGAGTTCTGCAGTGCTATATAACCCCTATACTAACATATGGGTGCGAGTCTTGGACAATAAACAAACTGGAAAGTGGGAGATTGGAGGCAACAGAGATGTGGTTCTACAGAAGAATGCTGAGAATACCATGGACTGCCAGAAAAACTAATTTAGAGGTGTTAAAAGAGTTAAATGTGAAACGGACCTTAATCAAGAATATAAGAAAAAGGCAATCTTCTTTTTTTGGCCACTTTATGAGACAGGCAGGTTTAGAAAACATAATCACAACAGGCAAGATTGAAGGCACCAGAGACAGAGGGCGACAACGTGAGAAAATATTAGACAGTTTGACAACCTGGCACGGCAAAGAAACAACAACGACTTTGATACATAATACTGTGGATAGAGAGCTGTGGAGAGCCATGACCGCCTACGCCACCCGGCATGGCACCTGATGATGATGATGATAAATGTATTGGAAATGTAATCATAATAATGAAAATTACCAGACAGGTATTTAGATTTACAAAATGTTTGGTACTGTACAAGAAGAAGTGCCTAGATTTTAATGAAACAAATCTTAAACTTGAATAGAACTAATCCTACATTATATAAAGAAACTAAATATCGAATAAAGACACATTTTACAGACACTATATGCATCAATTTTCTTCCAGATGCATCTAGCAAAAGCATTTCTCGATTACTCTCTGTCTCTTGTTAATGTGTTCAGTTGCTGACTCTTCTCCTATGATTTATAAGGAATAAAAAGGAAATAAGAAACAAATGGAAAAAAGACTTGAAGAAAAGTCAGAATAACTTACTGTCTCAACTGGGCATAATAAAATAAGTCCTCTAGTTCAGCAAAGAGTTCTCCATCTCTTCCTCCTTCCAATAGTCCATAAAAAGGAACCAGATCTTCACCTCCCAGCTTGCACTGTGCTTCCAAAGCCCTGCATGAAACAAAATAAAATATTAAAGTTATTATCTATTCACCTATTAACCATGGCCATGACACATAGACATAACAGCTATAAAGCCAGAGACAGACCATTTAAAAGATGGATCACAGAAATCAAAGAAGCCACAGGAACAAGCTTAAAAACAGCACACAGGAATGCCATCTCCAGAGAACTCTTCTACCCTTGACCCCACAAGGAAACAAGGGTTATAGCATATAGATAGATAGACTTATTAACCCCTGTGAAGAATGTAACTCCAATAAATCTGCCCTTTTTTTTTTGGTCACGAAATCTTTGAATCCAACAGACCCATAGATAAAGGGGGAGGGGAGAGATGGTATGGGGGTTCAAAAGACGGGCCAAAAGTCAACCTACAGGGCCAGTGAGTTTTTATAAAAAGGTCATACAATTTTTCATCAGAAGGAAGATTTGACATTCACAAATACATTTTTAAAATTAGGTAAACCTCCCTGCTCTTAAGGAGAATGTATCTACAGCCCTGGAACTCCCAACATTGTAAAATTTCAGGATATATTGTAAACAATTGAATCCATGATGGACTCAAATTATGGTATTTCTATCTCATAAAATAATACCATGCAAAATAAAATAAATAAACTTATTCACAATCATTGTTGATGTCACAAAGTATGCATTGCCATGAGGGGAAGTTTTTCCTCAAATTGATGTGAATTTGTGGATATTTTGTAGTTAATTGTTTTCTAAATTAAACAATACGCTGAATATCAGGAATATCTCTTTTCTAAAAGGATAACAACAGATCATGATTTTGAATTATCCGATTCATAGTTCAGAGGATGTTCAATTATATTTAGATGATGAATATTCTGAAAATGATATGAAAATCAAATTGAATTATCATTTTAGTATTGAAATAGCCCATGTGCTGCCAGGGTCCAAGAAGGCAGCAAACAATAGCAACACTTTTCGAGCCCAGGCAACACACAAACTTGGTTATAGATCAAGATATTCTTGGTAAAAATAACTTTATGTTGGGAATAACTTTGTGGGAAAGTGATATTCACAGTTTAATGCTCAATGTTCGAAATTGATTTATAATTTCTAGTTTACAAGTACATATTTTCAGAAATTCCTGGAGATTATCCTTAAGGTGGGGTCACATATTCTGAGAAATACTCATAGCAAGCATGATGCTTTTTTGCTCAGATGAATGGAGTACATATTGGAAAACTTGAGTTTTATGAAGTCAATTCTTTGTCATTTGATACATTTTTTCATAACATAAATTTAATGCAAACTATATAAGACACATACGCAATATTTATTTCCCACATGTGTACTGCAAAATCTGGACCACCAGCAGTAAATAGGTATGCACCATCAAAGCTGCATGCTAGATTGGATACCTGAAAAAACAATTTGAAACAACAATTTATATAAGACGCTGAAATAACAATTTATATAAGACGCTAAATAAACATGACAGCTTTCCTAACAATAGAATTAAACAAAATTAATTCTAATTTACAACAATTTTTTTTTTGGGGGGGGCGTTTATTCTAAATCTGCTGCATATTAGCAGGATGTAGTCCAGATAACAGAATCCATGGTGTCATAGTTTACAGCTTTGTTGCGATATCTGCACCTTTTGGCCTGACACATTCTACTTCAGAATTGCATATGGGTCACTTTGATCCTATATGGACAGTTGGCTCTACCCCATAACCATCTTAGTCACCTGTTCTGACTTACATTTAATGTAAATATTGCATTGCTAGTCTTTGCTCCCCTTTGAGGTCTGGCAACATACAAGAGAATTTACAGTTGAAACTTCCAGAATTAAAACTGTATATACATTTCTTGTACTAACATGTAAATAACATTTACTGACCCTGCTTGGATGAGCAATTAGTGCCATGGCCAAATGAGGATTACCAGTTGCTGGCAAGAAATGAAGGCCAACTTTATCATCGGTTATGTATGCCATGAATCTATTCCTACTTTCATCTTCAACTGTTGGAACAATCATCATCCTAAAATAACACGCAAATGATTACATTATGGTATTCTAATTACATTATGGTATTCTAATTACAAACATAATATAAAATATGCTGAATAAAATTTAATAATTCACATTCACAAATACAGATCTTTAACAATTCCCTTCCATATTATTTTTTTCTTAAGTAATTCTTCTATAATCCTGTAAGAAATTCATGCCCGTCTTTGTTTTCGAACACTTCAAAAATTATGTGATGCATTAAGTTCATTTTTTGCATGCGATCTTGTAGAAAAAAAATAGAATGATTCCAGGGCTTCACACACACAGTATCAATCTATCTTATTGATTTTAAGTAGTTAGATTCTTATGGCCTGTAGTATTAGTAGGTCTCATCACAACTGGATGCTTCAGAGGAATGACATTCCTTGATCATATGCAAGCAGTGGCTAAATTTTTAATAAAACCTAAGCCAGACTATATATTTTTTATTTTTTGGCAAATCCACACTAGACATATAATCACTAACTGAATCGTCAGTATCCGACTCACTAATTAGCAAGCTCTGAAACATAACCATAGCTTGTTCTGCATTGTGGAATGGGTGGGCATTGCCATTTTTTCATAAATAAACAAAACAACTTAGAGTTGAAAAAAATCTATCTTTTCACTGCACACTCTCTTCATCTTCAATTCAAACAGAAGTGAAGTAAATACAATGTTTCGGAGTTAACATAAAAACCTGTACATGCTAAAACGAAATATACCAGTAAATGATCAATATATGATAAATCGAAAATCAAAATCGATATACTAGTGATACGTCTGGTAAAGCTTTGATATTGAGCCGTTATATCATTGATTAATGAGTTAATAGTAAATTATTTTCATTACAAATTATGACAGAAAACATTGCCTGGAAATCCTAAATTAAGAATGGGTGAAGAACAACAGAAGCTCACCAACCGAGCTTATTGACAACACAAGAGACAGAGAGTCGTGGAGAAACATTATCGCCTATGCCAGTCGGCATGGCACTTGATTGATTGAAGAACAATCAGGAACATGTCAGTGAAATTACAAACAGTTATCAAATCAATCTAAAAAAAAATAGAGGCAATATTGTTATGAGATAAGCAGGGCAGAAAGAGACAAGTTGGTAAACTTGTTTTTAAAAAAAGTTAAAAAGAAATTGGTGGGGATAAAAAGATATTGAAGAATGTCAGAGAGAAATAACTGAAGGTTTAAATGCATGAATATTGACTTTTCATCACTCTTATGTTTCCCAAATGTACTCTCTTCCTCTCAAGAGAGCAGAAAGTTGCCTACAGAGAGTATCGCTTTAAGAATACATAACTACATAATTCAAGGGCGATGGACCTCCAAAAAATCACACTTGTGAACCAGATGTCATGTTAAAGGTAAAAAGATAAAGGGAAAGGGAAAGGTAAGCAGTTTTATGAACCAGCGTCATAGCACAGTTTTCTCACGAGCCAAACTCAGCTGATTATCAGCGGCTGACCGGAAATCATCGGATTTACATCACCTATCGCACTTACTCAATAGAGATTGCATCACTATTTGTTTTTCTCAGAGCATAAGCATCAGTACCCTACTTTGTGGTGGCTGGGGAAAGCCATAGGAGAAATTTTTATCTCAAACCATACATAATGATTGAACTCAAAATCTGGATCTGCTGGTCAATAAATGAGTGACTTATTTGCCACTGCATGGCTTGGTTTTGAACCCTGAGCACAAAGCAAATGGCCTAACAGTGTCACCACAGAGACTTCCAAATTTAATTACTACATCAAAGAAGGAATTTAAAAAAGGACAAAGGGATAATAAATACAAAGAACTCAGCAAATGGTAAAAAATAACAAAACTTTAAACATGATAAAATGAAAGAAAGGGTAATTTTAAAAATAGTGAAGATTAACTGGAATTGGTAGGTCAGAAAGAGATTTTTCATGTAAAAAAAAAGCCATTTTTAAAGTCTTGTCTCTTGGAGCTGTAGCATTTTCTTAGCTCGCTGAGGCAGTGTATATAATATTTTTGGTACTATGAATGCACTCCAACACACGTTTTTGCTCTTGTTTCCCATTAGTGCCTACCTATGTAATTTGTGGTTAATTTATCTAAATATTCATTTTCCTTTTGTGCTGAAGTTAGCACATAGAGCAGAGGTCAGATCTCTCCAATTCTGTCTGTTCAAAGCTATTCTGTGCAGTTCTTGAATAGTATGGATATTGATTGTTTTACTTTCTCTAAGTATTGTTCTTCTGAGTGTTTCTTGTGGAATACCCCTGGCTCTTTTGCCTGTAGGTATCCATTCAAGAGATTGGTAGTGTCTGTTGATGTCTGTGCATAGGACATGCCTGATGTAGGACCAACAGTGTTTCTGATAACATCTGTGATGTAATTTTGATGTGTCTCTTCTCTTATTTTATCATTCAATTTGAATTCACTCCAATGGGTGTTAGTTATCCTATGAAGACATTTGCTCTCAAAACTCAGTAATTTCTATTCTGAAGATAAAGAGCTTTACCAGCTCTACATCCATATGATAGCACCGGAATAATGGAGGAATCTAAATATTATACCAATAAATAATCAATAAATAATTGAAATATTCATGTTTTAAGGTTAAGGGTTAGAGTTATGTTTTAAATAACTAATCCTAAGCCTAAATATTTATATTTAAATTAATAAATGATAAAGATAACCTGAAAACATAAGCAAGGGAAATAATCACACAGATAGGCACTAGTTGGCACAATGGGGTTGGACTACTGTAGTACCATACCTTTAAAATTGATGGAGGGTGTTTCTCTAATCAAGTCTGGGTCATTCCGTCGATCGTTTGATTAATCAACTAACATCATAAAGTCCAGACCGATTTGTGTAACAGAAGTCAGTTCATTCCAATTCTTTTTTCATTCAAACGCCGTTGGTCCTACATCGGGCATGTACTACGCGCAGACACCAACAGAATACACCACCAATCTCTTGAATGGATACCTACAGGCAAAAGAGCAAGGGGTAGACCAAAAGAAACACTCAGAAGAACAATACTTAGAGAAAATAAAACAACCAATATTCATACTATTCAAGAACTGCACAGAATAGCTTTGAACAGACAGAATTGGAGAGATTTGACCTCTGCCCTATGCGCTAACTTCAGCGCAAAAGGAAAATGAATGAATGAATACTTTTAAATCAGCCTGAGTGTCAGAACAAGAGATTTGCGAGCTTGATTTCCCTCTCCCTCTGATATATGCTGAAGTACACCTCTTCCTTATTACCTACATCATAAGAAATTATTTATGAGACAACAAAAGTACTTACAATATCTTTTATTAATGTTGTTTAAATAATTATGGTACAGGTCAATCTTATATCCTTACTTTCTTATTGGAGATCCATATGTAGGCCCCAGTACTGTCTTTCTACACATTTTGGTTGTGCTGTTATAACATTTCAGTTTGTACTGGTGAGTGTAAAATGTATGGGATTAGAGTTATAACATTTCAGCTTGTACTGGTGAGTGTAACATGTATGGGATTAGAGTTATAACATTTCAGTTTGTACTGGTGAGTGTAAAATGTATGGGATTAGAGTTATAACATTTCAGTTTGTACTGGTGAGTGTAAAATGTATGGGATTAGAGTTATAACATTTCAGTTTGTACTGGTGAGTGTAAAATGTATGGGATTAGAGTTATAACATTTCAGCTTGTACTGGTGAGTGTAACATGTATGGGATTAGTTATAACATTTCAGTTTGTACTGGTGAGTGTAAAATGTATGGGATTAGAGTTATAACATTTCAGTTTGTACTGGTGAGTGTAAAATGTATGGGATTAGAGTTATAACATTTCAGTTTGTACTGGTGAGTGTAAAATGTATGGGATTAGAGTTATAGCATTTCAGTTTGTACTGGTGAGTGTAAAATGTATGGGATTAGAGTTATAGCATTTCAGTTTGTACTGGTGAGTGTAAAATGTATGGGATTAGAGTTATAGCATTTCAGCTTGTACTGGTGAGTGTAAAATGTATGGGATTAGAGTTATAGCATTTAGTATGTATTCTCTGCAGAAAAATTCATTAAAATATTACTATTTATATTATCCACAAAATATGTAACTTTGTGCTTATTTCCATTTGTAATACATATAGCCTGTAATATATAATTTTGATATACTTAAAAACATACACCTGGTAGGTAATTTAAATATTATGATACAACAATGAAAGTAATGTAAATATTAGCATTTATTAATGGTGGGCCTACAACAATTACAGGGGGGTATATTCTTAGCTCATTGTCTTCTTTTGCCATTTAAGTTCAAATATTTTTTTATTGTTTGAAATAGTTAACTGCTCATGAAGTATTGCAAGGACCAAAATGGGGAACACAGAATAACAAAACTGTGATCCTTCATATGCCTATATGCTGTAAGAGACAACTAAAGAAATTGATATGGGTGTAGTTGGGTGTCTCATAGGTCAGAGTGACTCAGGAGCCATGTTGAATGGAGAAGTATCAGGCTGAAAGTTGGAGATATCACAGCAAAGCTTGACATAATGCATTCCATTATCTGGATTACATCCAGCTAACCAGCAGGAGTTTGAGAATGAAAATATATGAAAATAAACAGCTGTTATAAATTAGATTAGCATCTAAAGATGTCCTGTCATCATTGATAAATACATCTCACATTCTCGCTCTGTGAAATCTTACTTGGTCATTTGCTGTAAGGAAGAAATGTTCTTTGCCAATTGGTGGGTACTTAGTCATGCAGAGTGGTATGGCCCCTTGTTCAATCCTATCTTCTGCACATGGAACCACATGATTATTAGTTTTCCCCACATGATGCAGATCATATTCAATCTAAAGTAAGATATAAAATAATAATGCTTACATGTTTAAATAATGACAATAACAATTTATAAATGTAATGGAAATTACATATTTGTTCCTGTTCTTTATTTCTTAACATTAATGCCATGAGATACAAAATAGTGACAACATAGTGTCCTGTTCTGTGACATGTCTACGAAGAATACTTGAGTGTTATTAAGAGATAGAATTAGAAACTATAACATCAAACAGATAACTAAAACAAACCAGCATTGGAATACATCAAAAGACAACATAAAGTGGTTTTCACACGCTTCCAGACTACCAACAGACAGCATGTCACAGATCGCCATGACACTATAGATATAACAGCTATAAAGCCAGATGCAGACTATGTAAAAGATGGATCACAGAAATCAAAGAAGCCACAGGAATAACCTTACAAATAGCACACAGGAAAGCCATTTCCAGGGAACTCTTCTACCCCTGAAGCAAGGCAAACAAGTGCAACAGCATATAGATAGATAGATAGATAGATAGATAGAATGCCATGAGAGCACTGATGAGGATCATCACTAGGACAGGATTGAGGATCACCAAGAACTATACTGTCTCTATACATTCTTCTGCATAGACATGCAGCACAGATGACAGTTTGGGAAGATGCAAAATCTGAAATATAAATCAATCAAGAAGCACACGCAAGAAGAACATTTTGGAGCTCCACATAAGATGAAGATGAACTGTACTTAAAAACATGATGAGATGAAGATGAACTGTACTTAAAAACGTGATGAGATGAAGATGAACTGTACTTAAAAACGTGATGAGATGAAGATGAACTGTACTTAAAAACGTGATGAGATGAAGATGAACTGTACTTAAAAACGTGATGAGATGAAGATGAACTGTACTTAAAAACATGATGAGATGAAGATGAACTGTACTTAAAAACATTATGAGATGAAGATGAACTGTACTTAAAAACATGATGAGATGAAGAGAAGATATTCTGCAGGTCTAAGATATCTTTTTATAACTTTTTAATTGTATTGTTTGGCCTGAAAGAAGAGTAAAGAATAGTAACACTGTGACCTTCCATGCATATCACAAAAGGCAACTAAGGAGGTAATAAGCATACAATTGGTTTTCAATTTTTTTCAATGCACTCATAGGTCAAAGTGATCCAAAAGAAATGCTGAAGTCAGAGTGTCAGGCAGATATTGAAACTACAGAAACTCACAGATATTGCAGCAAAGCTGTAAATCTTGACTCAGTGAATTATGTTCTTCAAACTATATCCATAACACATTAACACCTGATGGAAAAAAGTGAAACATCTTGGCACTCTGTTAACATCAGAAGGTAGATGCTCAAATGAAATAAAGAGACACACAGCACAAGGCAAATCAGCATTCCAAAATATGATATCCATTTTATGTAATGGAACACTATCAATGCAGACCTGAATTCAAATACTGGGATGCTATATTGAACCAATTCCTTTTTATGGATGTGAAGCATGGATTGTAAACCAAACAAAATTCAAAACAAACTGGAGGCTACAAAGATGTGGTTTCTGAAAAGAATGATGAAAATACCATGGACAGCTAAGAAAACTAATGCAGATGTTCTCATTGATGCTGCCGTAAAAGAAAAAGCATAGCAAATATTAGGGGCAGACAGTCAAGGTTCCTAAGGCATGTGCTGAGAAGAACACAGCTTCAACACTTAATAACCACTGGAAAGATCAAGGGGAGAAGAGACAGGGGACAGCAAAGAGAAAAGTTGCTTTATAGGTTAGTATTGTGGCACAGGGGCAGGTAACCACCTGAGCTTATAGACAATGCAAGAGACAGAGATTCATGGAGAAACATGATCACCTATGCCATTCGGCATGGCACTTGATTGATTGAAACTATATCATTAGCAGGAGTTAGATATTGAATGTAGAATAAGAAAAAGAATAGCTTCAAATGTTGCACAAATTGAATGCAGAATTCTTCTTCTTTAATTCACTTGAAACATGTCTATATCTGTAATTCTGTCTCCTTATTAAAATTCACTGTCTTTTGTAGTTCATACAGTGGCCCATAGAGCTTTGATTCCAGTGTTGTTTCCTCTGGCCACTATGTTTGTCTCAGCATTTCATACTCAGAACAATCTTGAAGTATATGCTTGGTACTCTGTGCTGCCTGCCCACATCGGCACATGGCAGTGTTGCCAATCTTGAACTTTGTGTACATGTGACTGCAGAGTCTGTTGTGTCCTGTTCTGAGACTTAGAATTACAACTTGTTCTGATCTATTCATAATGTGATAGTCATCTTGTGTTGGTGTTTGTGGCTTTCTTATTGACTTGATCATCTGTTTCTTCTGATGGTTAGTGATTAGTACATCTGGTTGGTCTTCGGCAGCATCTTCCTTAGCCAGTTGGTCTGCTTTTTCATTTCCTGGTATTCCACTGTGAGAGGGTATCCACTGCATGGTTACCCTATTCTGGTAAAACAGTTCATTAATTAAAATGCAGAATAAAAATAGAATAGCTACTAAATGTTGCACAAATTAGTAAATCTGTTTTACTTTTTATATTTATAGATTTAGAACCTATTTATTTTTAATTTATCTTCTTTTTCTTCTTCTTAGCGTTCATTCTCAAACTCCTGCTGGAACTCCCTTGTAGCAGGACCATGGCCCTACTAGATTTCGAACAGGATGTAGTCCTGAGAATGAAAATGCGTATCGTCACCATTTTTTGCACAAATGGCCTGACACATCTGTCTTAGGCGGGTAATTGATCTAATTCATAGGTTCTCACAATTGTTTGAGTAGAAACACACTTTATCATTTCTGCTAGAATTTAAAACATTACATTGTTCTTATTTATATTTTCCTTTGATTGAAAAGACCTTTTGGTAGAAACATCAGCAGTTATACTTTGTAAAACCACATAAATTTTCTAAATAGTGCAAACTTTGGTATACAATTTTAACACTGTCAATTACATTGAATTACAAAGCTTAGAACTATGAGATCACGAGAAATATAAAATATCCAAATATATCTTCTCCTATATAAATATATTAGATGTCAATATTTTCAAAGAAAGATTGAACAATATGAGGATGTTAGCAATTTCACAAGCATAAAGTAACTTTGCAGTGGATACCATCACATTGTGGAATACCTGAAAATGAGAAAACAGATCGTCTGGCTAAGGAGGGAGCTGCTGATGATCAACTAGATGTGCAAATAACATACCAAACAGATGATCAAGGCAATTAGATAACATACCAAACAGATGATCAAGGCAATTAGAAAGCCAACTCCAACTCAGAATGGCTAACAAATTATGAACAGACCAGACCAAGTTGTCATTCTGCGCCTCAGAATAGGACACAACCAACTCCACAGCCACATGTATACAAAGTTCAAGATTGGCAATATGACCATGTGGACAGGCACCTCAGAAAGCAGAGAATATTCTTCAAGAACGCCATAAATATGAAATGTGCTGAGGCAAATACACTGACCCAGAGAAATAACAATGGAAGAAAAACTCTTTAGATCTCTGTACAAGTTACAAAACACAGTAAAGGTTATAGAAGAAACAAAACTTCATATATAAGCATGTTCCAAGTGAACAAAAGAAGAAGAATTCTTTCCACAGTTTGTCCCTAAATAGGATTGGAGGTAATAAGTAATGACTTACTAGCATCCTATCTTCTCCTAGAGAAAGCAGTTTAGGCTCACTTGTGTCCAGGTGAATGTCAAAAAATAAATCCTTGATTGGTTTGTAGTGGGACCTATATCGGCCATGCCAAGTATACGGTTATAGAAGAAACAAAACTTCATATATAAGCATGTTCCAAGTGAACAAAAGAAGAAGAATTCTTTCCACAGTTTGTCCCTAAATAGGATTGGAGGTAATAAGTAATGACTTACTAGCATCCTATCTTCTCCTAGAGAAAGCAGTTTAGGCTCACTTGTGTCCAGGTGAATGTCAAAAAATAAATCCTTGATTGGTTTGTAGTGGGACCTATATCGGCCATGCCAAGTATACGGATTGCGGCCTTCTTTTCGCTGTCGTTTATAAACAGTGATAGTGAAACCTTCATCCTGAAAAATAATTTTTTGAACATAAAACCATTATATTTTCTGTTTAAAATGCTCAATGCATTGCAAATGAATATACTTTAAAATGAAAATGAAATATGATTTCCTATAACAAATTCTGTGATACATTATGAGTCACTTCATGGCACTGTCTGAAAATAAACTTTGATGAGATTAAAATACGCAAAATAATAACAAAAGTCAATTATCTAATGAATTAAAATGACTAGAAATACTAAGATTATTGGAAAGCTTACACATTATAATCATGCTGTAGATTCACTGTCAAATTCTTCTGATCACAAAGAATCATGTAAAGAACTAAGTATGTATGCTCTGTCCTTTGGTTAACCTTCTGTTATGCTGCAGAGCTACCAACTTATCAGCTTGTTCATTTCCTTTCGGGGTGCACAGGATTCCACATTATTCTTGTGTGGACCCTAGGTTAGCAGATAACCAAGATCCTAAAACTACCTCCTTGTGGACTCCTAGATATTCTAAGTAGACTTGTGCTTGCAATACAGAGAGCAGCTCCACCATTAGACTACTCGTAGTTGTGATGGCATTTTTATTGTTTGTGCACTGTTCTTCCTGATTGTTATCACCGGGTTATAGTGTGCCAGGTTCGATACCACGTCCGGACGAAACAAAATCTGGGTTGTGATTTCTCGGTTGGCACGACCACTCCTCCAGTTGACTCACCTGTAAATGAGTACCTGATGCATGTGTTAGGGGAGGCAAAGATAGCAAGGAAGGGAACTGGCCACCCCATCTAATAATTGCTGCTGCTTACATGAAGAGTTATTTTTATCCCTGATGACAGATTGCTGCCATGGGACCAACGTTTATCTTACTGTTCTTCCATTTAATTGGACCAGAACAGTTCATGAGCCCTAGTAATGGCAGATGATCAACACATCAATATAAATCACAATAACTAAATCAATGTTTTCACAGATGAGTGACCTCTGCATCCAGATCCATGGGATTATGCTCCCTGCAACATCTATCCAATGTAATAATTACACTAAAATACTCTTAAAAGTTCACATGAACAGGTATCTATTTCTCACAAGGGTCAATGACATTGGGTGATCAGACCTACTTCACAAAATTCTCATAACCTCCAACTCCCCCCTCACCCCGCATAACTGAACACTGTAATGGATTTTGTGCATCAGAAGTAATTGTAATATAATTATTATAAGAAGTAATAATAAATAAATATAATATAATATATTCCTGGTAAGGTGACTACAAGCTCATCACTTGTGTTATGCTTTCAGTGTTATTCAATACTTCTTTCAGTCCTTGTTTGGAATGCAAGCCTACTTACATTTAGCCAATATACGAATTGTGAACGAAATAACATAGTATGCATAGGTTAATTAGATATGCAGTTTTTGTGCCGTCAACGAAATTACGTCATTTCAGACCATGTAGCAAGAAACACAACATGGCTTATTTGAACACAAATGTTATGCACTGAGAAAGAGAAGGGATAATGCTAGAATTTAGAAGGTGCCGGTGGTTAAGGGGATTGTTAGAACTAATTCTAAACCTACCCCCCTTCTCCTCTTAAACTCTACATCCGTGTCTCAAGCTTATTGCATCTGTATAATTTGTGTTCAACATTGATACAGCAGCCATTTCTCTAATAGAAAATGAACCAGCATAGTGATGTCTCTTACTACTAAACAATTGCATTCTGTGATGGCATCACTAATTAAAAATTGCGATCGGACAATTATTTAAAAACTATGAGCGCTGTAAACATTGGTAGGCTAGTGTTCCAACAAGCCCAAATTGTATGCAATACTTCTTTAAAATTGGTAGCATATCCTTTACAGGACTTAGCTATCAATCCAGCATTTGTTGTTTGTGGTGATTTTCTAGGCAATATAAACACGTTCAGTAGTTTGCCATTGCCTTCTGAATGGTCCGGATGCACAATTGCCTGTAGCGGGGATCAAACTCTGTACCTTGGCCATCACAGACATGTTCTGTACCACTTCGCCACAGAGCCGGACATGAAACATCAAACATCCAACTTCTTTCCTATGTTTAATGTAGATCTGGTATGCTCTCAGTGCTATGTAATACTTTGAGAAGTCTCCTACTCAGATGGGTCTATGTGTGCATATGGAATGCATGTTCCACCATTATGCTTGCAGACATCTAATCACATAAAATTCTGCACACATTTGGTGATTATCAACACTGTCCACTTTTGACCACACATCACATATACCTATATATTACTATAGGGCATCGATATATCCAGTTTATCTTTCACATCCAATTATTCACTTTCTTTCATTTTTCCAAACATTTATATTTTTAATATTAACAATTCTTAATACAAAAATCGAACTGACCGCTGTTGCAAAGTACGTGGAATTATGAGAGAATGCAATATGTGTAATTGCATCATAAGCATATTTGAAAGGATCATTGATCTGATTCAGAAGTGCCACAGAATCCACCAAATACACTGTTCCATTGGTACATCCTACAGCTGTGAAACGTATATGTAAAAATTGTTGAATAGTTAATATATTACTTATTGTTTTTATTCATTAATTTATATCTACAATTTTATTATTTTTCAACCTACAAATTACCATTCTTACTCTCATGTAATTTAAAAGAATAAAGAAGTTACAAATGTAAGAATGAATGTACGATATGTCATAGGCTTATTTGTAAAATAGAAGTGAATTAAATAATTAAATGACTACTTCACATGTATTTCTTCTCACCAATTAGAAATCCCTTTGGGTCAAAGGCTACACATTGAATGTGACACTTTTCAAACATTCTGGAAGCAATTGCTTCTCTGTTTTGACAAAAGAAAATCAGTACAATTTTAAGAATTAGCAACAAATGTTCAATATATAGGCCTAGGCCTAAAGTGTGAAATATATTTAATTTTACTTTAAAGCTTCTTTCCGATATAAGTATGACAATAAAACTAAAAATATATTTCAAGTGGAGGAGAAGGAATGATCGTTGAGGTAGATGAAAGCCTATTTACCAAAATAAAGTCAAACTGTGGCAGAGTGTTGCCTCAAAAATGGGTATTTGGTGGCCTATGTCGTGAGACAAAGGACATTTTCTTGCTGCAAGTGGAAGATAGAAGTTCTGCTACCTTAATTAAGGCCATTGTTGACAATATTGAGCCTGGATCAATGATATATTCCAACTGTTGGAAAGGATATAAAACTACAGAGATTGAAAGAGCAGGCTTCGACCATCTAATAGTGAACCACAGATACAACTTTGTGGATAAAGTAACTGGGGCTCTTCTTTTTCATCGTACCCATTGCGGCGGACCCTCTGAAAGCATTCCACTGACCATCCTGAGAAGGACATATGAGGGTGATCTGCTTTGTGTCATGTTTTACAGCAAGCTGCGTTATCTGCGACTTTCGACCTGACACATCCATTTTTAGCCAGCATTTTTTGGATCTGGGTTGGCATTCCTGTATCTTCAATCCTTAGTACATGGCCAGGCTACAGCAGGGTTGCTGTACTCCTGTTTTCAGGCCCCCTGCGTGGAAGTGTACTGAGGGTCTTGGTCAGCTGTGGTTTGCTAACTCTGATGCTCGACCAGCTATGGAGCGCCAGCCTATTCACTCTGATGTGCATGTCATCTCTGGGCCCTAACCGGGGGCTCATACCCAAACAGTGGAGCGAATGTGGGGAAGTGCAAAGTGGCGAAATAAGAAACACCATAGAACAGCACCGCATCACTTAAACAGTTACCTAGCAGAGTGCATGTGGTGATCTAGGCTCCAAAACAATGTCAGCCTCTCTATGCTATAGAAATAAGCAGATACTGGCCACCTGTGTAGCCACCCATCCCCATCAACCCACCAACACCTGCCTCTCTCCATAATATTTCCCAACCAACATCCATCCCTACCCATTGGCTACACTGTTCCAAATGCTAACCCCAAACACTGAAAGCGGTCCCCTCCCAAATTCTAAGAAATCCCCCCTCCTCCCTCTCAAAACACAAAAAATGTGCAGCCTACCCTCCCAGCAGTATTAGTGAGATTCGCACTAACAAAGGGACATAATAAATCTCAATGTTAATGCTAACACTGGTTAGTTGCCCCTAACTGTACTGATCAGTTCTGTTGAAACAAACTATCTGAACAAAATTTTGTTCCAGTAAAGATGTATCGACAGATTCCTTTATAGTACCCATGGCCCTAAGTGGTGGCACCACGATTCATCATTCACCACTATTTGCGGCAGAAATGCATCACTCTGAACGGTAGTACCACAAATGGTTCAAACTCTGCCTATATCATTCTTATTTATAGTCGTCGGTCAATAACCATGGTACCTACTGAGAACAAACTTTCCGCTGTTTCAGTTTCTCCTGAACCATCATTTGAACTGTTCTTAATAAGACAAAGAATTCATCAGCTAGTAAACGCAAACTTCGGCAGTGGTCAACCCATATTGCTGCATCAATATTGGCGATGTCTTCTTCTGTCACAAAACATGTGCCTGATCCTGTTGTGGAAGATCATTATCAGTCATTACCTGCCACCCTTACTAAAACATTCTTGTCCAATAATTCACTGTTGCCTTTGACATGCATTTTGCACCAAAAACTGTCTTCATTGTTTGATGAATATTTATTGGTCGACATCCTTCAGCTGTAAGTAATTGAATCACTGCTTGTTGGTCCCCTTTGGATATGGATTTGTTATCACACCTGCCATAATGTTGACAGCTTGCACCAGACAGGAAACATATGATGAGAATGGCCATATGATCATGTGTTTATTGGTGTGTGTTTATTACATCAGCAATTAAATCTTCCTGCTACTCATGTGTACTGGCTGGCATAGGTGATGCAGTAAAAAGGGGAAGGGGGGGTTTGAGAACGACATTGTGGTACTTTCATGTGAAATTACCATTTTTCTCATGAGAAAGTGGTTGGTTGCTGATCCATCAGTCCATGGACTCATGCCGTTTGACCCAACATTATATTGCTGGGAAGTCTGTGGATTTTTGGTCCACAACTGGCTAGAGTCAGAGGATAACTATCACACCACCAGGACAATATGTTTCAACCTATGCACTGCTCCAAGCCACTGTAGCCAAGATATGGTTCACTGTGTTTATTCCCCGCCACCAATTGACTACTGGTTATGCAGAGTTTCGCTATTGCTCCAGGCATGCAACCAAATGTTCAAGTCAAAAAGATTTTAATTTCCTGAGTCACTGTGCCTCTATGATGTGCCTCAGTCATAGGAAAAAAAAGTGCTGTATGTTTCCTTCTTCCCAGTGCTGTGCAGTACATCTCTGGCTCCCTCCTAACCACAGAGGGTGCATACATAAATAAAAATAAAGCATAAAACACATTGCAATAATAAAATACAAGCATGAGAAGCATAATTATATAGATGACATGTCATGATGCTTCTATAAGAAGATAACCTCAATATAACGGCATGTCATCTACTAAGGTTTTCTGTTGCATGGGTGGTTTGTCTAGTGGAGCATTGGTGAGACCCACAGATGCAACCACATGTGTATCATGAAAAAATTAATGACCTATTTTTGGAAAAAAGCAACGGGTGACAGAAAGCTCTGTTATCCATCATTGTTTCTTCTTCCCTAGACTCTTTCCTTATTAAAAAAAATAGTTCTTTCTCTCTTTTTGTCCACCTCGTCTACCCTTCCCAAACAAAACTTACTTTGTTCTGTAATTCCAGAGCTTCAGTAATCCTGAGAAGCTTCCAATAGCTACAATAGGCCTGCAAGTAGATGTTTTTATGAACAAGTTAATATCAAGTAAAATCAATTTTATTCTATTGTATTCTTTTCTAGATAAAAGAAAAAGAATTCTGACTTATGCACTTGTAACACACTAGGTCGTTTAAACAGTTTACCTTCTATGTATATCATAAGAGGTGACTAAGCAGGCTATGGTGTGGAGTTAGCTGTCACATCCATATAGGGTCTAAGTGACCCAGAAACCATGCCAAAGTTGGATGTGCCAGACTGAAAGGTCAAGATCTTGCAGCAAATCTGTAAACCATGACACAATGTATTCTGTTCTCAGGACTACATTCTGATAATCTGCAGGAGTTTGACAACGAATACAGAAGAAGAAGAAGAAGAAATACAGCCAATAATAGTTATGCTTTAGCACAATCCTCTTGACTATATAGGTAAGTCATATAGGCGTCATATAGGCAAGTCATATAGGTACGTCATATATGTAAGTCATATAGGTAATTCATATAGGTAATTCATATAGGTAATTCATATAAGTAAGCCATATATATAAGTCATATAGGTAAGTCATATAGGTAAGTCGCCCGTGTGTTCCCGGGGCCCGAATGGTAGCAAAGAATAGCAACACTGTTTACCTTCCACGCATGTCGTAAAAGGCGACTAAGGAGGTTATGGGATGGAGTTGGCTGTCCCATCCCATATAGGGTCAGTGACCCAAAGCCATGCTGAAGTCGGATGTGTCAGGCCGAAAGGCGCGGATATCACAGCAATGCTGTAAACCATGACACAACGCATTCCTTTCTCTGGACTACATCCTGCTAATCTGCAGGAGTTTGAGAAAGAACGCAGAAGAAGAAGATATAGGTAAGTCATATAGGTAAGTCATATAGGTAAGTCATATAGGTGAGTCATATAGGTATGTCATAGGGCAAATGACAAATCTTTAGAAACAAAAATGTTGGTTAAACACCAAAATAACACTATTAAAAATGATTATTAGGCCAACACTGTGCTAGCAATGCCAAATATGGACAACGACAACACAAGACAAATGTAAACTTGTGACAGCTGAAATGGCATGCTTACACAGAATCTTAGGAATATCTCTAAGAGACAGAGTGAGCAATGAGAACATTAGACAAAAAAACTGGCACCACCCCAATATTGGAATATATTAAGAGACAACAGATCAAATGGTTTTTGCACATCAGCAGACTACCATCAGACAGCATACCACAGCAAGCTATGCTACACAGATACAGCGAAGGCAGACCTGGAGGCCGACTACGAAAACGATGGACCACCAAAATTAAAGAGGCGACACATTTAACAATATTCTCAGCACACAAGAGGGCCATATCCAGAAAACTCTTCTGCCCCAAACGCTGAAAGGCAACAAAAAGTTTAGCAAATAGATAGATATAGGTAAGTCATACAGTCAAATGTATGTTTAAATAATATTCTACTTGGCCTTACATCCAAAAATATTTAGCAGTTTTTGTTTGTGTTCTAAAACTCCTGTTAGATCTCTCTTGCAGCAGTACAATGAAAATTCTAAATTTCCAGTAGGATGTAGTTCTTCTTCTGCATTCATTCTCAAACTTCTGGATATTAGCAGGATATTTTCCAAATAACAGAATGTTATCTAAGGGTTATAAGCTACTGGTGTCTTAGTTTGTCTTGCATGCTTCGGATCTTTTAGACAAGACACATTTTCTCACCTCTCACTCAGTTTTCTTATATTCTATGAATACATGCATTGCCTTTATCTGACTTCATTTCATCAGTTTCTAGTACATCAATGACTGGGTCTAATTAATTGGTTGTGTTGGTTGGTTGGTTGCTGACCATGGGCTCATGCCCTTTGACCCCATGCCATTATGTGATATATGCATGTGTTTGTGAGCTGTTATTTTGTTCCATAAAATGTGTTCCATTTATCTAGCCCTGGAGGGAGAAACATTTTCCTGACATCATCCAGCGCTGGACATTCAAAAAGGTGGTCGTCAACAGTTTCATAGAGATGAGTGCACAGCCGGCACCTGGAGTGAGTTGTGGTTGTATTCTGTTCAGGTGATTGTTAAGCTGTACATGTATCGGTCTAATTAATTCAACTCTGTCTCTTCTGATCACGATGCAGTGTCATCCACTATTAGTGAGCATTGTTCACTAATGTATCAACTTTTATGTTTTCTATGACTTTTGCATGACTTGGACAGTAGATAGATGTACTTTGGATGTTGAGTGACCCACTTCTTTCTCATCATGTACTTTTCTATTTTGTACAGCTTGCTGTTTCTGAGTCAGAGAGGATCAATATATCTGTGTGTACATGCGTGAGAGTTGGTGGTTGTGTCATCAGTCAAGTTAGAACCGTTATTACACCTTCTATCTCCATTCTCATACACAATGTTGTTGTGGGATAGAAATTATATCTCTTTGAGAAAAAGAAGATGGAAGAGTTGTGTTAAAGACATCTGCTTCACAGGAAGTTAAAAAGTGACTAAATATATCAATGAAACTTACAATCTAGGATGACAGTCTACAGCATGCACAGCAGCATCGTGTTCTCTGTGAATAACCTGAAGATAGATAATAGTTTAAAAATAGAAATATGTTCAATTAAAAATTGTATCTAATGTAAGGTTAACCATTTAGCTGCTACATTATTCTCAGTAACTGATCCTGGCTGTGCTAAATTATTTTGCCAAGTGACTTTCCTCCTGTGCTGTTTTTTTTTGGCCTACAGAAATAAGAGCTTCCACAGTAGTGGCTTTATAAAACATGAAAATATATACCACATTAATGGGATGTTTGATGTACACTGACACTTGGCAATTTCAGAGTGAAATAATTTTTAGTAATTAGGGGATAGGAAACATAAATCAAGTTAATTCGTCTTTAGTAGCCAAGGGAGGAACATGTAAACTTATCTGTTGTGCTAAATGGTTAATAGCATGCCATTTAGATTAACTTTAAGGGGACATGCAACTGACAGTTGGGCTTAATTTCGTTAAAATTACTGATTTTTGGCTATCACCAGATTTGATTAATTTAACATCTAAAAAATCAAATTACACAAAGAATTTTAGCTTTTGAACATTAAATGTCTCAAAAATAGTTTTCAAGCACCTTACCCTCCCAGAAATATATCAAATTTTTATAGAGAAATGTGAGAATTACGTTTGTTTGCTACTTAGTTAGTTATTCCTCTAGAATCAAAGACGGCACATAGGGCGGATGTCATAGATTTCCATGTCTCACGTTTCATTGCAATTTGTTTAAAGTCTTCATTGTTTCTGATACAGATGGTGAAGCACTCTCTTGTAATAATTCTACATAAGGTTTCTCTTTGTCTTCCTCGTTTTCTCTTGCCCCTTGGTGACCCCATCAAAGCTTGACTGGGGAGTCTTTTGGTATCCATTCGCAGCGCGTGTCGGATGTAATTTCAGCGATGCCTTCTAATATAGGTGGATACATATTCTTGTTTTGCTTCTTGCCTGACAACTGTGTTTGATTTTAAGTCTGACCAATGGATGTTCAGTAGTGGTCTAAGACTCTTATTTTTAAAGGTGTTTAGTCTTTGTTCTTATTTTGATGTTGCTTGACAACTTTCGCATCCATATGTTAATGTTGGAATTATGCAGGAGTTGAAGATTTTGAGTTTTGTGTTATTTCTTAGTGTTTTTGAATACCAGATATTTGGTAGTTTATTGAATGAGTTTGCAGCCAGTGCAATACTGTGTAATATTTCTGTTGATGAATCTCCTGTTGTTGGTAGCTTGCTGCCAAGTTATGTGAAGTTGGTGACTTTTTTCAAGAGTGTTGTCGTTTAGTTTGATGTCCGTTGATTTGTTGGTAAGGTCAAATATTGTTTATTATGATGTGTTGATTTCAAGCCCAAGTGCAGAGAATAGTTGAAAGCGATTTGTTTGTTCTTGGGCATCTTAATGGTTTGAGCTATATACCGGGTAATGTTAGATCACAGCAAGTCGAGATCTTTAAGACTTTGATTTTCAAGCCATTTGCTATTTAGTGATAAGGGTAAATTCTTTATAAACCATATAGTATTATGCTTCATTGTAAACTGCAGCCAAGATCTGCATAGTTACAATTATTGTAAAACAATCCAACTTGGCATATAAAAACAGTTTACATTTTCTGACAACAACAGCTGTCCTTATGTTTCATATTAGAATGTTCCATTTATCTTGACTTGGAGTGAAAAGCACTAATATGCTTGGCATTTTTAAGAAAGGTCAACAGTATCATAAGGATGTGTGCACAGCTAGCACACTGGAGTGTGATGTCATTATATGCTATTCAATTCTTCTCCTAACAATTACAATGCATCTAGTATGATATTGATCATGTATAGACCAGTTCATTTTAGGACATTATTAGTTCCTCACAACTTTTTTTGTAGAGATGTTTCTTTAGACCAGATTATTGTTTTGTGAACAGCAAAGCTAGGACAATCCTGTGGTATATGCATTAGTGTCTTGATAAAAAGGTAAAAATTGCAAAATTTAGAAAACAAAGGTTAAAACATTTGCAAAAGTTAAAACCTACCAACCTTCATTTTAGAGCCATCTGCAACAATACTGCAGTAGACAGCAATTGCTGTTCCAACAATAAAATCTCGAACAACAAAAGGTTTGGCCTGCTTAGTTGCATCAGATGGGTATTTGTTTCCTTCATTAACTCTACAGATTTTATACAGAAAAGTTAATTATTTCATTAATTAAAAACTGCTTAATAAAGATTAGGCTTATGTTCATTTACATCCCCAGAAATTATTAACTATAGGGCTATTGTATATTTTGTGACCAAAAAACATTTACATGGGGGGGGGGGGGGGGGAGAAGAAGGAAATGCTCTCAGACCCAGAAGACTCCACATCTTAGTGGTGTGCACTGATTTGAGAAGAAACTTCCTACTCAGAGGATGTAAAATCATATGGATGAACCGCAGAAAAGCTTCCACAAGAGGAAATATCACTACCTGGTATATTGACATGCCATTTACAAGACAGGCCTAACATCAAGATAACCTTGAACAAACATGGACTCTATGCAACCAAGGTGGTACATCTGGCCTTAGAATGAAAACTGTGGCAAGTGTGGAAAATATAAACCATCATCCACCTGGGGAAAGATAATAGACATGAACCACTATTTCTCACTGCCTCTCCTGTTGAGCCATCTGTTTATACTCTGATACAAGAGGATTTCAGATAATTATTATACTATATTCAATACAGGGACAGCATAGCGCAGCCATTAGCGTACTGGCTTCACATATGAGTGGTCCTGGGTTCATTTCCTAGTTGATGAGGAACTGTTTTTAAGATCGCAACAACTCCCAGGTCAACCCAACCGTAAATGGGTACCGAATTAAACCGGGACATAACTGTAAGGGAGAGGAGATGGCTACCACCCTCATATAGCAGAGCCACTGAAATGTGACACTGCTAATATCTCACACCTCTACGTCATTAATAAATATTATGGGCAACTTTACTTACTTACTTTATATTAAATACTAAATATTAAATACTAGGACACTTGGAGTCTTCTTGGTATGAAATAAAGATCTAAACTGAACTCCTTATTGCATATAAAAAAATAAGTGTTTTATCACTCATAGTTCCAGGGAATCAAAACAAATAAACAAATATATTTAACTCATTAGACATCAAATTGACAACAGAAGTAAACAAAGGATAAGGGTTTATTCATCTGCATATGGTGGGTCAAAGGGCATGAGCTCATGGACTGCTGAATCAGCAACAAATCAATGAACCATCTGTATATAATGTTAGGGTGATAATTAGGACTTTTATAAGATTTGGACAGCTGTTATTGATATGTGAACAATAATGAGTATTATGCAGTTTAGTAACCAGAAATTGCATATATATACCCTCTCTCTCTCTCTCTCTCTCTATATATATATATATATATATATATATATATATATATATATATATATATATATATATATATATATATATATATATATATATATATATATATATATATATATATATATATATATATACACACACACACACATTAAGAACCAACCAAAATACTGTCCTTAGGCCTGATGGTGTCCAGTAACATCATATTCAGCACTCTGATAAAGTTGGAATTAATTTGATCAAGGTGACTTGAATTTTTTATTATAAACCAGCATCATGGCACATGGGAAATCCCATAAATGCTCCACTCTCCTTTCCAGCAACATTCAAGAGTATGCAGACTCAAAGATCCAGTCAGATGTTGATTATGTTATGTTTGGATCTTATCAAAGAGAACAACTTTCTCTCCTCACCCCTGGTCACCATCTACCATGTGTTGTATGTGAATGTTCTCACCCTCACTGTCATCTTCTTTACTTTGTGATAAATAAATGACTGCAATTATTAGTTTGGCCACATTTCTTTTCAATACTGCATCATCAACCACAGCATGCTAACCAATATATCTGAGCATGGTGACTTTCTACATATAGAACATACAAAATGTTGTGCTGTCAGAGGTTTGGTTATATAACATTTTACAACTACTCAGTCCAACTTTGTGACAAAAGTCATACAAGGTGTCAGGTTCAAGACATGCTGTAGGCAACTGTGCATTCAGACCATTTAGAAAGCAATGGCAACCTACTGATCATATTTATATTGCCTAGAAAATCACTACAGCCAAAACATTCTGGGCTGATGGCTAGATTCTGAAAAGGATATGTTACCAAGTTCCAACCAACGGACAATTTGGAAAGAATCCTAGGATGGTCAGTAGTTCCGCCATCATCACTTTGCAATAGGTATGACCATCTTGTTGGCACCTCATCATCTTTTGTAATAGAAAACCTTAAAATAAAACTATATCATGCAGATAATAGTATTATTGTTATGCTGTAAGAGAAAGTAAAAATGCAACTTAACATATTTTGGATATTTAAACAAACGGGCCGACAAATTAGCCAGTCTCGCCACCACAACAGACGGTCAGTCTATAGACTGAGCAGACATACTCACTGCTCTTCATGAGTCCTCACGATCAGAGGATTTTGAGATGAATAAGCATGAGTCAATATCAAGAATGCAAGAAATGGGAGTGAGGATGGGCGTGGCTCGAAAAGAACCCCTGAAAAAGATTTCAAAAAGAGTAGTGAACCAACAAAGAACCGCAACAATCAGCCATTATACCCTGAGAGATATACTGAAGAGGAGATCGGAGCACCGATGGAAATGTCTGGTGTGCAAAGATGATAATCAATATACCTAATACCTAATATTTTGGATATACAAAAAAAAAGACACAATGAGAAATATTAATCAGTGAGGAAAAGATTCTAGGTAGGAGAACGAGAGGCAGACCAAGACTGTGATAGACACAGGACATACAAGAACCTTTTGAATGTGTCACTGAGAGAGGCTGGACAGCTAAAACAAATCAGGAGGCTTTGAGTGGCATTGAGGACAATATTCTGCAAAGGAGATGTCACATAGAAGAGAAAAAAGATGAAGTATAAGCCTACAATCCATGGCAATGATTGTCAGAAAGAGCAATCTGAGCCAAAATAGTCCTTCACAAAATAGTCCTTCACAAATTATGTACAAGGAATCTCAGGACTGCTTTTACCATCATTGTATTGGTGTGTGTCTTCTAAAAAATGCAGCTCTTGAACTATCTGATATTTACATATCCTTTGTCTTTATACCACTCCTGACCTTTCACCTCCATGCAACATGAGGCATGGCATCCAGTTACTATTATTCCATACATCTTTATACCATCTATCAAATAAATGGTGCTATGCCAAATGGAAGTATGTTGTTGTTGTTGTTGTTGGGAAGTATGTTGTTGTTCGTCCATCACAAGTGATGATGACCATTTGTTACATCCACTTTTGAAAATTCAATTAGATTTATGGGTTCATAGATGAGCCCTATTCGAGCTGTAAATGTCTTTGGACAGTTCGGATATGGAATGACCACTGTAGACGGATCTAGAAATGATAATGGAAATATATACAGGTGTATACTTACGTGGATGAAAAATCTGCATTATATGCAAATGATATTGCTGTGCACGGACCAGAATGTAGGTCTTGGTACCTGATAATAAAAGATATGTGGGACGCACTATAGATTCTCATACCATAAGTAGAATAAAAGTTACAGAGGCAATGATGATGATTGGATGTTGACAATGATGATGATTGGATGTTGACAATGATGATGATTGGATGTTGACAATGATGATGATTGGATGTTGACAATGATGATGATTGGATGTTGACAATGATGATGATGATTGTATGTTGACAATGATGATGATTGGATGTTGACAATGATGATGATTGGATGTTGACAATGATGATGATTGGATGTTGACAATGATGATGATTGGATGTTGACAATGATGATGATTGGATGTTGACAATGATGATGATTGGATGTTGACAATGATGATGATTGGATGTTGACAATGATGATGATTGGATGTTGACAATGATGATGATGATTGTATGTTGACAATGATGATGATTGTATGTTGACAATGATGATGATTGGATGTTGACAATGATGATGATGATGTTGACAATGATGATGATGATTGGATGTTGACAGTGATGATGATTGAATGTGGACAATGATGATGATTGGATGTTGACAATGATGATGATTGGATGTTGAAATGATGATGATTGGATGTTGACAATGATGATGATTGAATGTTGACAATGATGATGATTGGATGTTGACAATGATGATGATTGGATGTTGACAATGATGATGATTGGATGTTGAAATGATGATGATTGGATGTTGACAATGATGATGATTGAATGTTGACAATGATGATGATTGGATGTTGACAATGATGATGATTGGATGTTGACAATGATGATGATTGGATGTTGACAATGATGATGATTGGATGTTGACAATGATGATGATGATTGTATGTTGACAATGATGATGATTGGATGTTGACAATGATGATGATTGGATGTTGACAATGATGATGATGATTGGATGTTGACGATGATGATGATGATGATGATGTTGACAATGATGATGATTGGATGTTGATAATGATGATGGTGATTGGATGTTGACAATGATGATGATTAGATGTTGACAATGATGATGATTGGATGTTGACGATGATGATGATGATGATGATTGGATGTTGACGATGATGATGATGATGTTGACAATGATGATGATTGGATGTTGACAATGATGATGATGATGATGATTGGATGTTGACGATGATGATGATTGGATGTTGACAATGATGATGATTGGATGTTGACGATGATGATGATGATGTTGACAATGATGATGATTGGATGTTGACAATGATGATGATGATGATGATGATTGGATGTTGACGATGATGATGATTGGATGTTGACAATGATGATGATTGGATGATGATAATGATGATGGTGATTGGATGTTGACAATGATGATGATGATGATAATGAATTCCCAGTTGAGCAACTAATAGCATACCTTGATCACAAGATCATTTTATTGGAGTGTGTGTAGGCCTACAGTAGAATTTGTGTGTGCTCTCATTAGTCTACTCACTGTCACCACCACCATCAGGTACTCTCAGCAACAAAGACTAACTGCAACAGGCCTCCAACATTCTCTGACTCTTGTCTTGGTGATGCACCCTGACAGACTGTATCTTACCAATATTATGATTTTTTTCTCCTAACTGTATTCTCTGCCTGTGTCTCTTGTTCATCTCCTTTCAACTCTTCCTTCAAGTAAGGTTTTGAACAGGGTGTCATGTATTTTAATATATTCAAAATATTTTACTTGTTTGAATTTTGTTTTCTTTAATAATTATTTTTTCATACAGTGTTGTCAGAACCTCTTTATTTTCTTTCTTCTCTTTCCTTGAAGTTCTCCCTATTCTTCTGTAGGCCTATATCAACATTTCAAATGCACCAATTATGTATTTTAGATTTTTATTTATTATCCATGTTTCTGAGCCATACATTCTAATATGGACATTGTACAATAGATGTAGCATTTTGTAATTCAAATTTTTAATTTGTGATTTTTTTAAAAATGATAATAATTTCCTCATGATCAAAGTGTTTTTAGGCATTCCTATTCTCCTTATAACTTCAGTTTCACATATCACTCTATGTCAAAGCCAAAATATTTCATTTTTGGCAGATTGAGTCGTGTATACTCGTACAAATAAACATGGATAGATTAGAAAAGACAAAATGATTACACTGACCAGTAAATAAGTCGAAGTCCTTGGTCAAAGAACTTGACATGTCCTGCAGTGTCTCCTATTACTATGTAACTGGTAGAGATAATAAAAGGATAGTGAGAAATTAATAAATTACTATAACTAAATGTGATTAAAAGACAAATTATTTAAGAGTAGTAATGAATCGTTGTCACTAAAATGTCATCATCATCATTAAGTGCCTTCTCCGCAATGAAGGTTGGCTGCAACAGATCTCCAACATCCCTGTCTCTTGTTTTGGTGGTGCACTCTGCTAGATTACAACCTGTCCATCTTGTGATGTTACTCTCCCACTTGTATCTCTGTCTACCTCTTGCTCGCCTCCCCTTGACTTTGCCCTCAAGTAAGGTCTTCAATAAGATGTAATGTCTTTTAATGTGACCAAAATACTTTATTTGCCTGATCTTTATTTCTCTTAGTAATTTTTTTTCTTCATGTTAAGTGTCTTTAGCACCTCTTTATTTGTTTTCTTCTCTTTCCATGATGTTCTCCCTATTCTCCTATATACCCACATCTCAAAGTCATCAATTCTGTCTTCTACATGTTTATTTAGTGTCCATGTTTCTGATCCATACATTAATATAGAATAGATGTTGCATTTTATAATTCTCATTTTCAACCTGTTTGTAATTTGTTTAGATGTTACTATTTTCCTCATGTCATTGAAGGTATTTTGGCCATTCCTATTCTCCTTTTAACTTCTGTTTCCCATCTGCCATCATTTGTGACTGTGTCCAAGATATTGATAATGTTTTACTTGTTGTAGTTTCTCAAGTTAAGTTTCTATATTTAAGTTTAGCTTTTGTTCTTCTGTGTCCTTGTTGATTATCATGGTTTTTGTATATTTATATCCAGTCCATATTCATTACTTAATTTATTGACTTGATCTATTAGTCTTTGTAGTTCATGTTCACTTTCTGCTAAAAGAACAATGTCATCTGCATATCTCAGGTTGTTTATTATTTTCTCATTGATCTTGAGTCTTGGCATTTCTTCTATATTTTTAAAGATATTCTCTGTGTAGATATTATATAGGCTTGGTGATAAAATGCAGCCTTGTCTTACCCCTCGTCTTATTTCTATGTATGTGAGTAGCTGTTTTCACACCTTATTGATGCAGTCTGTTCCCAGTAAATATTTCTAATCAATCTGATGTCTTTTCCATCTATGCCTATTTCTTGAAGACATTTTATTAATTTTTCATGTTGGAATCGGTGAAAGACCTTGCTGTAGTCTATGAAGCAAATGTAGATACTTTTTTGGACTTCTATATATTTTCTATAAATTAATTGGATATTAAGTATAGCTTCTCTGTTCCTTTGTTTCCTAAAACTGAATTGTTCTTCACTGACCTCTGTGTCTATCTTGTTTTTAATTATCTCCTGTATTATCTTGAGGAGTATTTTAGTTAAATGACTCATTACACTTATTGTTCTATATTCTGTACAGTCCACAAGCCCTGGGCTTCTTATGTAGTGGTATGAATATTGATGATGTTAGGTCTTTAGGTATGCAGCCTGTTTCATATATGTCATTGCAAAGTTTTGTGATAATATCTACACCAAATTCATTTAGATTTTCTATTATATCTGCTATTATGTTGTTGGAAACTAACATGTATATTTGTTTAAATTCCCAAGAAATTAAGATCTATAGGGTTATTACATTCTTTGCACATAACCACACATACACACCCACACATCCTGTGATATTTCAGAGTGTTTATACATATCTGTATGTGTGTGCATGTGTGTGTGCATGGGGGATGTTGAGTGTGTGTGTGATTGGGGTCTATATCCTATGTAGAATAAAGACATGAAGAACAATAAGAGAGAAAGCAATACAACACAACAATGAGTGAAACAATTTTTATAACTGAAAGAAACTAAAATAACATTGAAGACACCATCTTGTCATGTCTGATCATATTTAAGGAGGACACAAGAAAGATCCAAACAATTATATTGATCAAGGAACTTAGTGAAACTCACAAGCGAAGAGGCTACACTACAAAATAACTCCAACATGCTAAAGAATGCACAACATAGGTTTACAAGATGAATCAGTGTGAGCTTAACAGACCTGATTCAAATCTTGTCTACTGCATTCTGATTTTTTTTCAATTACAGAATAAAAATGTAACATATGCATGGAAACAATTTCCTCATTCATCCAATCAGTTACTAACTTATCTGTGTTAGTGAGAACACTTATCCCCCTGTCATGCACTTTGATGATTTTCAGGGGTTTCTTGTCAGCACTCTGGTTTACATCCATGACTGAAATTTTAAATGACAATTTTACATGTGAAATGATGTTTATTATGTAATTATACAAGCATTATAACCAAGAATGATATTATTACAAACAAATGAGATTTCTACCAGAATTGCATTCATATCCAGTGCTCAACAAATATCTGGAAACAAAAAAACAATAAATATACCAAACTATGACTGTATAACTGCAATGTAATATCTGTATTAAGATACGGTTGTGAAAGCTGGATAATAGCAAAAGCACTGGAGAAGAAATTAAACTCATTTGAAAATAAATCTTAGAAAACTCTTAGACATTGACTGGGGAATAATTCAAGTAAAATACAAAAATTAGAGAAAAGACTTGGGACCAATATGTTTATACAAGAATAAGAAGAAATGATGAACTTATATCAGACATGTACTGAGAATAAATTCTATCTATCTATATGCTGTGGCCCTTGCTTGCCTTGTGGCAACAGGGGTAGAAGAGTTCTATGGAGATGGCCTTCTTGTATGCTGTATGTAAGTTTGTTCCTGTGGCTTCTTTGATTTCTGTGATCCATCTTTTACATGGTCTGCCTCTGGCTTTATAGCCATGATGACTATGTGTCATGGTCATCTGTGGCATACTGTCTGTTGGTAGTCTGGAAGTGTGTGAAAATCACTTGAACTGTTGTCTTTTGATGTGTTCCAATACTGATATTGTTTTGGTTATCTGTCTGATGCTATTGTTTCTAAATTCTATCTCTTAATGACACTCCGAGTATTCTTCATAGACATGTCATTTCTGTTGTCACTATTTTTTATCTCATGGCATTAATGTTAAGCAATAAAGAACATCATAAATAAATTACATTATCCCGCCAAAGACGGATGTGTCGGGCCATTGGCGCAAATAAAACGGCGACACAACGCATTTCCATTTTCTGGACTACATCCTGCTGGAAATCTAGCAGGACCATGATCCAGCTAGATCCAGTTGGAGTTTGAGAATGAACGCAGAAGAAGAAGAAGAAGAATTACATTATTACAAGAAGTTGAAGTCTTTTGGAAATATAAAGAGACAAGAAAATGAAAATGATTAGTAAGACATGGTTGCTGGTAATAAGGGAAAATGCTGCTAAAACGGTAAAGGAGATAATAGTTCAGAGTGTTTGGACAAGTCCTTCGCTACAACTTTCCCAGAATTATGAGGATCCATAAAGAAGATTATGTTCTGGAAAGAATATCTCACCTGAATAATAATAAATTATTTATATTTAAAAAGTAACAAACAGAATAAACAGAATTGTGTGATTAAAATGATTAGCTGGGATTAGAACAGTTAACAGTGCCATTTGGTTTTAGTGATTACTAAAATGATGTACTATTGTTACTGGTTTAACTAACAACTAACAAATAATAAAACTAATGTCAAAAATAAATAACAGAAAATGAAGGAACAAAGACTTTTTCTATGTTATGGCCCAACAGGGATCTTTATCAACAACAAAAATTAATATATATAAATAACCAAAATTAACACCGGTAATAATACTGTGGAATCCGGTAATTATAAGAATGAAGGAACAAGCAAAATCGTGATAAAAGGAAATTAAAACAAACTTAAGTAACTGTAAGATACAAAGTCATTTATTTTATTTACCCCCACTAACACTTACTGAATGAATGAATAGGATAGCTGGGAACAGTACATCAAAGACAATACAGAGTGATCTTCCCAGTGGTACCAGCATTGCTTCCTCCTATCCTATTCATTCATTCAGAAAGTTTAGCCCCTATTTTGGTATTACTGCACCATTTGTGTCTACGAACCCACACTAAGGTAGCACAGAAGTTGCAGAAAGAGCTAGAAGCAAAAATTGATTTTGTTTCAACATTACCGAGGGTGTAAACAATTTTTTAGACCGACATTAAATCTGTATAAAATCAAACTCGCATGTAATATCCAGATGTTCTGATGTGGAACTGTGCAATTCACCTATCTGGTAGTGAACAGTAATTACTAATTATCTTGCTGCAGCGTTCAGACAAAATTACAGTAGACTACAGCAGATAGTAAAATTTAAGTGGGAAACGATACAATAAAGAACAATGAGACAAACGGGCATTGTTGGATATAATTTATTTTTATGGGATGCAGAAGAATTTGAACATCATTACCATGTGTTTTCCTTTTAGGGGAGTCTACGGCATTAAATGTGAGAGATGATTTTAAAATTGACCTTGTTTGTTACTAAATGTGTAGTGGGCGGGTATTAATTACGGCAGAATATTGTTACAAAATGCCTATGATATGTCTGGATTTGTAACCTGACATATAGGTCACGTTTGCCCCTGTGATTATTTTACATGTAAGCATCTGCCCTGGGGTGGGGGGGGTGAAATTTCCAAGTTGCGTGTTTGTACACACCCAGGTGAAATTAATTGGATGAAAGTGACACTCTGGAATGGCTGGATAAAGTGTGGGGTAAGAGAAAAGGAGCCGCCTTTAAAAAAAAATTCATCCTAGTCTGGGACTTGTTTAGAACATATCTCACCAAGAAAGTGGAAAAATTATGCAGTGATATGGGGTTGTCTGTATCTGTAACTCCTGGGAACCTTACCTCCCTCTTTCAGCCGCTAAATGGTTCCCTTAAACCAATTTTGGGCAAACTCCGAGCAAAATGGAACGATTGGATGTCATCATCTGATTTAGTTGTGACGAAGGGTGGCAACATAAAAAAAGTTGGCATTACCACAATTGCTACATGGGTCAAAGAATCGTGGTCAGATATTTTATCTGCAATGATCATCCAATTTTTCAAAAAGTGTTCCATTAATAATACAATGAATGGAAGTGAGAATGATGTTATCTTTCATGATGATGCCGGTGACAACAATGTACTGGAGACATGATATTCACCCCAAAATTTCAACGACAGAGGATGAAATTTGTGAATTATTTCAGACAGTGATTCTGACTTCAAAGGATTTAAATGACTATTTATTCTGGCACCAGTAAGTTTTTCCTCTGCTACCGGTATTTGACATTATTCTGTGTTTTTGTGTTTCAACAGCTAATTTTTAAAAAAAAATTTTGTTTTACGCAAGCCGAACCTACTTTAATTTTGTATTATTATCAAAATTTTTACCAAAACACTAGGCCTAGATGACAACATGAGCTACCAGAAGATCAGCATATTTCATTTGTTTTCACAGATGACATTATATGTACACGTTAGTTTGGTTATGAAATATCATCAGATATCCCAGTATTGTAGGCCTAGGCATTTTATCCTGGCTTTAATATATCAGACAAGAACATGCGAGTCCATTCAGTAATTAAGAGATATTCAGGGATGCATGCACATGTCACTAAAGAACTTGACATAGATTGTGAGGATTTCAGGAGATTCATAAAACTACATTCTGAAAAGAATACGTCACATGACAACAACATTCGAGTCTCAGGTTTATTCGGGGTTTGTTTTGAGTTTTTTTTACCCTAAGTATTTTTCCTTTGTTACAGGTATTTTACGTTATTCTGTGTTCTCGTTTTTTGTGTTTCTACCACTAACTCTTTTAAGAATTATGTTGTACTTGTTTATAAACCCCATACATCGTTAGCAAAAATAAATACAAAAAATTCTTGGCTTATACATGGAAATATATTGTACTATCCTAGTTATCCCTTCTTGGTTTAGTTACTGCAGCACTCTCCACAATTTGGGAATCTTTTGACAGTTTAATTATTTATACTATTCTGTACTAAATGTGTAATGAATTAAATATCTCAAAATAATCAACAAAAGTACATAAATAAACCAAACATAGCAAATTAAATTCCTAAATCACAATTTTTAACTGAAAAATGTCAGAAGTATTTCTAAAATAAATTACAACACAATATGAAAATGCAAAATGCATGTTAAGACATAAATGTTATTTACTGGGAAGGCCTGTCCAGACGTCGATTTCTGGTTTAACATACACTAAAAAAGTAAATAGGGAATAAGTTTAGAACTGCATTAATTTAAGCATATTCATAACAACTAAAAGAGAATGCATATTATTTGGAGATGTCGTTAGAAAATGTAATATATAATAGAAAGAAAAGAAGCAATGACAACATAAAGCTATTCTACATTGTAGTATAAATAATTATAACAATTTAATTTTGTGCTTTCAAGAACAATCAATGTAATGGCTTGTAATCATCATGTGTTATGATGGTTGATATCTGTAGGCATAGAATTTCACATCTTTCTGTTCCCAGTGCTGTTGATGAGTTCTATTGTTTATTCATTCATTTTCCTTTTTCGCTGAAGCTAGCTCATAGGGCAGAGGTGAGATCTCTCCAATTCTGTCTGTTCAAAACTATTCTGTGCAGTTCTTGAATAGTATGAATATTGGTTGTTTTACTTTCTCTAAGTATTGTTCTTCTGAGTGTTTCTTTTGGTCTACCCCTTGCTCTTTTGCCTGTATCCATTCTAGAGATTGGTGGTATTTATTGTTTATAGCTCATCATAATTTTCATATTATTTAGTCTTTTCTCTTTTTGTTTTACATATGTTTTTTTACAATCATTATGTTACTTTTGAAATATTCTTTTTAACTATCTTCCTATGGTGAAGAGCTACAGAGCAACATTCTCTAAAAAAATGTTTATTAATTGTGCAGATCATAAGGTGGTTTAAGTAACCACTTAACAGCATTTGTAAATCCTTCCTAAAGTGGTTTTGATTACTATTTTTAAGTTCACAGTTCCAGATTATATGTGCAGAGTGCTAAATTCTGTGTGCAACACTCTCCAACAGGGTAGTCAGCCACACAGTCATGTATCTTAGAGAGAACATGGGTACAAAGCATATCTTGGATGGCCAAGATGCTAGGTTCAATTTCTACCACATGTAATTGTGCATCCAGAAGATTCAGAAGTAATGGCAACCTACAGAGCCTACAATATTTCTTATAGAATTACAATAGTCAAAAAATGCTGGGTTGATCGCTACTTGCTACCAGCTTTTAATTTCTCCTCTCTTATTGTAAGGTGGTTGGGGTTCTTTCCTGAAATGTGAGCCCAAAAATAAATCACATTTTCCAATATTATAAAATACAAAACAATATTAGGGAAACTTGGATTGTTTGAGCTGATTGAAATGGGTAGAGCCAGTGATAAAACTATGGTCTCAGTGTGCTGGATTAATATAATATAAAGCAGTGATTTAGCTAGGAGTTTTACTTTAATTCTTGGCAAGGGGTCTAATTATGGAAAACTGTGACTTGGAACAAGAAGAAGAATTGAAAGATTGGATTCGCAGATTGGATTTAATAATTAAAATATTCATTTATTTTAGGATTTGGATTAGGGTAGTTGTGTTTTACATAACTAACCATAACTCCAACATTAAATAAATAAATATTTTAATTATTAAATGATGAACATGAAATTTACAAACATCGACAAGGGAAATAATTAAACATGTGGTGATGTCTACTTGTACTGTACCCTAAAATCTTAGCAGTGCACTTTGGATTCACTCCAGCATTCAAACAATTAATCACCTTAGAGACATCGTTATTATAATTATTACAACAGTATTATCTGTTGGTCTTCAACTGCCACATGCTCCCCATCCTCCGGTCCAACTCTCTCTTTCTAGAAGAAACATGCAATCTCAATTCTCGCCACACCTCCTGCTTCCCAACAGAACGAAACACGCACTTCCCCATCCAACTCTTCTCCTCCCAACAAAGATGTAATGAACATGAACAGTCCTATATTTATATATTACAATGGTGTCCACTGTCTGCTATTACTACTTTCCTGTACAAGTTATTTCCTCTTACCTTGAATTATATTTTATTTGGTTGTTTTTCGTAAACATCAAATAGTTTTGTTAAATTGGGGGATCCATATTTCAGAAAAGAGTTGTTGTTTGTATATCATTTTCACATTATATCAACCAGCCCTTCTTTTTTTCTGCATTTATTTTATAGGCAATATTTTTATTCAATAGTTCAAAGGTAACTATTGCATTTTCAAAAGTCTGGTAAACACACCGTTTTAAAAACAGTATAAAATGACCTCCTGCCAAGCTGCCTGTTCTTTTCAAACCCAGTAATTTGGGATTGTGTTCAATCTTTCAATCCCCAGAACTGAATACTAAGTATGTAAACCAATTATTATTTAGAAGTTGCCCTTATGAAAATTTAGTTTTATATTCTACAGTATAATCTTACTAAAAATATTGTATTTTACGTTCAAAGTATGAACATACTTACTTTTAGACAGTGGTCTGTTATTATCCCAAACTACTAAATTGCCAAGTGATGTTGCTGTTAAAGCTCTGGCTATGCCAATTTGAAACAATGACTGGCTATATCTTCCGACAGGTTTGTTGAAATCTCTGTCCGAGAGTGGGGGTGCATAATATTTCATAGAATTATCTTCCTGCAAAAATGTAAATAATATTTACAACACTGTTTTGAGTTATAATAATAAAAAATAATATTTTTAGTTCCTGTTGGAGTACAAATTTTTAACAAAGCAGCATTATGATTGTTTTAAAAAAAAAATAAACATTTTTTCCAGATAGGCCTATTTCATTATCTTTTCAGTTACATTGATATGTTTCCAACTATTCTACTTCTTCTTTCATGTTCCCTCTCAAACTCCTGCTGATCAGCAGGATTTAGTCCAGAGAACAAAATGTACTATGTTATGGTTTACAGCTTGGCTGCAATATTTGCACTTTTCAGCTGATTTCAGTGTTGTTTCTTGGTCAGAGCTCTATATGTGATGGACAAGATAACTTCACCCCATAACCACCTCAGCCACCTATTACAACATGCATGGAAGATAAATAGTGTTGCTATTCTTTGCTCCCCTTTCAGACCCCACCAACACTTTGGTGATTTCCAACTCCAATTTCCAAACAGAAATAAATGCTTCAGAACAGAAATAAATATTTAGGTAAAATATTTAACATCTCAAATAGAGTGAAAGATACAAATAGAACTGAAATTTAAACAAGAATGTGCATGAACACATAATGTGCACTGCAACATCTCCTAAAATCAATTAATGTTTTAAAGCATAAAAGTATTGATTATACAATATCTCTCTGGTATATGAAAAAAAAACAAAAACAAAAACAACTTCATGCGTTGGAGGACAGAATATTCAGAAATAATTTTGAAAGTAACAGAAATTAACTTTGTATGTTTTTGTGAATTTTTATATACTAATTCACCTTTGTGTGAATTAAAAACAAACAAAAAATTAATAATGTATAGGCTACAAATTACTATCCATCAGGGACATCTTGAAAGAAAACAGACTTAAACAGATAGAAAAGACAGAAAGAATAGAAGACACCAGACTGACTTAGACAAATAAAATGTATGAAAGAAGACCAAGAGGCATACTAAGAAGAAGATGAATGGACAACAAAGAGCAAGTCCTACACAAACTATGGACATGGAATTTCAAGAGAATGACAAGGGACAGAGAATGATGACTGATTGCTTGTATCACTATGAAAATGATGTAATTTTTTTTTGCCTAACCACTTAGTGAAGAATTGCTGTAAACTTTAGCACTCTTTCTTCTTCATCCTCTTAAGCATTAATTCTCAAACTCCTGCTGACTAGCAGAAGAATAGAATGCATTGTGTCATGGTTTACACCTTAGGTGCGATATCTGAACTTTTTGGTTTGAAATATACAACTTTAGTATTATTTGTGTGACACTATAACTTTCAATGGAATGGGAAAGCCACCCAAACACTGAAACCTCCTTAGTTAAATACATGCATGGCATGTCACATGGTTGCTATTCTGTGCTTTCCTTTTGAGCCCTGGTAACACTCAGGTCAAACACTCTTTTTTTTGGACCGTGTTTAAGTTGTAGTCAAGTGTTATTAATGATCAATTCCTATCACAACTCTACATCCTCAGAAAATTCCATTACTTTAAACACTCATTGTTTCCAATAAATCTTGCTGTACAATATCTTCTACGTTTCTTTCATTCTGAATCTTTCTTAATGGTATTTCCTGGGTTACCAGAATCTTTTTTTCTTAGTTTATAATTTATGTGGTCACTGAATTTTTGCTTGTCAACAAATAGTTAGTAGAAAAGAAGACTAGACACACTGTACAAAATAATTATATTATTTTCCATAAGAAAAAAAATGTGTTCAGCGATATCGTTTACAATTCTCTCTTTCTTTAACACCTTTGATGACTATAAGATGTACATATGCATAATAAAATAAGCAATTAACACAGTATTAAAACAATTTGGTAGTGTATCCTATTCAGGATGTAGTCATCAGCCCAGCATGTTTTGGCTGTTGTGATTTTCTAGGCAATATGTTCAGTAGTTTTCCATTGCTTTCTGAATAGTCCAGATATTTACCCAGCTGTAATAGTATTCACATCTTATTTACCCAGTTGCAAGAGTATTCACATCTTATTTACCCAGTTGCAAAAGTATTCACATCTTATTTACCCAGTTGCAGAAGTATTCACATCTTATTTACCCAGTTGCAGAAGTATTTACATCTTATTTACCCAGTTGTAAAAGAGGACTTGTGATTCACTATTTGTGACCAGATGATTAATATCTGTTGGATCAAAGTAGATAAAACTCTGAATTCCAAATTCTGCTTTGAGGTCAGCTGAACAGACTGGAACATCGCCGTCAACTGTCCAGTTCCATATGGCCAGTGTCTAGAAAAGGTTTGAAATATATTGTTGTTATAATATAATAATAAAAATTTTACATTTCTACTATCCAGTAAATTTATCAAGCATAATTTAAATGATGCAAGACAAGTTTATTTTGGCAATTATTTCATGCACATTTCCCTCAAAGCTGTCACTTTTAATTGTTATCTCCAATGTTTATTTCAGACATAAGTGTGTGTAAATGTTCACACACACACACATCTGTATATAAAGATGACCTTTTGTGTCTATACAGATCTAAAAATGCAGGCCAGTGCAAATTTCACAGACACACAGTCACTATGTCTTACACATGAGTGTTTGCCCTGCCTTGCCTTGCCCATTTGTAAGTCTTACACATGAGTGTTTGCCCTGCCTTGCCTTGCCCATTTGTAAGTATTACACATGAGTGTTTGCCCTGCCTTGCCCATTTGTAAGTCTTACACATGATAGTGTTTGCCCTGCCTTGCCCATTTGTAATACTTCTCTTCCAGCTCTGTTGATTAAATCCAAAGGAAAGGCAATGCAAATATGCTTGGAAACAGCAGCAGAAATGCAGAAGAAATCCAGAATATGGTTACGGCAATGGTAAAGCAACTTCCTTCATTCTTAAAAGACACTAAACATGCACTAAATATATTTTATTCTGTTCAGTTCTCTTCTGACCTCACTTATTGCATGTCCTTACTTGATGTTTGTTCTTTATATGTTTTATGTTTGTGCTTCTATACCTCATTTTGATGGTTTTAGGGTGTTGCAGTTCTTTCTTGAAGAGTCCTCATCACTCTGTATCCAACCCCACTCGAATCCACTTTGCTGAACTTGTGCTGACACTCACTTCTGAATTAAATGGGAACTTTTTAAATCTGATCAGTGGCATTGCTATGGGTACTAAGATGGGGCCTAGATATGTTTGCCTTTTCATGGAACATTTGGAACATCAAGTTTGGGAGACATATGAAGGCCCTTTTCCATAAATACATTGATGATGATATAGGTATTACTAACAAGCCCTTGTCTTTCTTTATCAACTTTTTCAACAAAATTTAACCCTGTTATTCAATTCACATCTAACATATCTCCTACTTCTGTCAACTTTCTTGACATTATTGTCACAATTCATCCCTCTTACCTTAGCACATCTGTTTACTACAAACCTACTGACGCACATAGTTTTCTGCTCTACAATTTTTCTCACCACCCACTTACCTAACTCTTTGACATTCTCCCAACTTCTTCTCCTTTGTTGCTTAGGCCTATGTAGTGATGATGATGACTTATAAATCCTATGAGATGATTTATTTATTTTGTAGATGCTCATACCCAGACAAATTTTTTTTCTGTCCATATTGCTTTCAGTAATAGTTTTTTCATTCTGTTCTCATTTCCCATTCCTTTTTTTAAACACCTGTCTCAATGACAACTTGTGTATGTTTGTCATTGTCACCTTGGATGTCATGCTGTGCAGTGTCAATTTTCTAGTGCCTTTGTGATAGTACCATTGTTTTTTTAAACTGTTTTTATTGTTTGTTCACTGTTTTTTATTTTCTTTAAACAGTCCTTAAGGTTTAAATGTTGAAACTGACTTATATACTGTTATTTGAATTTTCATACCCATACCCTATAGTCAGATAGTCCATTGTGAGTTCATTGTAAAGCTTATCTACATTGTGTTTTACATAAGTATTACTGTTATACAGTTTTACATAAGTATTACTGTTATACAATTTTACATAAGTATTACTGTTATACAGTTTTACATAAGTATTACTGTTATACAGTTTTACAGCAGTCTCACTTATTATTGAATGCCCCACTGACTGCCTTAGGACCTCACCTCCAGCTTTCTTTGGGAGTTCACTCCCTTAGCCTAAGGTACTCCCATGCTAATCTGTTAGGCAGCTCATGAATAAGTAAGACAGAAGGCACAAGAAGGATATTGAGAGAAAATATATATTTTTTTAATAGAGGAACAAAGTAATACAGATAGCATCATTGAAACAGGAAGAGATAATTACAAACAACTAAATAATTCATGCAGATAGCTTCTTTTCTTTTTTTTGTGTGTGCAGATGTTTTGTGCCTTATTTACAATAAGGATTCTTCTTCTTCTTCTTTCGTTCACTTGAAACATGTCTATATCTGTAATTCTGTCTCCTTAATAAAACTCAGTCTTTTGTAGTTCATACAGTGTCCCATAGAGTTTTGATTCCAGTGTTGTTTCCTCTGGCCAATATGTCTGCCTCAGCGTTTCATGCTCAGAACACTCTTGAAGTATATGTTTGGCACTCTGTGCTGCCTGTACACATGGCTGTTGCCAATCTTGAACTTTGTATACATGTGACTGCGGAGTCGGTTGTGTCCTGTTCTGAGACGTAGAATTATAACTTGTTCTGATCTGTTCATAATGTGATAATCATCTTGTGTTGGTGTTTGTGGCTTTCTTATTGACTTGATCATCTGTTTTTTCTGATGGTAGGTGATTGGTACATCTGGTTGCTCTTCGGCAGCACCTTCCTTAGCCAGTTGGTCTGCTTTTAAATTTGCTGGTAAATTACAAATAACTAAATAATTCATGCAGATAGCTTCTTTTCTTTTTTTTTGTGTGCAGATGTTTTGTGCCTTATTTACAATAAGGATAAACTAGAAGATTGTATTTTTGTCACTGGTCTACAGGAGCATATCTGCAAATCAAGCTGTGGGGAACTTGTTTCAATCTAAAACAAACTGTTCTATATATGATGAAGATCAGACAATGAATAGCAATTGATTTTAGAAGAAACTGATCCATTGTTATTATAGAACTCATTTATGTATCCAGTCCATCTTTGTATTATATTTTCCTTTCTAATTAATACATGACTTGTCATAGACATTAACTGTGTGAGTCATTTTTCCTGTTAGCTCATTTATTTGTTTATGCAGTAATTTTGTTTTCTTTTTGCATTGTGTTTCAAATTGTGTGCATTTTCATTTAGACAGCTCTTTTTTGTTACCTTACATTTCTCTCTTAATTGTGTATCCTAATCAAATATTTAAACATTATAAAAAACAAAATACAGTTATACCTGCACAGGTAAAGCACTTAGTGTTGCCAGGTATCTTGAATCAGGAGTAAGGGCCACAGCAACCACACCTCCATTGGGGTTGGGATCAAACATGGTTTGAATAGGAGTTCTGGAGACAGGTACCAGAAGTTATATGAAAAGTTGTTATTATTAGGGCAAGATGTCAATGACCTAAAAAGTATGCAAATAAGCATGCATTTATTACCTTAAAATGTCAGATTATAATCTAAATATGTTTAATAAACATTGAAATCTGTTAAAATTTGATATAAAAATCTCTGTGCACTTTAGTAACCTTATTGTTCTGAGAAACTGTAAAGATACTCATATCTGGCACAATTTTGAAATACTTTTTTCAAACTTGCTAAACAACTTCATTAGATTAATTTCTTTCATCTTCTTCTTCTGCTTTTAACTTCAAACTCCTGCCAGCTAACAGGATGTAGCCTATATTATGGAATGCATTGTGGTCTACATTTTAATCAGCACTTTTTGGCCTAAAATACCAGCCGCAACCTCTTAACTGCGGAGGTACCCTTAAGGATACGATGAGGGGTTGCCACCTTTTTGCTGAGATCTTCTTCTTCTTAGTTTCTCAGGGAAAAAATTCATCTGGATGCTTTACTATAAGAATCCAGACAGATTTTCCCTGGAAAGATAAGAAGTGGAGGATCTTAGCAAAATGTTTGTGGATGTTTTACCACAGAATATCATGCATTGTGTCATGTTTACATCTTGGCTTCTATATCTGTCCCTTTTGACCTGATACTTTTGACCTGATTTTGCTCTATGACAGAGAGGTGCAAGGTGCTTCTGTGATAACTATGATAACAGGCTCAATTTCTACTTTAGGCAATTGTGCATCTTCACCATTCAGAAAGTAATGGCAGAAAATCCCAAGAATTTACTACAACTAGAAAATACTTGTCTCAAAGTTACATCTTTAATTGGTAGTGTATCCTATTCAAGATGTAGCCATCAACCCAGCATTTTTGGCTGTAGTGATTTTGCTAGGCAATATAAATACATTGAGTAGTTTGTCACTGGTTTCTAAATGGACAGGATGCACAATTGCTTGTGGAAGGATTCAAACCCGGTACCTTGGCCACCAAAGACGCACTCCGTACCACTCTGCCACAGAATCAAACACACATCTTAAATAAGATATGCTATTCTTCAACTCATGACCTGCAGGAACTGTCGATGTGTTGCCATGCCTAAAAGGAAAGCTAAGAATAGTGACACTACTACCTGCTATGTATGTCATAAGAGGTGACTAAAGAGGTTTTTGGGGGGACGTGGACATGGCTGTCCAATCCCATACAGGGTCCAAGTGACTCAGAAGCCATGCTAAAGTTATATGTATCAGGCCAAAAGGGACAGACATAGACAGCCAAGATGTAAACATGACACAATGCATGATATTCTCTGGACAACATCCTGTTAATCTGCAGGAGTTTGAGAATTAACATAGAGGAAGAAGACCTACAGGAACCATCATATTCTTTATCATCTGTTGAAAGAAACTACTGCAAACACAAATCGCTGTTTATAATAATTGTTTATGTCAACAAGAGTTTATAATTTTAATATACCCTGTATATGTGTCCCAGATGTTCACCATAGCATCTGGTCCAACATCTCCAGTCACAAGCCATCTCTTATCCTGTGACACTGCTGAGCATGTGATAGGGTTCAACTGTAGAAGAAAGATCAATTATTATAAACTAATAATTCCTATTATATTATAAATTAATAATTCCTATTATTATGTTGTATGATTATAAAGTAATGTAGAACAATGCTTTTATGTCAACGAAAAAATGAAATTGGTCATCATTGTTATGTGCCATGAAGGATACAATGGTACTCCGTAATTTTCTGTCTCCAGTAAATGTTTTTGAAAAGAAAATAGCATTTGAAATTAAATGCTATAGAAATATCTTAAGAATATCATGGACAGGAAGATGATCAAACAAAGACATTCACAAAGAAATAAATGTAGAAGAAGACTGACTTCTCAAAAATCATAAAAAATTCAAGCTAACATATTTTGGGCATATAAAACGACACAATGAGTTAGAATGATTATTCGTGTAGTGAAGGTACTAGGAATGAGAAAAACAGCAGTCCAAAATGTTGATTGGTACAAGACATTGAAAGCTTTTTCAATATCATTCTAGAATAAGCACGTAAAAAAACTTAAACTGTACCAACAAGTCTTACAAAGTGGCAGTGATGACAAAGTTCTGTAACACATCAAAGAAGTGATGTTTTTAATCAACTGTAACGCTGACAAATTTTCAGGCTATATGAAACTGTTCAGTATCTTCTTTATATGTTATTCTATGTATTGCTTATCATTACTTATCTGTTATCATTGTGTGTTCTATCCATTCACTTCTCAAAACAAACCTTTAAAAATGAGGAATGATGTTTTCTGATCTGGATGATAAATTTCCATTTTATAGTACCGAGTAACTTCCTCTTGGCACATACTTATTGAACTTGTTACCAGCTGTGGAATTGTTAAAATGTTTCTGCAAAATCAAATCTCTGTGCACTTTAGTAACCTTATTGTTCTGATAAACTGTAAAGATACTCATATCTGGCACAATTTTGAAATACGTTTTTCAAACTTGCTAAACAACTTCATTAGATTAATTTCTTTCATCTTCTTCTTCTGCTTTTATCTTCAAACTCCTGCCAGTTAACAGGATGTAGCCTATATTATGGAATGCATTGTGGTCTACATTTTAATCAGCACTTTTTGGCCTAAAATACCAGCCGTAACCTCTTAACTACAGAGGTATCCTTAAGGATACGATGAGGGGTTGCCACCTTGTTGCTGAGATCTTCTTCTTCTTAGTTTCTCAGGGAAAAAATTCATCTGGATGCTTTACTATAAAAGATAAAAAGTGGAGGATCTCAGCAAAATGTTGGTGACTTTTCATCATATTCTTAAGAATACCTTCGCAGCTAAGGAGTTATGCATTGCTATTTGGTCACTCTGCATTTATATGAAATGGGACACCCTATCAATATTCCTTCTAAACATTGTAGGTGTGTGGTCACATCAGAAAGTGCCATACATGGAATTTATCAATAAGATTCAGAACTACAGACCTAAAAAAAAAAGTTTTCAAGAACCATCTTGGGTGATTTACATACACAGTTTGGGTTTTTTTTTGGTCATGTGACATATTCTCTCCAGAGCGTTGTCTTCTCAATGAACTCCCTGATGCGACTTGCATTTTCCAGCGACATATTCATGTTTTCTTTAATGTCGCCAGTCCATTGTCTTCTTGGTCTTATCTTTTTCCTCTTCTCAGGTACTCTGCTCTCCATAATGTATCTTTCTAAACAGTTATGTCTCTTTATATGACAGAACAGGTGTAGTTTTCCTCTTTGCTATTGCATTTAGTAACCAACAGCCTGACATCTTCAATGTGTTTATAATATCTGAGTTTCTCCTTTTTTCTTTCTAAGAGGTTCTAAGGTGGATTATATTTTGTGTTAGTTTGGATTAATTTTCTGTCAAACCACCACCTGATCCAAACTGGCATAATTTTTGTTTAGATGGAACATAGTAGCCAACCCCAAACCTCCTTTGTCACTTCTTATATGTATGGCAGGTCACAGTGTTGCTATTTTTTGCTCTACTATCAAGCCTTGGCAGCATATTGGTTTAGTTTTAATTAACAAACTAGATGAAATATATTATTCAGATTATTCATAGACATAATCAACACATTGTATAGGCCTACAATTAAAGAAGACAAGAAGATATGAAACACAAGTTAACAAGAGAATAATATCAAAAATACATACAAACAACTTCAGAGAGATATTAAAATGTAAGCAAATCATTGATAAACTGTAGTCATTGTATGGAGGCCATGATATTTCAGTAGTTAATAGGCTGGTTTCTTAGTAGTGTGGTCAAATTTGAATTTCCTGCTCATTTAGGATTTTTTTAAAACTATTAGCAGCTCCTAAGTTGATCCAGTGTAAAGAAATGGATACAAGATCTCGAGACTTAAAAGTGATAAACATAATGTTAACGACATCACCTATAGGTCAATAAAAATATAAACCTTGCACCATATTTCCCAATATGCTTCTGTGGCATGTAAAAAAGATAAAAGAAGAGGAACAAAAGAATAATCATATAACCAATAACGCAGCGTCACATTATTTTATTGAAGCAAATAATTCTATCCCAGTGCTTCCTTTCTTTGCATTGACATTTAATAAAATAATATGACCTGTACAATTACTTACATGAGCTTGTAAGATATGTTGTTTATTATTCTTGAAGTCATACATAATGCCAACGTGAGCACATGGGTACATGATGGCTTGACGATACCCATCACTCAAATTCAACACTGGAACATTTCGATTGAGACCAAAAGACCAAACGATGTTCTGTGTAACATTAACAGAAAAATTTAACATTTGAAAGTTACAGTGCTTCTGAGCATATCCTAACATTGAATGAAAACATTTAACTAACATCTGATTTAAATACCTGTCAATAAGTATGGTTCTTGCAATTGTACAATTTTCATACTAGATCTTGCAATGAACACTATGTTAAAGTACTGGTCACTGCTTTTGTATGGTTTTTGAGATTTTTACTGTTGATTTTGACATTGGTAGTCCAAAATTCAAACTCTATGCCTACTGAAGACGGATGTGTCAGGCGATTGGCGCAAATAAAACGGCGACACAACGCCTTTCCATTCTCTGGACTACATCCTGCTGGAAATCTAGAATGGATCACGGTTCTGCTATAAGAGAGATCCAAAAGGAGTTTGAGAATGAATGCTAAAAAGAAGAAGAAGAAAACTATGCAAATATTTTATTCTGCTCCATGAATCTTGACTGGGGTTGTTTGCCTAATGAAATTTAATTTGGGATAGTCTGGGGGTTCATCATTGGATTGAACTGACATAGTTAATCTGTTGAAAGACCTCATCCACTCAGAATATTTTTAAAAGTGTGAATCACGGTTGCTCTCAAGACTGCGTGAGATTGGTGGAAAGATAAGAACAGTCTGTAAAGAGAACTATAATAGATATACGAAGAGACTGCTAGATCAGCATTGAATTTGAACTGTCAAATGCTACACTCTGATGTATTTATTGAGACAGGAATCAGAGTACCTATGGAATTGTCCAGAATGAACTGATAATAACCTGCAGTCATAACTCATCTCATAACCCTCCCCCCCCTCTCCAGCAAAGCAGAACATTATTTTTATCACCAGGGATGTAGCCAAAAGGTGGGTGAAACCCCTTCCGTAACCATTTTTCACAAACAGGTGATCACATTTCTCATCAAATAGAAGGAATTGCACATGATTACAGGTGAATTACCTTTTATTCTCTGCCGATAAAACCCACTTATTACTGAAAACGTATCTATGGCCTTGGGCCCTACTGTTTGTCACATTAATATCTGAGCCAAATAGCATATTCCCAATACAACCCAATAGCGTAAGCAGTTAATTATTAAAGAGGTGGTTTCAATATAGGCCTAATCTTAAAAAACTGGGAATGTAGCTCTGCCATTCATCACTCGTAAAATTCATTATACCCACAAAATGTGTCAGTTAATGACCAAAAAATAGTGTGATTCTGAGGGGATAATTCACATTTTATTGTTTAGCACACTGCATTATTTTTATTGCCCTTACACCCTATTTATGGTTGGTATTTGGATAAAGCAATAACGTTTTTGCTCTTAAAGCTGTTTATATAATCTTTGAGTGTGGAAATAAAGGAATGGCTACTGAATGTAATGATGTAGGATTTGTTGGTGTATGTGTGATATCTGAGATAAATTGTGAAAACTAATATTACTACCTAGGCCTAGAATTTCGGTGAAAAATTAAACAATAAACATTTAGAATGAAACGCTTTGAACTAGGCCTAGATTACTCCGCTGTTATATTATGATAAAATTAACCTGTTCCCATATGATATCGTCTTTGAAAACAAGATGAATCATGTTGATCGAACTAACATTTTCAGATATGCAATAGGTATCAGAATTTAGAAAAATGTTCCTCAAAACTTTTGCAATTATAAACATTTTGACAGATTATATCGGTGGCTGAATAGTCACAGATTATCATATTGCCTACTTTCATTTCCTCTCTTAACTGGGTGAATAACATTTGTTTATTAGCGTGATATTCTTGCTCAAAGAGGTGTGTAGCAATGGGCAGCTGTAGTCATGGACAGCTATGAAAATGCATATTATCTTTCGAATATACTCACTTGCAGTGCGGTGAATGTTATAATTTCACCTACAACATACTTTCTGATATTGAATTGTATGGTTCAACTTTCGAGGAGATCGTTAACTACACCATTTAACGGCCTACTATCTCTTTTTATGTGACTGGTCCTTTACAGAAGAACGTTGTCCTTATTGCCACTCTATAGTTATAAGCCTCTGGGTTCTGTGCAAGCCGTCCAGCTTTTTCCAGTGTCATGTTTCTTCTGAACCTTTGTCTTTGATGTCAATAGACCTAAGTTTGAATGGTTTGTTTCCTTAACACAAGTCAACTTAATTTTTTTGCCCTTTTTCTAAATTGTTCATTGTTTATTTGCAGTATTTATTTTCTGTAGGAAAGGTTACTATAGTAAGGTACTAACATAAGAACCAAATTGTGTTTACTACGAACATGTGTATTTCCTGTGGCGACATATGGATGCGAAGCATGGACACTAAATAAAACAGTGGCCAAGAGAATAACATCATTTGAATTAAAGTGTTATAGAAAATTCTTAGAATATCATGGGCAGCGAAGAAAACAAACCAGGAGGTGTTACGAACCATTAACATCCAGGAAGGATGGCTTCTGAACACCATATTAAAGAAAAAGCGAGTTTTTTTGGTCATATTAAGAGACATGATGGCATGGAGAGAGTGTTACTGGAGGGGATGATAGAAGGCAACAGGGGCAAAGGCCGACCAAGATGCCGTTGGACAAAAGACATTCAAGAATGACTGCACATGTCACTTAAAGATGCAGGACAACTTGCTCAAGACAGCAGAGAATTCAAGAGATCCATAGGAAAGACTACGTTCTGGAAAGAATATGTCAATTGATGATGAGGAAAGGTTGGTTTTCTTTTGCTTGTTTTAATTATATAGTTTCTTGGGATACAGATAAGGGGGGGGGTCAGTGTGTGTGTTTAACCCACCCTTAGAAAACTAGAACTAAGTATAGCACAAGAAACTCTGCCCACTGGCACATACTCCCAGTGATAATTTCAATTAGACAGATATACTGGTATGCATACTCATGCACGAACATGTATAAATGAACTTTTTTTTCCTTACAAGGTTGTGCTGAATTTTACAAGTTTTCACTTCCTTGTGATACAGATGTTTATCGCTCGAGGTTGACAGGTTATTTTATTGAATTTATAAAAGAACCTTTGTCATGCATAAAAGAAAAGTAGAACAATTTTTATCTAAAAAAATGAAATGTTTACAAAGTGTTACCAAGGCTGATGTTGACATCTGTCCTTCTATGCTAGTGTAAGATCTATCAGGTGATGGCAAATGAGTAGCCGGATCATCAGAAATCTGAAAAGAATGACGAATACATTTTACAGTTTATTCTCTAGAATAAGATATCTTCATGTTATTGAAACAATGAATAAAGGGATTGTAATGTGGTCCACCATGGAAAAACAAACCACTAGTAGACCTAGATGACAAGCCTATATCGATAAGGAGATTCTTGTGGAATCTCACAGCCATTTATTTGTACAAGAACATTTTATCCTCTCCAAGTAGGGACCTTTTCTTATGCATAATATTGCACACATATGAGAACCACCAGAAGAATATAAAAGTAATCTTTCTAGTCAGTGATTGTGTCAATGACTTCATTCACTGGAGGCAGTTGACTCCAGCTGCAATGCTGGTGAGCATGTTCATTGAGTTAATAAGTATCTATAAATATATTTACATGGCATTCTACAGTCAAAAAGGGCACAGAATCTTGTGAAAAGAGAATAAATGCAGCAGCTTAACAGTGGAGAGTAGCTAGAAAGTCACTGATAGACCATGACCATTAAATTCATCAACAGTGGTCATTCCATGTCCAAACTCTCCAAAGACATTTACAGCTTGAATAGGGCTTATTAGCCATCTACAAACTATTAGGCATGGGCATAATTCTAACTGAATTTTCAAAAATGGATGTAACAAATGGTCATTATCATGAACACACACACACACACACACACAAGTATCTATGCATGCTTGAGAATAGCCGTGTGACACCAGCCATGTCAGTGCTTTCATCACTGCTTTTATCTAAATCAAAAGACTGCTTGTAATTTTTATAGAGATACGGCTGGGTTCTGTGAAAAAAATTTTTCCAGCGGATCATACAGAAAAATCTCAAGCACAGCATCAATGACAAATGACTGACCTATCAATGCAGATTACTAGGTTCTTGTCTCGAACATGTGCTTACCAGCTTATTCTACGGATAATTAATCTAAATATTATATCAACAATTAATCAGCTTATTCTACGGATAATTAATCTAAATATTATATCAACAATTAATCAATAATTATGTAAATATTAATTAGTTTAGGTTTAGGGGTTCAAGTTAGGAAAGTTGTGTTTTACATAACTAACCCTAATCCTAACACTAAACTAATTTATATATAAATTAATAAATTATAAAGATAAATTGATAAACATAGCCAAGAAAAATTAACAAATATATAGGTGGGCATGCATTTCAGACAAGAACCGATTACTACATCATTTTCTGCAGTGTTATCATCAATTAGTGTCATAACTTCTGTATCACTGCTGCTGGATCTCTTTCCTTGCAACTTCTGTCGAGTGTGATGACTACAGAGAAGGTAACATGTAATGCAGGTAGAGTGGGTACCCACTCCTTCCCAGGAACAATGTAAGTACGTTCACATACTTATGCAAGAATATCCACCACCTGTCCACCACCAATAGTAAATACCTTTTGAGCCTGGAACCTTTCATTTGATTGAGATCTGGATGTAATGGATGAAATGTATTGGCACTGATTTGAAGATATGCCTGAGCTACCACATCTTGATTTTAGCAGCCATGGTTGGAAAGTCAAGGACAAACCTCATTGTTACATAGAGTGTCTTCCCAGTGCAACCCAACTGATGCCGATGACCTCACTCTGAATCTTGCCCAGTCTGGCAATCTAGATGTCACCAAATATGAATATGGCACAAGCATAATCTATACTAGACTAGTAACTGATATACTAGTGAGAGTAAATGTTACTAATAAATGTTACAGGCAGCCATTACTCCTTTTTGCCAAAAGATTTCTGCGGACCTTGGTTATAACATAGGAGTTATCAACATCCTGGGATGTCACAATATTACTGTATATCAAGTGATCGAATGTGACATACCCTGAAAACATATCATCATTCAATCCCTGTTTAACAGTGCAAGACGAGAAAGAAAAAAAATTAAAGAAGTATATACTAGGTTACACTTGATATACTAACTTCCTACTTGTACAGAATTTATGTACTCTGTACAAAATATTTTCTGGTTTCATTTAATATGCCAGAATCAACCTTCAATATTTATCATCTTTGGTATTTACCTTTAGTAATCTTTATACTTAATGTGGGCAAGAGTCAAAATACATAATTTAGGTTTAGTTTAGACTAAAGTATAGAAGGATCTTACTAAACATTCACACACAAAACACACATATATGCAAGCACATACAAATGAATACACTTATACAATTAAACAAACATATTGACAGGTACAGTATAATTAGTATATAAAAAATGACTGCTACTTACTGAGCCGTATAAGTCTTCTGATATGAAAGAAAGACACAAAATATGAATTATAAATAACTTTAAGATTAATGAAACTTAAAAATTGATACTTTCCTGTTATGCGAGCACAAAGATTTGTGTTTTTATATTGATAAAATCATAATTTTTTAGATAAAACATGTTTTGACAACAGCACCTGTTGATAATAGATGTATGTAACAATCAAGTGCCATGCTGAGTGTCATAGGTGATCATGTTTCTTCACAACTCTCTGTCTCTTGTGTTATTAATAAGTTAAGTTGGTGACACCTTTTTGTGTTACAATAACAACCCATCCAGAAATTTCTCACTTTGTCTTCCTCTGTCTCTTCTCCCATTGATCTTTCCGGTGGTTACTAAATGTTCACATTGTGTGGGCTATAATTTGTCTTTTTGACACCAGCATCTCTGAAGACTTCTACATTAGTTTTCTTCGCTGTCCATGAAATTTTCATCATTCTTCTTAAAAACCATATCTCAGTTGCCTTCAGCTTATCTTGAGCTTCTTTGTTTACATCCATGTTTCTGCTTCCCATCTATAAAGAAGGATTGGCTCAATATGCCATTCTAGTACTTGAACTCGCATATGCATTGATATTATTCCATTGCATAAAATGTTTTTCATTTTTTGAAATGCTGATTTGGCATTTAAAGTGTTAAGTGTTATACTGCTTTTTATTTCATTGGAGCTCTGGCCATCTGATGTTAAAATGGTGCCAAGATACTTGACTTTATCCACTTGATTTAATTTTGCATCATTGATATTTATACATCTTTGATCTTAGCACAAAAATATTAATTTGGCACAATAATATAAATAATAATGTACTTACGAAAGGAAGTAGATATGTATACAGGTTCACAAGAACCATTGTTTTCAATAGTCAAAACTTGCATGGTTTGGACATGTATGCCGACATAATTTCTTGTCAAAAACAATACTACAGAATGGTCAAAGGTGTAAGTAGCAGAGGAGGACAAATAAAAGTATGGACAGACAACATCAAGGACAAGATTCTTCTTCACTTGTCCAAATTGTTGAAAATCGCTGGACAATTCTATGTGTTGATGCATCCAATGTGGTACCTCTAAAACACTGATGGCTTATGGGTTTATATATAGATATAGATGTCAATATGACGTAATTATTAATTCTCTAAAAATATGGCTTCTGTAATTGTTGCTAATATAGATATTATGAACTTTCATAATCATAAATATAAATCAATACACAAAAATAGAAAAAGTAGACCCACATATGACATAAATGTTATAGTAAACATCCTGAGAATAAGACAAAATTCATATCTGTCAACTTGTACAAATTTTTTTTAATTTGGTATAAAATATAGGCCTACTCAGGTTTCATCAATATTGAATACATCAATATTGACCATTAGTAAATTTATTTCCGTTTAGTGAAGTACGTTAAATGCTATTTAATATGGGGCCTAATTACAGAATTGTGGGAGTTATTTTGGTGAACACATCCTTTTTTTGTAGTTCCAATGAAATTTAAAATTTATTAACTCTCAGTATACAGCTCATCTTTTGAACAGATGGTCGATTGTTGCCATAGAACAATCTCGACTTTCCAATATATGCTCGTAGATGTTGCTAAGAAAGTCTTCACCAAAAAAGATTGTAAAAATACTGTAGTATTTTGTCCAATCACAAAAATTCTAAAGTTCTTCCCTCATGACTTTTGTCTGCCATTTTATGATATTAGTTTGGGAGTGAATACTATTGTTAGTGGAATTATCTCTAAATTGATCGAAAAAAAGGAAAATCTATCATAAAGAAACAGCATGTCAACAAACATTAAAATCAAAACAGAACTTTTATTTGTGCATAGAAATATTTGAAATTTGCCGAAATAGTTGAAAAAATGGATATACTTTACAAAACAACCAACTTTAGATGATGCCACAAGTTCCTGATTATGTACTTTAAAAAAATTTAGGTCCTGTTTTTTTTTTGAGTTTTGCTATTATTTTGCTATTGTTTTATCGGAGACTTCCCTCTAATGTACTATGTATTTCTGCTTTTCAAACAACGCAATAGACACATGCTCTAAAAATCACATTAAATTCTGTACATTTTAATGCATAGTTCATCACTGTAGGTTTACAAATAAATAAAATATTGCACAAAGACTAAATGTAACCCAAAAAAAAGATTTTTTGCAAATTCTTCATCATATGTCAACAAGCACTGAAATCATCACAGAATGTTAATTTATACATAGAAATAATTGAAACTTTGCAAATACAGAACAGCCAACTGTAGATGTTAGAGTCATGTCTGACATTATAAATATTTTCTTTGGAACTTTTTATTATTACATTTTGCTATTGTTATGTTTTGCCAAAAACGTTCATCTAATATACTATGTATATACACTCTTCAAACACGACAACAGATATATATTCTGAAAATGTCATTCAATTCTACACATTTTTATGTATAGTACATAATTGTAGAAACTGAAATAATTAAAATATTGGGTTCTGTCCCAGGAGATGATCTTACATATTTTTACAAAATGACTAACAAAATATAGGATAAAAAGGGAGACAAACATGTGTTTTATTTTTCTGATTATTTCCCAGTTGTTTGTATCCGTTGTAGATGGTTATTTTTAACAATTTAAAGACAAGAAATTGGGGAGTCTGCTAACCCCAACACTAGTTGTGATGTGCTGTACAAACACAGTATTCAATACCATATTCTTGCTCTTCAGCAGTTCTTGAAATCTGCAGCCTTAGCATATTGTAATGACTGGAATTTTCGTGAAATCCATAGTTCATGCTTTCTAATAGTGCACTCCTAGCAAATCCTTCCTGCGGCATAGTAGGTTACGGTCATATTTTTGAATCCGGGAGCACTCTCGCAACTGTAACAAACGTACTACACCTTTATCAGTCGAAGGCAAATTCAGAATAATTAATGCAGCAATTTTGTAAATAGGAACACACCTGCAAAGGGATGTCACAAATTACTAACAATTTTGGATAAGCACAGAGTTTTAAAAAGTGTGAAATGTAGGCAGATCTCCTTGGAATGAACTAAATATTGCACACAAACTAAATGTAATCACACTCTTAATTTTGTTGTTTAGAAAGTGTGTATAAAAATGTGAATTTAGTTCCTGTATACAAAGAGTTTAAGAGACTCACTTGCATTGGCATTTTTATCTGACTTTCCCTGAAAAAAATTGTGTAAATAAAAAAAAGTTATTTGAAAGGAAATCTCAAAGAAAACAAAACATCCTTACTATTTAAAAAAAAAATATAATTTATAATGTAATAATTGCATGCACCACATCACAGATGGCATGCCCATCCTCTTGCTGCACACAAACTACATTACTATCTTGAAATGTTGATAGTTTCAAGCAAAAAAAAGAAAAAGAAGCAGATAGCACCAAAGTAGATATAGATAGGTTATAACATAATGACACCTAAATTCTACTTTGTTAAGTGTTGAGTGGTAGAATATTTTTTGGTTATATGAAAAAAACACCATAACTTATGACTTAATAAGAGTTATAACAAACTATGGCAAATGTTGTTATGATGACATCACTCAATTTGAGCTCAAAGTCATTCATCACTCATGATTTACAAATACATTTTTTGTGGTTCTTCTTGATTCTTGATTAGAAACTGGCCTCACAGCATGAGGGACATTCTCATAAGTGCTCCGCCCTCTGTCCCAGCAGCCATCCAACTTGATGGTGTTTGAAATGTCACCGAAACAGACATCAACATCAGGGCACAACTCTGGCCCTTGCGACAGGTTTCTTTGTTGTACCGTCCACCCACGCCATGCCCGTAACTAGTTCAAGCACAACGTCGGCCAGTCGGAACAATTTGGTAACTGTTACCGAAGGTTATGCCTATGGGATTGTATAGATGACGTGCCATGAAGCATCTATAAGAAAATAACCTCAATATAAAAGCATGTCATCTACTAAGGTTTCCTGTTGCATGTGTGGTTTGTCTAGTGAGCCATTGGTGAGACCCACAGACGTAACCGCATGCGTCTTTTGTGGTTGATTCAGCTACCAAGAAATTGGTCCCTGATTAGCAGGATGTAGTCTGGATAACAATGCATTGTGTCATGATTTACAGCTTGACTGTTATTTATATCTGCACTTTTAGGTGTGAAACATTAAACTTCAGTATGTGCTAAAAGTGATTTTAATCTGATGTTTTCAGCTACTGGCTAGGTAGCTGAACACTTATGCCATAAGTTATGTGTAAATATCATGCTGTGACACTTACTCATAACTCAACTAATCTTTACCTGTGACAGAGTAACCATTGTTGTAAACACTGTGATATCTCAGTGCTCTCTTGGAATTAACATTGAGTTTTAGCAGTTTCACACATTATGTAATTTATGACTATGCACAGTCCAGGTGTTAAAATCAAAGAAGATTATAAATTCCAAGAGAAACAAGATCTGACTTCAATAAATTAGTACACTGTATTTGTAATGTTATTTATTTCAATTCATAAACATTTAATCATCAAAATATCCTTCATTGCCAAACTGAACTCATTGAATGCAAAATATTTTATTTTATTATTTGTATTTAAAAAAATTAAACTCCTTACTATATTGTCATTTCATATAACATATTTTTTGATTTTAGTGGCAGAATTACCCAAATTACAGCCTCCTCTAGTAATATATTACTAGGAATATCTCGGAGGTTTTGGTAGCAGATATTTTCAGAACCACAGCCACTATTTTTGTATGGTTAAATGTTATGATATGATCTAATAATTAATGTTCATATTGCTAAAATAATAAAAATACTATGATGTGTCCTAGTAATTGGATTAACGTCCACGGTTGATAAAATAATTAAAATGCTATGATATGTCCTAATAATTGGACATCAAGTGCACAGTGGTGTGGCATGTAAGAACATCCTGTGCATGTGTGTGTTTGTTCAGTCTGCTATATCTTGTGCTCAGCCAAAGTATGGTGGCCTGTCCCTGCCAGCTTTAGTGGTAGGCATCTTTTGTCATGCCATGGTGACTTCTGATGGTTTGTATTGCTTTTTTCTTTTCTTGATGTGAAACTTAATGTCTTCCTGCATACACTCTCCTCCCTCTTTGCCAACTCATTAGTCCTCTCATATTCCTGGGACACCACAGTGTAATAGTACCCACTGAAGTACAGTTCTACTCTTTTTTCCTTGCTGTGTTATTTAATTTGCCTCTTAGGTGTTGAGTTTACCACCATTGAGAGCCTGCAGAACAGATAGTGCATCTGTGAAAATAACCACTTATGACATTCAGAGACAGTCTTCCACTTACTATTAATGAGTTCTGATATAACCATGGTGGACTGATATTCATAGGTAAAAGAAATGTAGTTCACCATAAGAGGTAAACATTTCATGACCAATTTAATAATGTAATATAAAACTATAAAATTAAATGACCACTTTAATATATAATAAAACTATTAAATATATTTAATACTTAATCCAGGCAATTAGTGTGGCAGCTAAAAAACTGCTGAACTCCAACTCTGATCTACAGCCTGTGGTATTCCTGATAGATGCAAGGTCAGTGCTTCAAGCTCTCCAGTCTGGAAAACTAACAGACTTGAAAAAACTACTTAGCGAATTGTTTTACCAGTATAGGGTAACCATGCAGTGGATACCCTCTCACTGTGGAATACCAGGAAATGAAAAAGCAGACCAACTGGCTAAGGAAGGTGCTGCCGAAGACCAACCAGATATACCAATCACCTACCATCAGAAAAAACAGATGATCAAGTCAATAAGAAAGCCACAAACACCAACACAAGATGACTATCATATTATGAACAGACCAGAACAAGTTATAATTCTACGTCTCAGAACAGGACACAACCGACTCCGCAGTCACATGTATACAAAGTTCAAGATTGGCAACATGGCCATGTGTACAGGCAGCACAGAGTGCAAAACATATACTTCAAGAGTGTTCTGAGCATGAAACGCTGAGGCAGACATATTGGCCAGAGGAAACAACACTGGAATCAAAACTCTATGGGACACTGTATGAACTACAAAAGACAGTGAATTTTATTAAGGAGACAGAATTACAGATATAGACATGTTTCAAGTGAACAAAAGAAGAAGAAGAAAATTTAATACTTGATGTTTTTCTCATCGTGGCAGCTGAATAATATTTAGTTAGGCCTAATTTACATTTGCGATATAAATTGATAAATTATCATCAAACAACACCAAACAACTTAAGGCATGCTATAAATAATTTTCTGAAGATCTAGATATGGACAATGTAGAGGTCTAATTCCAATATTATTATAAAAATGAATATCTAACACCAAAAAAAGTTTTGCTATTGTTAATAGTGTATTCATATTTTATTTCAGGAATTTATTTTGTAAAATATACTATCAAATTTGATACTGTAATTGAAAGTAATGAGAATACTAAATTAATCATAACAAAAAAAGAAAGATATTATCTGTATAATCTTCATAGTAATCTACAGATGGGATGAAATTTTAATTTTAGTTTCAAATACTGTACTAGAACTGAATAAATCAATACAAAGTTTAAACAATTTGACAATTTTTAGTTGTGCAGTTCCAAAGAGTCCTATAATGTTTATCCAGTGCATTCCATTTCACCAAATCCTGGCGAGGAGGGTAATTAACTGCCAGGTGACAGTAAATATATCAAGTTGAATCATGTCCACAAAGGCCAGCAAAGATATGTCTTTTTTAACTACAAGTATCAGACGTATAAAGTTTTTACCTCACTATCTGCACATGTGTCATCATAGGTAGCATGCCCATCCTCTTGCTGCACACCAACAGCATCACTATCATGAGACGTTTCACCTTGTTTTTCACTAATCTCTATATCAGCATCAGAATGAACTTTCTCATCGTTTTTGTCCACATAATCACTTCTCTATTGAAAAAGAAAAAAAGAGTTTATTTATCAAAATAATGAGTTCATCTGAAATTAACATTAAAAAATGTGCATATTTATTGTTAGAATTATACATCATGAAATCTGGTGCATGCGCTGTTGCTAATGATACAACATGTCAATATTTATAATAATTGCACAACCAAAATCCAACCACTGTAAGAACACGTTTTTTATCCTCATGGTGACAGATATTTATCATTATTAGGATCATTTAATAGGACATTTCTTCTTCTTCAGCATTCATTCTCAAACTCCCATTGGATCTCTCTTGCAGCAGGACAATGGCCCTACTAGATTTTCAACAGGATATAGTCCAGAGAATAGAAATGCGTTGTGTCGCCATTTTATTTGCGCTGATGGCCCAAAAATCCGTCTTATGTGGAATTTAATACATTTGAGTATGGGTATTATAAAATTCACAGTTTGTTTTGGTTTCAGAATGTGATGGACATGTTTCCATGTTTATATTTGTGTATTCTAGATTACATGGTTTTGATGGTGTAGTTAGCTTATTAGTGGAGACAGTGAAATGCCAAATTTAGTTCAATTTTGTAGGATCTGTGATTTTTGCTCTTAGTTGATCTTAGTTCCTCTTATGAGGAATGCAAATCATTCCAGTTTATTCTAACTTGAGAACTACCTATTTTCAATGCAGACAAAAAAATGACATCTCGACTACTCCAGCTGTCTTATAACCTGGAAAGAGAAGAAAACACACAAAGAGCTTCTAACAACAGTTCGTATGAATAAAGAATTATTAAGGGAAATAAAGATCAAACAAATAAAGTATTGTGGACATATTAAAAGACATGATACCTTGTTGAAGACCTTACTTAAGGGTAAAGTCGAGGGGAAGCAAGTTAGAGGTAGGCAGAGATACAAGTGGGAGAGAAACATCACAAGATGGACAGGTTACATTCTAACAGAGTGCATCACTAAGACAAGAGAAAGGGGATGTTGGAGGTCTGTTGCATCCAACCTCTCAGGTATTGAAAACACCTACTGGAACATGTATTCCTGGGTATGGAAAAAAAGGTTTAAATACAGCTTCCCATTGCACAAAGGAAAAGCATTGAACAAATGTTGGGGAGCACATTTTTCAAATTACAGACCAAAGCAGCAGTATTGAGACTCGTACTCTGGACACTGTAGGCAATGCAGATTGGGAGCAAGTCCATGTCTTTGGGGACATTGCAACCTAGTCTAATTTAACTGTTGCCATTGCCCAACATGGCTCATATGGATAAAATTTGGTTCAGTACCCAAGAGCAGAGAGGGGAATGGTGTATTTTTTACACAAGATTTGTTAGCAGACTGCAAAGCTCCTCATTTGAGAAAGACACAATCTAACTACTTCTTTGGGTGATAAACTTAATGGTAAAGAGGCCATGCCTGGTGATGGATTGGAAGGCCATCAGAATTGGGCAAGGCGTGTGTATGTGAGAAAGACACAGGTCCAATCCCAGACACCCAAAGCAGCACATGGCCTAGGAAGATGTATCAACCCTTAGTCTAATTTGATTGTCACCACTGTCCAAAGCAGCTTATACAGAAAAAATTAGGTCTGAGACCTAGGGACATAAAAGGTGGTAATTAAATGGTCTTCATTACATAAGGAACAGTTCCTCGCTGTGAAGTGCTTTGTTAGAGAAAAGATGCACATTGGGTGACCCAGACAAAGTATAAGCTCATCCCGTCATATATACCCTTTCCAAGTCGAAGGCTTCTTCAATAGGCATTGCACTAAACCGAAAGCTGAAGTCTCCTGGATATGAAAGAAGCTTCATAGAAACCACCCCACTGCACATAGGAAGTAAGAGCAAGTTGCTCTCAATTAAAGGGGATAGCAATCAAACAACAAACAAATAAAATTTCATTGATTATAGTGTGAGAAGTTTATTGAAACTTCTGTGTTTTTCTCAATGCCTGCAAATCAACATAATGTAGTCTGGAGTATGGAATGCACTGTTTCATGGTTTACAGTTTTATTGTGATATCTGCGCCTTGACACATTACCATAAAAAGAAGTGGAACACTGTCTCTGAATCTCAACAAGTTTATCTTCACAGATGCACTATCTGTTCTGCAGGCTCTCAAGAGTGGTAAGCTACAACACCTAGGAGACAAACTGAACAACACAGCAAGCAAAAATAGTAGAACTGTACTTCAGTGGGTACCATCACACTGTGGTGTTCTGGGAAATGAGAGGGATGATGAGTTAGCCAAATAGGAAGGAGAGTGTGTGCAGGAAGTTAATGAAATCTCAAGAAAAGAGAAGAGCTACACAAAATAGCAGAAGTGAAAATAACATGACAAAGGACACCTTCCACTACCTAAATATATAAGGACAGGTCACAACAGACTAAATAAACACATACACATAATGCGACTGTCTGCTTCACTGTCTACTTCACTTGTACTTTACACTTGTACAACAGATGATCAGACTTCTGAAAATATACTGTAGAACTGTCCCTAGTATGAACATTTGAGAGAAACATACTGGTCCGATGTAAACAAAAATATGTGTAATAAAAGAAGAACTCCAGAAGAACTCCTGACAGTAGAGTTCATCAATAAGATGTCTGACTGTGCAGACATCATGTAGCAAACAAAGGAAAGAGAGAAATGTTTATCAAACTCAGCTAGACTGCATATGATTGATTATTTGAATAATGACAATTATTTTTCGTATTTTAAGCATAATTACTCATATAAATATTATATTATGAATCATAATGTTCATAATAAACAGAAAATAATCCAGCAATTTCTACAATAATGGTGATTTAAAAAATAATAATTATGAAATTAATGAAAACATACATTATCAGATTCTGGAGTTTGGGCTCCAGAAGTGTCCCCTGTAATTTGTTCTCCTGAAAAAAAAGAAGTGTTATAAGCACATCAGTAATGTCAGAAAAGATGTGTATCTTACAGAAAGACATAAGACACAACAATATCTTCTTCTTCTGTGATCAGTTTCCTATGCTAAAAAGTCTATACAGGCAGAAGGGCTGCCTACATGAATTCAGTCATCAGCAGCAGGTCCTCAAAGTTGCTCCACAGCTTCACTTCTAGATCTGTCTTGGGGTTAGGTATTAGCCGTCAAGTCACCAAAAAGTGGATATGTCTCCAGAATGGTGCCAAAAATTGTCTTACTATAGGACCTTTGGTGAATGGTAAGTGTTTTATTAATGACCTATTCTAAATTGTCAGGAAATTAATTGACAAACATTTTACAAAGTCCTGACTGTTGCAATTATTTTAATTTACATATATTACTAAAGTGTACAATGGCTTTAAAATAATTTTTAACAGCTAATAATAATGGCTGGTTGATTGATTGTTGATCCAGCAGCTTGTGGGCTCATGAACTTTGACCCAAACTACTAATGATGAAAGACATATTTAATAATAATATATCATATTTCCTCATTGCATTCTTACCAATTACAATTGTGAACATATAAATAAAAATTTACCTTCATTGTCTAATTCTAGGTCATCACTCTGTTTCTCTTCAAGATCCCCTGATAACAGATATAAAATTATTGGGTCATCGCACTTCAAATATTACAAAAGTTAAATTAAAAGTGAATTCCCTTTTCACACCATTGTGAAACATAGTATGGGGAACATAGTCTAAGGTCAAGTAAAACACAAACTTATCTTGTTCTTTAATATTGTGGTGTGATCATAAGCAGCACCATCTCTTACTTGTTGAGTGCTTTGATGCGTTCATGATAAAGGTCTTTTAGTCAAAATCTTAGTTTGTGTGAGTTTTTATGTTCTCCCAGTAATTAACAAAACATCATTTCTGTTCTCCCAGTGATTAGCAAAATATCATTTCTCTATGTCTTCATTTTTATCTGTCAGGTAATAAATGTGCTAAAGTTCTATATATTATTAATTGAATAATGATAGTGTTCCCTACGATCAGTATGTGTAGTAACAATCTAGAAACAAGTCAGGTTCAGAGCTATGAAAGTATTTATGATGTTTATACTGCAATTGCTGTTATATTTACTGTACACTACATTCTTGTGCTTTGATTCTCAAATTCTTCTATGGAGAACAGAAGGCATTATATACCTACAACTTCCGGAAGAATTAATCTGTATTTCATAACAAAATAATTCACAAATTCTGCTGTTTGAATCCAAATTCTCAGTATTTTTCTAAAAGTAACTCAAATGTCAATTAGTGTACTTAAACCTGAATATATTCTGTACAAAATGCAAAAATATGTTTAAAATCAAATGACTGTTGGTTTATATTGGAGTTTACAGATTGGTTGAAATATCTATGCCTTTCAGTCCAAAACGCCTAAAATCAGCAAGTCATCTTTGTATCACTTTGACTTTCCATAGGATGCAATAGCAATACCCATGTTAAACTCTCCTGTCACCCCTTATTAAATGCATGGCAGATGAATATGTTAGTACTTCCCGCTTCACGTTTGTACCACAGCAACACAAACGTGGTGTGGACACAGATTTTCAGAAATGCTAGGCCTATATATAACATATTGAATGTCAAGAATGAAAATTAACTATGTAGTCACATATTTATTAAATGAGTTTATTTTAGCAGCTGTAATTCATACCTTGTTCCCTATCATCCTCTGCAGCTCCTATGTCTGTCTGCTCTTCATTGTTAGATGCAATCTCAGACTGGTCATTGTTGTTATTCCTATCATGTTCTAAGAATAGAAATGAATTTTTTTCTAATTAGCAGAAATATGTGTATGGGTTTCTTTTTAGAGTTATTCATGATGATTTGATGTTTTCTATAAGAGTTATAATAAGAATATGCCAGATGTCACTACTGATATCACATGTATACTAATGGGGAATTCTGAAAATGACTGAAGTTAAAACTATTTGTACAGTAGCAGAGAAACCTGTAACATCTTACAAGACCTTACACTGTATTGCATTACTTACAGATGCAAACTCAATATTAGAAGCTCTACAGACTTATAAAATACCATAGTAAAACAACTTCACTGTAGAATCATAGTAATTACAAACTATCAATGGCGGGAGCAAACGTGAAAAATACAAACAGTACACAGGAAATAATCATATAAATAACAATATGCAGGACATAATAAATGTTTCAATCAAAAGGTCTTCATCAAGATCAAAAGACCTTTATCAAGATGACAATTACATAACATCAAAACATAATGAGTGGAAATGACACAACAACAAACTAACGTGTTCGAGTGCAATGTGGATGCGAGATGCCGGAAGGTTAGGAACAGGATATCCATAAAAATGTAAATACATGTGGAAATGAAATAAAAAGATGACATAAATGACGGAACAAAATGAATAAAGACAAGGAACACACAGACCGAGAACTGAACAAATGAGTCGTTGAAATTAAGTCTAAAAGGCTTGAGGGTACCAAACTAAAAAATAAAGAAATTAAAACTGAGCCATAGTTGTTGCATAATTACCCATTAGTATACATGTGATATCAGGCATATTGTTATTATAACTATTATAGATGCATCTTGCATCCACATTTCGCTTGAACTCGTTAATTTTTATTTGTGTCATTTCCAGTCATCGTGTTTTGATGTTATGTAATTTCTATGGATAATCTCCAAATTTCACAACTGACAGTTCCATTTCACTGTTTGTTAATGACCAATCTTCTCAGTCTTTTCTTCTTCTTCTTCTTCAGCGTTCATTCTCAAATTCCCCCTGGATTTCTCTTGTAACAGGACAATGGTCCCACAAGATTTCCAGTTGGATGTAGTCCAGAGAATGGAATTGCGTTGTGTTGCCGTTTTATTTGCGCCAATGGCCCAACACATCCGTCTTCGGCGGGGTCAGTCTTTTCTGATGACTGCCATCTTTTTTCAGGTCACTAATGCCAGCAACACTTCTCCTACCTCTCTATTTGACAACAGTGGACACAATAAGAAGAATTCAAACAGTTTTCTGTCTAATATTCTATCACAACATGCGTGATAAGTTGCCATTGCTACCACAACATATTGTGTAAATAAAGACATATTGATTTCATGTATTGTAATGCTTCTACCTTGACAAGAAGCACAGGACAGGTGATAACTGTCATCCATTAAAAAAAATTTATGAGAATAATTAGAGCATTGACACTAGAGATAAACATCGGGTAGATGATATCATCATCTTTGTCTCCTAGTCTAGATGTTAAATCATGTAGGGTGTATAACACTTAAATGGAGCATATTATAACGGCTCAAAACCACAGCATATCTTTTATGGATCAGTATTCTTTACTTTGGCTTTGGTTTTTTTGTTTTGGTAGTTTTTTGTGTTTCTTGAAAATTTAATAGTGCGGTTCCAATAGGACCGCAACGTAGAAAATTGTCCTGTTGTGCTTTATAAAGTTTATTGCATGTTTAAAAGTAGTCATCTAAATTTGTTCATATATATACTATTTCAATTGTAAACAGTTGAACCACTTCTGGCATTATTTCATGACACTACATAAATTTAGTGTGATATAATCCCAAGAATAATTTATAAAAATGTATTTAACTTTATTTCAGACACACCTTCACCATCGTCGCCATCTGTAAGCTCATCTTCGCTATCTGCCATATTATAAGTTTTATTTACCGACTTCAGTTGTTGTGTAAATGCAAAATGGTGGATGCCGTTGCTATGCAGTTCTTCTTATTCTACAGCATCTCTTCTTTGCTCCGTATTAGTACCAATAGTTTTAATAGTGTGTTCTGATTTAAATAACACGGCATTAGTGTTAAAATAATGGTAAAATAATAAATAAAATATATACAATAATTAAATATACTGGAATAATATTGGAAATTTTTAACTGATACCAGTGATACGATTTACGACAAACAGCAATAGAATCTAATCCCGGATAAATAATACTAAACCACGGACATGGAAAGTTTGATAGACTTTCAATTGATTTCAATTTTTCTTCAGTTTGTCGCTCTTTGCTATCTAATGATATCGGGTGGTTTGTACATACTTGTGACGCTGAGAGTTATAACTCCGTATAAGAAACATATTCCTGCAGGGTGTAAAGTTTTGTTAATAATTGCACATCCAGATGACGAGTGTTTGTTTTTCGCACCTGCTGTGATTGAATTGTCAGTTAAAAACTCTGTTCACATCTTGTGCATCACTTCAGGTGGGTTCATTAAAGAATAAATATGCTAAAATTCTTAAAATATGGTTTAAGTAGCGGGTTTCAAGGAATTATTATAATAGTCAGAAAGTAAAAAACACAATAGCAACTCTATAGCATACTATGATGGGCATGGGTAAAAGTAAAGATTAGTTCTTCACCGTTGAAGTATATTATAGTTATCCGCTGTGACCTTTGCTCTAGTTTCGATGTGTTTTCTGACCTTTGTTGTGTGATTTGGCAATCTTACGGGTAAATACTTAGAGTAAGGTTAGGATTAGAAATAGTATTTCTAATGTGTGCGCGCACCTCGCTCCGTGTATAGCAGGAAGAAATACTGATCGCTCACCGCAAATAATAGGAAATTGTAAAAAATTTGTAAATTGTAAAACAAACAGATTATGCATAAGTTCGTCTGTGTCTAGAGTTAAACTCAGTGATTGTCAGGATGTGAGGTCACGGCAGCCATTATTTTAATTGGTGTTACATGGAAATCCATGATGTTGGATAGTTAAAATTGTTAACAGTGTGATATTTAAATCACAGTGAAGAACGGTGAAAGTACAGAATAGTTCTCTGCTGTGCTTTAAATATCACACTGTTGACAATTTTAACTATCCAATGTCATGCATTTCCATGTAACACCAATGAAAATAATGGCTGCCGTGACCTCACATCCTGACAATCACTGAGTTTAACTCTAGACACAGATGAACTTATGCATAATCTGTTTGTTTTCCAATTTACACATATTTTACAATTTCCTATTATTTGTGGTGAGCGATCAGTATTTCTTCCCGCTATACACAGAGCGAGGTGTGCGCACACATTAGAAATATTATTTCGAATCCTAACCGTACTCTAAGTACTTAAGCTTGCAAATCATACAACAAAGGTCACCCGTGTGTTGCTGGGGCCCAAAAGGGGAGCAAAGAATAGCAACACTGTTTACCTTCCAGGCATCTCGTAAAAGGTGACTAAGGAGGTTGTTGGATGGAGTTGGCTGTCCCATTCCATATAGGGTCAGTAACCCAGAGCCATGCTGAAGTTGGATGTGTTAGGCCGAAAGGTGCAGATATCGCAGCAATGCTGTAAACCATGACACAATGCATTCCGTTCTCCAGACTACATCCTGATAATCTGCAGGAGTTTGAGAACGAACGCAGAAGAAGAAGAAGAAGATACAACAAAGGTTAGGTAATACCTTGAAACTAGAACAAAGGTCACAGTGAAGAACTATACTTTACTTGCGCCCTCTATATACTTATGACTTATGCTAAGTTCTGTTGAAACTGTCTCCAGCAGTAAAAGACAACATATGCGTATCATTATGTTGCTAACTTCACCATTGATGTTCCCGGGAAAAATATCACTTGTACCAAGTCAAATTATCACATTTGTTATATAACAACATTGACACGTATATAAGTATGAAACAACTACATACGAATTTGCCAGTGTGTTGCCTGGGCCTGAAAGGGGAGCAACGAATAGCAACATTGTTTACCTTCCATGCATGTCGTAAGAGGTGACTAATTAAGTTCTGGGGTGGAGTTGGCTGTCCCATCTCATATAGGGTCAAAGTTAACCAAAAGCCTTGCTGAAGTCGGATGTGTCAGGCTGAAAGGTGCAGATATTACAGCAAAGCTGTAAAACATGACATAACACATTTAATTCTCCATCTCCTGCTAATATGCAGAAGTTTGAGAAAGAACACGGGCAGATTCACAGGAATTGCATAAGTATTTAAATTACTTCGGTAACTGTATTACAGATCTAGATGCTGACAAACACAAATAGCACCTAAATGAGAAATATGGTAGCTTTAAGTGAATGATCAGAATGAGTAAATAGGCATTGTCAAGGAATTATTATAAAATTATAATGTACCGTAGCAAATAGAACTCATGGTTGCATTTGGATGACTTGGTACAAATTGCATTCCTATGTTGGCTGAACATGATTTTGTGTAAAAGTTTTTATAATAAACTAAATAGACTATCCAACTTTTTCACTTCCAGTCATGAAGCATTAAATTTAATATCACACTTCAACAGTTTCAAATCAATGAAGATGATTTTATTTATTAATTGAAGTAGAATGCAGATGAACAATAAAACACCATGATAAATGGAGCTGAGAATGACATGTCACACTTACAGGAAGACCATACATCATGTGACACAGAAACAAGTTTCTTCTAATTAGTGCTGTAATACAACAAACTAAACTTAAGTATCATCTCTTTTCTTCAACGTTCGTTCTTAAACTTCTTTTGGTTAGCAAGATATAGTCTGGAGAACAGAATAATTTGTGTCATGGTTTGCAGTTTTTCTATGATATTTGCACCTTTCAGCCTGACATACCTGACTTTTGACCAATGAGACGGTGCAGTCATCTCCATCTCCATACCTCCTTAGTTGTCTTTTATGATATGCGTGCCATATGACAGTGTTGCTATACTATCTCCTTTCGAGCAACATATTTCTTCTTCTTCTTCTTTCTGTCCTCATGTAGCTTTCGGTGTTGGAGAGTGAGTGTACAGTCTTTTGCCCTTCTATTTGCCTCTTCCGCTGTTATATTTCCGAGTGTCTCTAATAACACACTATCTATCCACCTTTTACGAGGGTGTCCAATAGTTCGACACACATTGACAGCATAATATTTTCAGGAAAGCCTGGATAGACAGTTCACACCTACATCCAACATAATATTTCAGAGGATGTGATTGGTTTAGTAAATTCATTCTCTGAAAAAGATATAGGGCCTATTCATTTCCCTGCTGGTGCCAACCAGACAACTTACCCTTTGGACTTTGATGCAAAACCCATGGTTGCAATGAGTTAAGTTGAGCATATACATTTTTCTATAGAGATTGATTTTCATTAGAATAACTTATTTTTCTGTCTTCCAAATAGAATCATATGGTTTACATCAGCTTCAGAAAATCGTGTGTTGAAGGATATAAAATGAATGTTGAATAGTGATATTGATATTGCTAATTTATTCCTTAATTCTGCTAATTTCCACTATAGGTGACTACTATGGTAAAGGAGCTATTAGGAAGAAGGAGATGCTGGAAAGCTGTAAGATTCTAGGTTTGCCAAAACAGAATGTTGAAATTTTTGATGACAGGTAGGACCTCAGAATATTGCTTGTGCTGTTTTAGTAGTGTTTTAAGACTGTGATTTACAGCAAACAGTATATTATTTAATTAAAGATTGTTGACAAGTTTAGAAGTCAAAATGACAATAATGCTCAGAGGTTGAATGTTCTCTTTGAAGTGTCATTTGGCAAATCTGTATGAAAAACTATATCTGGACCATTTGGAAAGCAATGGCAAACAACTGAACATAATTATATTTCCTAGAAAATCACTACAGCTAAAAAATGCTGAGTTTGATGGCTATGTCCTGAATAGGATATGCTACCAATTTTATATATGGAAAACTGCGTAGAGGTATTGTCACTACATTCAATGCAAACATTCCAAATTTTTTAGAGCCTATGACATAGGGAATGAAGTAGTGGTCAGTATTAGAGCCAACAAGCCAAAACTGATCAAAAACCTACTCTTATAAGTGATGACCTTATGATTGATTAATAACCTTATTGAAATATATTTATTCCCCATACCAGATGGGATGCACTGCCACAAGCTGGACAGTCTTTTACTTTGGAAGGGACTTTGATGTGATTTTTTTTTTGCAATCTCCAGACAATCCTGCAAATTAAAAAGTTTATTCTGCAGTTCAGGCATGTGTTTTCACAAAGCTTCACGACAATAATACCCTTTGTAGCATGTTTATCCTTTGTAATGTACTTGTTTTCCTCACTTTGTCTGAAGTTTAAAGTCTTATATCCCTCTACCATGTGTAATTCCATATATCTTGAATGGAAATTACATACCAGTATTATTTGGGAGGATAATGAGATAAATCTCCAGTGTCAGGAAAACCCAGATGGGCTTTTGACAGGGGAGTTTGGAGAGATACCTTGGAATACACACTCACATGTTTTCCTCTCTGGCACCTATTTTATTAAAGAACTGCTTAATTATCTTATTTTAATGATTTAATGTATTTTGATAGTGGTCTTTCTTCCATTCACTCTTTCTTCCAAACATAGATGGTCTTCTTCATAAGGAGCTATCATGTTTTTCCACTTACACATTCAATTAGGGATTGGGGGGGGGGGGGGGGTTGCACCGTCTTCACTGCATTTAGAGTATATTATGTGTTGTGCCTGATCTTGAAGTATTTTTCTATAATTTAATAGTCAATTTATCTCACCACAAGTATATGCCTTTCTGACTCGTGTTTGTTGACAAGTATGCTACATTGATTGTGATCATTACCATATTACCCCAAGATCCACCAGCTACATCTTGGTGTCAGAGTAGATGATACTATGTCGCACCATCTGAGACACCAGGTTGAGTTACATTTCTGAAAATTGTACCATATTGATGTTCATTGCAAGTGACGAGGACTGGAACAACTTTAATTAGTGATTATGAATAACAGGATATGACAGAGCAGTCTGATCTAAGAGTAGGGATGAAAAGGAAAGGTAACCTGATATTTAAAAAAAGCATCATTAAAGTTGGATGTGTCAACCTGAAAGGTGTAAATATCACAACCAAACTGATAACATTACAGAACTCATTTCAATCTGCAGATTACATCCTGCTTTGCAGTCAACATTGTGGGAGAAAATGCACCTATGTGATATACTTATAGTTAGTTACATAAAAGAAAAAAAAAATCATGACTACAGATAGTCAAAATCTGAACAAACATCATAATTGATAACCATGATGTGGATGATAATATTAATTTTGATATTTTGGGTACAAACATGAAATCAATTGAGGATTGTGCAGCAGAAATCAGAGAAGAATTACATTAGTGACTTCAAAATTATCGAAAGTGAAAAATATTTGACAGGACTCCAATTGTAAAGCTAAATTACATTGGATTATCACAGGTATTCTAATTTGCATATTTCCAGTTAGCACTTTATGGTTGTGAAGCATGGACACTTAATAAATCAGTAGTAAAGAGAATTGCAGCCTTTGAAATGAGATGTTTATATGAATTTTAAGAATAACATGAACTGTGAAAGAGATTAATCAAGAAGTGAAAAGATTATTAAGGGTTGTCTTCCAAACAACATTATAACAAACATGCTGAGGTGTTTTGGAGACATAACAGCATGGCAAAATTAATACTGGAAGATATGGTCTCTGGATGCAACAGGTCAACTCAACCAGAATCGTCAGTTCAGAACATCCATAACGAAGACTGCTTTCTTATAGTTACATAAAAACTTATTTTTATGTATTATAATGTATTATGTATTATATAATGTATTATGTATTATATAATGTATTATGTATTGTATAATGTATTATGTATTATATAATGTATTATGTATTGTATAATGTATTATGTATTATATAATGTATTATGTATTGTATAATGTATTATGTATTATGTATTGTATAATGTATTATGTATTATATAATGTATTATGTATTGTATAATGTATTATGTATTATATAATGTATTATGTATTATATAATGTATTATGTATTGTATAATGTATTATGTATTATATAATGTATTATGTATTGTATAATGTATTATGTATTATATAATGTATTATGTATTGTATAATGTATTATGTATTATGTATTGTATAATGTATTATGTATTATATAATGTATTATGTATTGTATAATGTATTATGTATTATATAATGTATTATGTATTATATAATGTATTATGTATTGTATAATGTATTATGTATTGTATAATGTATTATGTATTATATAATGTATTATGTATTGTATAATGTATTATGTATTGTATAATGTATTATGTATTGTATTATGTATTATATAAATGTATTATGTATTATATAATGTATTATGTATTGTATAATGTATTATGTATTGTATAATGTATTATATAATGTATTATGTATTATATAATGTATTATGTATTATATAATGTATTATGTATTATATAATGTATTATGTATTGTATTATGTATTATATAATGTATTATATATTGTATAATTATATATATATAATGTATATATATTGTATAATTATATTGTATTATATATTGTATAATTATATATATGTGTCATGTGACGTATTCCTTCCAGAACGTTGTCTTCCCAATGAACTCTCTGAACCTCTCTCTGTCTTGGGCAATGTGGCTTGAATTTTCTAGCGATGTATTCATGTTATCTCTAATGTCGTCAGTCCATCGTCTTCTTGGTCTGCCCCTTCTCCTCTTCCCAGGTACTCTTCCCTCCATTATTTGTCCTTCTAAACAGTTATGTCTCTTTATATGACCAAACAGGCGTAGTTTTCTTTTTATTATTGTGTTTAGTAACCAACACTCTGGAATATTCAGTGTGTTTATAATATCTGAGTTTCTGATTTTATCCTTCCATGATATTCTTATATATATATATAATGTATATATATTGTATATTATATATATATAATATATAATGTATTATATATAATGTATTATATATATGTATTATGTATTATATAATGTATTATAATAATATAAATATGTATTATAAGTATTAAAGAAGACTGCTTTCTAGAAAGAATATGTCAACGGAATATATAGTTACATAAAAAGACATGACACGAAAAAAAAAAATATAATGGGAGGAATGATTGAGGACAGAAGGGGAACAGAAACTGGAAAGAAACACTCATCATCAGGTGCCATGCCGGCTGGCGTAGGAGGTCATGGCTCTCCATAGCTCTCTGTCCACAGTATTATGTAACAAGGTCGTTGTTGTTTCCTTGCCGTGCCAGGCTGTCAAACTGTCTAAAAGAAACACTATGATATGTAAAATTAATATTTAAATTTACTAACGACAAGAAATAAGAAAAATATGACAGATGCTTGTTTTAGAGTTAAATATTGATGTGAATATAGAGTACTTTGAGATATGTCAATATGTTTTTGATATCCATGATTGTATTCTTATATAAAAAATGTAATTTTTTTTAGTTCTTTCCCAGATAATCCACATCTACCATGGGATTTTGATAAATTGCAACATCATTTGAAGGAACATTTTGACATAGTACAGCCTGATTATGTAATTAATTGTTTTGTTCCCTTTCTAATTATCACTTTCTAATAAAAATTCTAGCACTGGTACTCTAGACCAGTGTTTCTTAAACTGTTGTTCGTGGGGTCCACGAAGACTTGTAGAACTATTATGGGCCTTTACATTTACAATGAAAAGAAAAATGGACAGATACAAAAATAGAAAGAAACAACAATGGATAAATACTGCACAAGTTATTTCTTTTAGACAACCTACACACAATTAGATAAATTCCGGTTACACATATATTCACTAAAATGAATACATATTTAAATTTAAAGTGAACATTGCTTCACCCTCAATTTGTGAACACTACAAACTTTTGTTATAATGTTATTTGTGCTTAACTAACCTCCATCATTTTTTGCCATCATTATCAAGGTTGAGTACTGCTGTTTTATTTCTCCAGGTTTTTTCTTTTCTTATATTTTAGTTCTTTCAAGCTCTGCTACAACCTTTTTCCAATTATTGTGTGCATCAATGGACGGATTTGTTTCTACATTTGTTCTGGCTTTGTTCATTTCTTCCTGTAGCTCTTGAAGTGTGCTGGACCTAAATGGTGTGTAGTTATAACGGTATCCCCTGGGTATTGATTCTTTGACAGCTTGCAGTAGGCATCTATTTAATTCTGCAGCCATAACATTTATGTCTCAATTTTGCACCTTGAGAGAAGCAAAGAGCACATTTGGCTTTTTTGTAGTTTCATCTTGTAACGACTGGACCTCCCAGCAGGGTTATATCATGGACCATGGGAAAGACAGGACAATGGTCGCTTCCTCCCAGCTGTTTTCCCACTTCTCTACGTATGCTTTTTTTTGTATATTGGATTACTTGTTGATGGGTATTTAGTATGCACGTAAAACACAGGTTTATATAATCTCTTCAATCAGACACGACAGACTATAACTAAAGTTATAAAGTTTCTTAAATATATAGATTCTTTGACAAAATAATTCTTTGATGAAAAAATAAATCGCTAATTTATATAACTTTATAAAGTTAAGAAGTTTTTTAGTTATAGTCTGTCGTGTCTGATTGAAGCGATTATATAAACCTGTGTTTTATGTAAGTACGATTGTTGATAATGACACCCCTACAATCCTGAAGGGTTATGGGTTTGATGATGTTGACTTATGGTTCCTGCTATGTCTGGTGTGACAATCAAGGTCTGAATTTGAAGATGTGTGCCATCTTCTGGAGTAGAATGTATGGTCTGATGAGATATTGAGCGATATTAGTGAGTGATAATTCTGCTATATTTCAACTTCTTCTCCCCTTTGATCAAGATGGCTGTAGCCCCAGCTCTGGGAGTGATTTGAAGTTGCAGACTGCGATAAAATTGTTATCCAGAACCTGAATTGTGTTGAAATTGTGCAATAATATTCGTCCTTATAAAGATAAGTACTCTTTCTATGATCTCATCTGTCAGATCTGAAAAACTGATACTCCCTTATTTTAAAGTGTTTTTTTCTGGTTTCAAGTGGGTTTCCTGAACACAATACACACTGAAATGTTTCTGTAACAGGATGTTTTACAACTCTGTCAGGTTGCAAGCTGCTAATCCCATTTGCATATAGCCACTTTTCCTTCTTTGTTTCTTTCTGTAGTTTGCCTCTGTTGTCTTTTGACTAGTGGATGGTCGAGAGGGTACTCCAGTAGTAGCTGTGATTGTCTCGAGGTTCAGAACATGACAATAAACATGCCTGTGGGAGATCCATATAGTATGCGCAGCTTTCATTTAGTGACGTCACTTTAATCATTTCACTAGTAAACCTTGTTCTCAAAATAATTAATTTAATTGGTCATTGAAACATCTCTAGAACTGCTGTCAAATGAATTGATCTACACACTGAGCTGAGATCCCTCCTCCCACTGTCATCCATGATAGGCAGGGGTCTCTGTATGTAGAGCAAAGATCGATGCATCCAGTAGAAGATTGATGCATCTAGTGACTGTAAAATGCATCTTTATCAATATTTCGTTTCTTGAAATAATGTAGGATTAGTTCTATTCAAGTTAAAAATTTGTTTCATTAAAATGTAGGCTCTTTTTCTTGTATTGCACCAATAAATTACTACACAAATATAACACTTGTGGATAATTTATCCTGTGAAATTAACACAATTTAGCAAGAGGAATAAATTTCGCTTCAGCTTGTCATGATTTTGATCATGTGATCCCTTTGATGTGTGACTTGAGGAAGAGTTTTCATAAATTGTTCTGAATCATAGTATGTGTTGTGATTATTCAGTTGTCTCTCCCGTAGAATATTTATTTATATGTATGAATTTGTGAATTTATCTCTGAAAGATCCTAACATTTGACGAGGAAGGTGTGAGTGGACATCCAAACCACATAGCAGTGCCACAAGTTTTAAAGTGAGAAAAGTTGTCTTATTTAAGTTTTTTTTATGAAGCTTTATTTTTAGGATTAAGTTAGCAGTAGTGAACAGATGTTGAACCTTTAAGGGAATCACCCTGGTTTAACCATTAAGCTGTTTGCTTTGTATTAAAACTTTGTGTTCAAGAGGTTGTGGATTCAAATCCCACTCATGACATCTTGTTTGCAAAGTGGATTTTTTTCTGAGATACATGGGGATTATCACTTGAGGCTATGGAGTTATGTGCTATGAATGGTACTTCTTATAGGCATTGTGCTACCACACAAAAATTGTATTGCTGTGAACCTAACATAGGTCCCACTGTATTGACTAAACAGTTTTCATGTGTGGTTTTGTAGCTGCTCAAAGCTCCGGCTAGTGCGCTAATTTAGAAAAAATTAAGAGGGAACATAGATTGAAAGACACAAATATCACAGCTTTGTTGTAAGCTAGTAGCAAAATTTAATTACTTTCAATTAGCTAAATATTACAAAAAGGACCGAAGTTAATATACAAGAGAAAAGGCACAAGATTAACCTTCACCGAGCCTATATCAATCGCAGCCGCCGAGACACAAAATGGCCGCACGCGCTTTTGGCGGTCCGGCCCACCCAACGATAATATCGTGAGATTTACACGTACCACAGTCCGTGCACATAGCTGGGGACATGCTCAATCGAAGCCGGTACATCCCCCACTTCCGACATGATCGTTTTTGAGAATGGCTAGCTATTTGTAAAAGTTTAAGAGCAATTAATCTGACCACATCTGTACACCGGTACGATGCCATGATGATGGATCGGTTTTACAGACCTTTATTTCATCGTATTTCGAATAAAATAACATTGAATCGTGGCTTGAATCATGGATTATTAGGTTATTTAGTTTCACAGCAGTGAATATACAGAATGCCGTGCTGGTTTGGGGACTTGTACGTTTGATATCGAATATTTTGAAGTGGCAGAAAAAATAACTCTAGGCCTAAGCTCAAAGAACGATTTTACTGTAAATCTACATGTTTTATACAGTTCCCCCGGCTATATTTTGATAATTTCGCAGTGAAAGAACATAAATACAACAGATTTGCGTGATTTAGTTTACAGTGTTGCCAAGGAATTCGATATGTAAGGTAAGTTGTTTTTTTTCTTATTTTTTCCCTCTTTATTTGTTATAAAATATATGTTTTTTGTGAAAAACGTCTTTACCACTTTCTCATACGTCTGGTATCACACACACACGTACATAAATTATACCAATATATGCATAATTCAATTCTTTATTTATATGTGCAAATATTATTTAAATATCTCTAACAACCAAAAAATTATCTCATTTTCAAAACAGTCACCATCAATAATGCAAATTTTCAAAAAAGAATCCGGTGGCAGGGAGACGTTTCATATTTTTTAATCTGGCTTGCTAAAGGTTAAGCATGATTTTTCTCCACATAGCAAGAGGAGAACACAGTCTTATCTCTGCATATCCACTCAGTGTGACCATGCAATAGATCCCTGGACATAGCAATTTAGCAGGAAATGAAGTAGCAGACTTGCAAAAAAAGATGCCTGAAAACAACAAAAGCAAAGACTTTGTAGTATGGAAACAATCAAACAGATTCGCAGAAACAACACCAGGAAAATCTGGCTAAACAGATGGGCAAATGGGCTGACTAGTTTAAAATTATTTAGTAAAATAACACGATCAAAGGACAATGACTACATAAAGAAATTCTTCAAGAGAAACCAACCCCTTATGTTTCAGACATGCAAGGATCAATAGCCATTTAAACCATATCAAACGCCAGCAACTACCCACTTATAGACTCTGCTCTCGTCCCAGTGAAATAGTGGAACACCGTATTGACTGCCCTTACCTTTCTGCTGTCAGGAAAAAACGTCTACAGACATTTTTTAACAGTTACTAACTTACTGTATGGATGAGTAAGTCAATTGAATGGACTCAATTCCTGTCAACTGTAAGACTTATGTATGGATCACTAAGTCAACTTCAGAAGCCCTGCACTTTTTTAAGAATGGCATTGTGCTGACAAGAGTAGAACTACTCATTAACATTTGGATAGTGACAACAACAACAACAAGTATGATCTTCATATTACATGTTGATTGTTGTTGATCTCCAGAATTGTAGTTCTTCCTATATTGGTTGGGAATCTGCGTAGTCTATTCTGTATTTCATCAAAGTAAATAGTTCAATTTCAAATATAATCTATATGATTTAACCAGCAGAGACCTAGATGCTTAATGCAGTGAAAGGGCTTGAGTCCATGGGCTGCTGGATCAGCAACCAACTAACCATGGATGTGTCCTGTGTTTAATAATGGTTTCTTGACTTTCTGTCTATCAATGTTATGCCCAGGCCCAAAGAGGGAGCAAAGAATAGCAACACTGACCTACCATGCATGTTGTAAGAGACAACAAAAGAGGTTTGTAGGGATGGAATTGGTTGTCCTACCGCATACGTCAAAGTGATCCAAAAGTTATGCTGATAAATATCGCAGCCAATCTGTAAGCTATGACATAGTGCATAAAGAAGAAGAAATTTTCAATATGGTCTACCTATTTAAATATTAATACCAGGACTTTCTGAGTTGTGTACATTTCTAAATTAGAGCAGAGCTACTGTGTGTGTGCTCTGTCTATAACATTCAGTAAACTACAAGAAACTAATCACATAGGGAGAAAGAATACCCTGAGTGCATAGAAGTAAAATGTAACTAGTTTTCCATGCTTGTTGCTTTTACTATAGCTTATAGAGGTAAAAATTGGAGTCCCCTTTCTTTAGTTTTTCATCTTTTAGTATTTCATAATTTATAAATATTGAACGCATCAATCTGCATCTACTAATTGTGTTGCGCTGGATCTGTTACTGGGTGATGCTTTTTTGGTGAGAGAAATCATTCTCCCAGCCATTTTGGTTATATTTGTTATGGTTTTTACTGTTTTTGTGTCTTGATAAAGGTCCCAATAGGACAGACACGTCGACAATTGTATTTGTTCTTTGTTTTATTATTATTTTCTATATTTTATTATTTTATATTGACAGTTTTCTTCAATAACCTGTCTACCTTATGTAGTATTTACCTCTATTTGTCTGGTTACTGCAGCACTTCCATTTTGTCGGACATCCTCTGATATTTGGGTTATTTATATGCTTTTACTATATTAGTATATTCTAATTACTTTGGGTTCTATCCCAAAATAAGGGTCTACCCTCACACTTTAAAAAAATCTGTACTAATTAAACAGATCTGAAATTTGTAGTACCCGGTAATTTGTGACGTCACTCCGCCCGCTAAGTCCTAGTTACAAAGTGATCACCTCAAGTATGAAGAGCTTGCCCACGACCAATAACAGTGCAGTATATAAATAACCAAATGGTTGGAGGGTGTCCGACAAAGTGGAGGGTTCTGCAGTAACCAAATGAACAAATAGTAAAGCAAAATGAATTAAACTGGTTACTAAAAACACTTACCTTGCATATGAATAAAAATATATAACAAAGGTATATATAAAAAAACATACAATAAAACTACACAGGACAATTCTCCACGTATTGGTCCAAATGGAACCTTTTTCAAGAGACAAATAACAATAAACTCCACAATAATAAACAAAATAGATGACTTAGATTTCATGAGTCCATGTCTCCATGACGCAGAAATGGAAACGCATCTAGTAAAAGAGAAAATGAGTGCATTCATTATAAACAAACTGGAAAGTGGGAAATTAGAGGCAATATAGATGTGATTGGAGGTATTTATAATGAATGCAAGAATAATATAAGAAAAATACCCTTTTTTAACTTTATCAGACAGGCAGGTTTTAAGAACATAGTCACAACAGGCAAGACTGAAGGCAACAGAGACAGATGGGGAACAACTCATCAACATTTGGATCCCCATCCCCATCTGTCTCTGTTGCCTTCAGTCTTGCCTGTTGTGAATATGTTCTTAAAACCTGCCTGTCTGATAAAGTGACAAAAAAAAGGTATTTTTCTTATATTATTCTTGCATTCATTATAAATACCTCCAATCACATCTATATTGCCTCTAATTTCCCACTTTCCAGTTTGTTTATAATGAATGCACGCATTTTCTCTTTTACTAGATTCGTTTCCATTTCTGCGTCATGGAGACATGGACTCATGAAATCTAAGTCATCTATTTTGTTTATTATTGTGGAGTTTATTGTTATTTGTCTCTTGAAAAAGGTTCCATTTGGACCAATACGTGGAGAATTGTCCTGTGTAGTTTTATTGTATGTTTTTTATATATACTTTTTTATATATTTTTATTCATAAGGTAAGTGTTTTTAGTAACCAGTTTAATTCATTTTGCTTTAACAAAGAAGTATGCTTGTTACAGTTGTAATGAGTGCTCCTGGATACAAAGATGGAATACATTTATGCATGAGGTGTGTTTGCACAATATATCACAGATACCATGACATCACATCAGAGGAGAGGGCAATGTCATGGAGGTTGACAAACACTTATTCTCCAAGCAAAAGGCAAACGCAGGCAAGGTTAGGTTATGGTTAGGGTTGGAGGTTTGAGTTACCTCAACAGTAACTCTTTGGAGGTCTGTGTCATGAGGCACAGGAGGTTTTCCTGCTGCAGGTGGAGAACAGATGCACTGTTTGATAAATGAGTCAAGAAAACTAATTCATGTTTAAAAGAAGAACACTTGTTTTCTCCCATTTTTATCCTGTATTTCGTTCCACATTTCGGAAAAAAATTATACTCATATTTTGGGATAGTACCTTACTTTGTTTACCTTCAGTCTCTTCCCATTTATATTGTAGTCTTCCACTTGTTCGCTTGTTTTCAACCTTCAAACAGTTACTGAGAATTTTGAAAAAAATCCAAGGAGTGGCATAGTGCTTTCAAATACAGTGTAGTTTTCAGTATGATGGGCATACTTTTTCAAGGTGGCCAAAATAAGCATCAGAGGGACTTGTTAAAGATCTAATTGAAAGCCTTTGACATAAATCATCATACATGGAAAGATGCTTCACAAAACAGAGTTACATAAGCACTCTTCAATCAAAAAGGTGCAAAGAGGAGAAATGCATTTCAACAGCAGAGTATCTAGAAAGTCACTGGCAGACCAAACACCATCTACAGTCATCAGCCTATGCCTAGATTGTCTAAGGACCTTTGTGGCCAGAATAGGGCTTATTAGCCATCTATGAACTCATTGTCAAGTACACAATGCTCAGTTTCATAAAGTGGATTAAGAAATGGCCATTATCACTTGTGATGGACAAACATTTTTCAGTTAAGGACAACATATGTAAAATGTAGAAATAATCCCATAGCATGCAGTTCATCATGTTGCAAGAGTGTGAGGCACACTCTACCCCAGGGGTTGGCAACCTATGGCACGCGGGCCACACTTGGCACGCCAAGCAATTTCACATGGCACGCAGACCATTAATAGTAAAAAAGTTTTTTTTAAATCTTTCAAAAAACTCAATTTCTTTTAATGTTGTTTACAACTTTACATATTATTTAATATCACTATATATTACTTAATTAAAATGTAAAAATAAAATTTATGGTAAAATAAGAATATTGACCTCGACTTGTATAAAATGATATGTGATGTTGGCACTCTGAATAATTTGAAACCTTAAGTTGGCACACAGTTAGCAAAAGGTTGCCGACCCTGCTCTACCCTACAGTGTTAAGCCTCAGCTTTCTTTGAGAGGGTCAGTCCTCCTCCTTCCTGTGTTTACTATTCTCAACTGTGAGAGTTAGGTATGACACACATTTTCACAGCTGGAGAGTGACTATCCAAGAACTTGAACTCATAACCTTTGGATGATGAGTCAGCAGGCCAGTGAGCTAATTCCACTATTTTATACAGTGTTCATTTAGTGACATGGGACTGATTTGAATTTTGAAGCAAAACGCAATGTCATTTTTACTTTTATGTCCTGGTTCGAACTCTATTTAACTGTACTTCAGAATATCATTTCTATATGCAGATTTTTCATTATTTGATCTCCTTCTAACTAAACCACGGTAGATATTTCCACCTTTTGTAAATAGAGCAGTAATGTGAAAAACTACCCAAAATAAGACACACAATAGCAGTAGATGTTGCAGGCGGGGAATACAAAAGTTTGAACGTAATATTTTCACAACAACGTAGTTATTAATTTGCCACCCTATATGTAGGTTAATTGAAATAATACATTTTTTATCCTCACAGGCAGATGTTCAAAGAAAAGCAAGAACTTCAGAGTGAGTTTTGTGTCTACTTATGTAACTGGTTTTGTCATGTATAAACTGATGCTCTTGTGAAACTGAAATCCAGGCTACTAATCACATACTTCCGGACTTTCCAGCTTATGATGGTCTGCAAAGTCAGTTCTTGTCAGAAGAATGAGACAAATGCTATAGAGGTGTCTTCTTAACCCGGACAACTTATTCTAACAGGTTCAAAGACTTTCCTTAACTAGAGCTATTCACTAAAACATTAACTAGAGACTAGAGACATTAACTAGAAGACTAGAGACATTAACTAGAAGACTAGAGACATTAACTAGAAGACTAGAGACATTAACTAGAAGACTAAACACCCGTGTATTGCTGAGGCCCGAAAGGGGAGCAAAGAATAACAACACTGTTTACCTTCCACGCATGTCGTAAAAGGCGACTAAGGAGGTTATGGGATGGAGTTGGCTGTCCCATCCCATATAGGGTCAGTGACCCAAAGCCATGTTGAAGTCGGATGTGTCAGGCCGAAAGGTGCAGATATCGCTTCAATGCTGTAAACCATGACACAACGCATTCCGTTCTCCGGACTACATCCTGCTAATCTGCAGGAGTTTGAGAATGAACGCAGAAGAAGAAGAAGACTAGAGACATTAATTAGAAGACTAGAGACATTAACTAGAAGACTAGAGACATTAACTAGAAGACTAGAAACATTAATTAGAAGACTAGAGACATTAATTAGAAGACTAGAGACATTAACTAGAAGACTAGAGACATTAACTAGAAGACTAGAGACATTAACTAGAAGACTAGAGACATTAATTAGAAGACTAGAGACATTAATTAGAAGACTAGAGACATTAATTAGAAGACTAGAGACATTAATTAGAAGACTAGAGACATTAATTAGAAGACTAAAGACATTAATTAGAAGACTAGAGACATTAATTAGAAGACTAGAGACATTAATTAGAAGACTAAGGCAGAAGATAAATAGCTGCTATCTTGATCTATGCTACATGACTACATGGAGAATGAAGTCTAACAACAGATTCAAAATTTTGGCATAATTGGAGACTTGTGCACAAATTGAATGAGACTGCAGTAAAACTATGTACCATACAAGTGTATTGCACATTCCTCCTTCCTGTTGTTTCAGCGTGTTTCTTGACAACAATGTGAGAACTAGAAGACTAGAGACATTAACTAGAAGACTAGAGACATTAATTAGAAGACTAGAGACATTAATTAGAAGACTAGAGACCTTAATTAGAAGACTAGAGACATTAATTAGAAGACTAGAGACATTAACTAGAAGACTAGAGACATTAACTAGAAGACTAGAGACATTAACTAGAAGACTAGAGACATTAACTAGAAGACTAGAGACATTAACTAGAAGACTAGAGACATTAACTAGAAGACTAGAGACATTAACTAGAAGACTAGAGACATTAATTAGAAGACTAGAGACATTAATTAGAAGACTAGAGACATTAATTAGAAGACTAGAGACATTAACTAGAAGACTAGAGACATTAATTAGAAGACTAGAGACATTAACTAGAAGACTAGAGACATTAACTAGAAGACTAGAAACATTAATTAGAAGACTAGAGACATTAATTAGAAGACTAGAGACATTAACTAGAAGACTAGAGACATTAACTAGAAGACTAGAGACATTAATTAGAAGACTAGAGACATTAATTAGAAGACTAGAGACATTAATTAGAAGACTAGAGACATTAATTAGAAGACTAGAGACATTAATTAGAAGACTAAAGACATTAATTAGAAGACTAGAGACATTAATTAGAAGACTAGAGACATTAATTAGAAGACTAAGGCAGAAGATAAATAGCTGCTATCTTGATCTATGCTACATGACTACCTGGAGAATGAAGTCTAACAACAGATTCAAAATTTTGGCATAATGGGAGACTTGTGCACAAATTGAATGAGACTGCAGTAAAACTATGTACCATACAAGTGTATTGCACATTCCTCCTTCCTGTTGTTTCAGCGTGTTTCTTGACAACAATGTGAGATCAATTTTGGGAAGGGCCGATAATATAGGTCACAGAATTTTATTATAACTGGGCATTTCTATAGTATACTTATATTTCTATATTGGTGTATTGATTTTTCGGTGCATCATCAGCAAATGTGACCGAATCACATCATAATAGTCCAACTTCTGTAATGTTATATGCAGAGCCATGTAAATCTGTGTTATAATTTGCATATCTTCCTTGGCATCACATAAAATGTCACATGACAAGCATCTTCCGTGGCATCACATAAAATGTCATGTGACAAGCAGAACTAGCATACAAGTTGATGCTAAAATTGGTAATGAAATCATAGATTTCTGTTATACTAGCTAACAGTATCCCTAACGACACCAGTGAAACCACCCCTCTCCCAACAACAACACATCCTACTCCACAATGCTAGAATTCGAACACCTATCTTAACCACTTCCCCCCTCACAAAAACTAAAATAAGCTGTCTCTCCTCCAAGCTATATTTATCAACATTGCACTAACAGTTTCATTTCTTTACGAGAATATGGTTTTTTCCACTGAAACATGGTCACATCTCCCAGACATGAACCGATTTCTCATAATTTTTGTAGTAATTATGCATTATTAGTGCAAAGTTTGAATAATAAATGTCGAGTTTAGTAGGTATATTTAGTTGAGTGGATTTTAAATGGTCGTTTAGAGATAAGTTCAATATGTGTTAGTTGGACACTGGTCGTGGTAGTAGTGGTTGTTGTTTTTGTTGTAGTAGTGTAGTGGTGATAGTTGTATTATCTGTAGTGTTGTCCATCCGTCGTAATCGACGATAACCATTAAGCTTAACTGGGATGAAGATGATGATATTTGCGGTATGCCTGACTGTGGCTAATGAATCCTATGAGTGCTTGAAATTTTCTACCATACTCTGAGCATTTGTACCATTTTGCTTGCACCATGGTATGCCTGTTGCACACAGTCTGTAGCAGATTCAGCATATCACTTTGCTTGCACCATATTAAATCCAAATTCTTGCAGTCACAAATTATCCAGTCTTGTGTCCTTAACTATGAATCAGTAAAACAGTACCATTTTGTATCTTGCAGTTCCGAAGCTCTACTATCTAAAAAGTGTGCCGCTATTTAGAAAATACATCTCATTCCTAGATCTTCCTCTGAGTTTGTTGGCAGACCAACTTACATTTGTGTCCAGCTTATCAAGCATTGTACGCTCTCAGGTAAGTGAAAGTATTTGTAGTAGAGTGTGGCAGAAATAGAACAGACTTCATTTTAAGGTTGATGATTATTTCAGCAGACTGTAGACATTTATGATCAAGTTCATAATGACTCAAGCAGTGGCAGAAGAATTAAGCAATGGCAATTGTGACCACAATTCATAGGGGTGACAAAAAATATTAGCCTGCTATGCTAGCCGCTGATGAACAGGTGCAATGCACATCCTGGCCTCCTAATTATATAGTTATGGACATTCACCATTTAGTGGGATTTGTAAAAAAAAAAACCTTAATGTGTATGTAATAGTTGTCACAATTGAATGTGTCTGACCATTTTCACAAATAAAATCATGGCACACCATGTCTCCATTCTCTGGACTACATCCTGTTGGAAATCTAATAGTGCTGCCTGTGTGGCAACCAGGACCTTCTAGTTCAGGATGCAAAGAATAGGATCACTGCCTCCTTTCCAGGCATGTCGTAGATGCACACTAAGAAAAGTTAGGGATAAGCTGACAGCTGTCACTTGTGAAAAAAAATATCATTGTCACTGCATGCCTTGTCTTGATTTCTTACTTTTGTTTTCTGTCACATGATCCACATCGATGATGATCCATATCAAAATTACTACGTTTAACGATTGTCAACATGGTCTTGTCCAACAAAGGTATATAATATATATCTCACATGTCTTCACAATAATAGATGTATCACTTTGGCTGTGTTGTTTTCATATTTGTTCAATATTATCTAAATCCTTTTTCTTCTCTGTCCTCGTCTGGCCTTCTTTCTAAGTCCTCTTATTTCTCTATTCATAATCCGATGAATCGTACAGATCGATAATTGTAGTTGGTTGAATGAAGCGTTCCGCCAAAGGCGAATGTGTCGGACCATTGGCGCAAATAAAACTGAGACACAACGCATTTCCATTCTCTGGACTACATCCTGCTGGAAATCTATAATGGATCATGGTCCTGCTACTAGAGATCAAGCAGGAATTTTAGAATGAACGCTGAAGAAGAAGAATGAAGCGTAACCCATCTTTCTGCCAATATTCTTCTTCCACTTTCAATATATGGTCTTCACATTTTATCCAGAATACTTTGTCAATGCCAGAGAGCATATGCAATTTACATCATTAAGTTTGAAGGTTTTATTTTCCTTTGCCACTGCTCCCTGAGTTTTAGCCCAAACAAGTTCTATTGGATTTAACTGTGAATAGTACAGTGGTAATCTTAGACATCTATGTCCATTCTCGTGTATAATTTTATCAATGTGGACAGTCTTTGCTCTGTGTGCATTCTTTACCAGCAACAGTAACTCCTGTTTCTATTGCATTTCAGTAAATGGAATATGTTCTTTTTTAAGCCATATTTTGTATCTCTTCCTTAGAAGATGAGGATGTAGGGATCTTATCTTCACATGCAACAACAACATTATAGTAGGAAGCGTTGTCCATAACCAGAAAGGAGGGTCTATCTAATGATGAAAATACCGTTTTCTCTATCCACTCTCTAAATATATGACTATTCATCTCTGTATGGTTATCTCGATTATTGGTGGATTTGGAAATGAAAATGACATCACACTATAAACACGTCGAATATGCGATACACCTGTGAGTAAACTGGAGTTTAGCTATTATTTTAAGATATAACTATGAAATCTGTAAATTAAACGCTTACTGAATTTCGCACTCATGAAAAAATGTAATTCCGTTCCAAGATTGATCGATGTGGTGCGCACGAAAATCATTTCACAGCAATATAAATCAATCATTGATGACGCCTTCTTATTTTATCGTGCTTTTAATTGGTCAGTATATTTATATATTGCCTAACAGCCAATGAAGAGTTGATGAGAAAGAAAAAAACCAATAAACAAGTATTTCTCCTCATTGACAGAAAATATGGTCATTTCTACCGTAAACCTTTCTACTTTTATGGCTATCAACAAACAAGTATTGTTATCTTAAAAACAACATTAGTAGCGACTGCTGCGATAAATCCGTTCAGTTTAGATAATAATTAATCATAAGTCTTTAATATGGTTAGGAAATAATATAATCTTTGCAAAATATGAAGCCCATATGCTTAGTAATTACGGAGATAATAGATAATATCGGTGTTTGACTATTGATGAATGCACTATAATATATATGTACTCTATATATAAAACTAATGTATATATAATATATATGTACTCTAAATGTTTAGCCAAACAATCTCATGTTTTTTTGTTGCTTTGTTTCAGCAAGCAATGTGTGCACATCGCACCCAGTTTGTGTGGTTCAGGATACTATATGTCATCTTCTCACGTTACATGATCATGAACACATTTGTACCAGTTGAAACATAAGCAGCTTTACATAAGCAGGGGACACAAAATCTGTATTAATACGTAAAATCTGTACTAGTTGACATGTATGAGTGTTACAGCTCTCTTTTTTTTTAGTTGGTTAGGTAATAGCTTGATGATTGCATCACGGGCAAACCTGTAGGTGCTTAGTCTTCCTGTGGCAGATGTAGAATGGTATGCATGCTGTTCATTTTTGTGGCTCATTGGCTAAATGCACAAATAAACTGGTACTATCCCCATCTTCTGGTCCACTTAGACTTGACCATCCCATGGGGTGGTAGGTATCTAAACCATAAAAGGAGTTAACCCTTGAAAATATTTGACACTAAACCTATACTTTTAAACGGTAAACTGCCTTTTAGTGTTTATATAGATACCATCACCCTTATGGTTAATCAATTCCATGCTGACCTGTATTTCAAGACAATAAGACTAATACAGGCCATGTCTTGCAGTTCATTGATGTCTGATCAGTCTTGAAGTATGTGTTTAGGAGTGTGTATTCCTATTCTGAGGTTGAGCACTAGATGATAGTGAGATTGCTTTCTATCACCGATTTATAGCATGCCTGGTTCGAAACGTCTGGACACAAAAAAACCGGATTGTGATTTCTCGCTCGACACGACCACTCCTCCAGTCAACTCAGCCGTAAATGAGTACCTGATGCATGAGTGAGGGGAGGTAAAGACAGCAAGACTGGCCACCCCACCTTATAGTTGCTGCGACTTTGTACGTATTCATCCCCCACGGCAGGTTCCTGCCATGGGACATACGTTTACTTTACTTTATTCCTATTTCACATAGTGATTCTTTTGTGTGGGCCATTCTGAATCTAACAAAGACAACCCTGTAGTGTTCAGTTCTACTTTGAATAATCATGGTCTATTGTTGCTTGTGTAGTTGGTGTATAAAGGTATTCAAACACAAATTGTATATAAACATTCCATGAAACTAAGACATAATGAGACGCATGCAATAAAGTACTCTTTTTATACAGCTATATTTATTCATGACATGGCAAAAAACATGCAAAGCACAAAACCAACATTCATGGTTAATTTACAGAGCTAGTGTCGGGGAGGGAGAACAAAGAAGAGAATGACTTAACATTACCAGGTCAGACAAGCTTGTGCAGCAGCAACAACAATTATTTGTATAATCAAAAAACATTAACAACCAATTGACATTTGTCATGAGCAAAATCATTTGAAACATGATGAAAGCTGTAAGATCTGAGATCATGAAGACAATACAATACTGATCTGCATCAACAATAGCAATGAAAAAAAGAAATGCATGAATGACTGGGAGATGTATTAAACACATCTAAAACTATGCAATCATAAAAGTGCAGTTATAATTGACTAGAACAAAATAATGGCAAGCAACTCGCATGACAATGAGCAGCAAAGTTCACAAGTAGCATAAATGCAGTTTATTATTATTATTATTGAATTTGATAGTCACTATATTTTTTGTTACAAATTTGTGTAATTTGTTTTAATAAAATATACCATGAATTGACCAAATTCTGCCAAAGACGAATGTGGTGGGCCATCAGCGCAAATAAAATGGCGATACAATGCATTTCCATTATCTGGACTACATCCTGCTAGAAATCTAGTAGGACAATTGTCCTGCTACAAGAGAGATCCAGTGGGAGTTTGAGAATTAATGCTGAAGAAGAAGAATTTACCAAATGAACTTACTGTATTTTCTGCCATATAAAGAAATTATGAAAACTAAGAGTGGTTTACACTTTTCTATCTGCTGGGAGACTGAGCATCAGTTTTCTATCTGCTGGGAGACTGAGCATGAGTTAGTTTTCTATCTGCTGAGAGACTGAGCATGAGTTAGTTTTCTATCTGCTGAGAGACTGAGCATCAGTTTTCTATCTGCTGAGAGACTGAGCATGAGTTAGTTTTCTATCAGCTGATAGACTGAGCATCAGTTTTCTATCTGCTGTGAGACTGAACATCAGTTTGTGTGTACCTGGAGTATTGTGATGCTAGTTTAGTCAATCATCTGCCTATTAAGCACCATAATTTAAAATAATTGATATGGGGTGTTGGACTTCAGTCAATGAGTGAGCTATGCTGATACATACATATGTTCCTGGTTAGGATAACCCATAATGGACATTAGGATACCCATAATGGACATTAGGATACCCATAATGGACATTAGGATACCCATAATGGACATTAGGATACCCATAATGGACATTAGGATACCCATAATGGACATTAGGATACCCATAATGGACAGGTCACAAAGACGGGAACCAGACCAACAATGACATCTTGGTCCTCCAGGATGGATACAGTGTTAACAACTCTGCACTGAAGCAATTGCATCGTTATAGCAACTTCAAAAGGAAGGAAGCACTTTCTGTGTCCATGAGTCTTGAGACAGAACTCAGGATTAAAGGTATGGGTTGAAGATGAAAGGGTTATTTCTTGTGCATGGAACACTGCATGCAACCATAGCGATAGTGTTGCTAAAAATAGATCACTCTGGAAAGTACGTTATTCCATAATGGTGATACCTGTGTAATACACTCCATAGACATTGCACATGGGTATTAATCATACAGAAATCAGTTTTAGTTTTTGAAGATGAGTTTGATGATTTTATATATATATATATATATATATATATATATATATATATATATACATACATATATATATATATTAATGTAAATCTAGGCCTAACATTATAATAAGCAGAATTTTGCACTTGAAATAACGAAATAACTCCGGGTCTTCCACATTAATTAAGAAATTGTAAACATTCATTACGGCACAGAAAATTTCAAAGCGCCCTCGCATAAGTTTGAGTGTATACGGATTTTCAACGGCGTTGGTGTTTAAATAATTTTCATACATCCTCGGTTATGGGAGATATGTATGCTCTGGATTGCCAGTCTGCGTATGTTACAGGACAAAGGAGCAGCACAGGAAGTTCTTATTAAAGCCTTATGTGTCAACGGGCATGACAGGATAATGCAGGCCATATTTTCTACAAAATAGTTCTCATGCTTACTAGCTAGACAGTGTGCTGCTGTCTGGGCCCAAAAAAAAGAGAGAAAAGAATAGATATACTGTTATCTTTTATGCATGTAATAAGAGGCAACTAAGGTGGGTTGGGCTTAGGGTTTGTAACCGTATATTAAAGTTACCCACAAATGCCATGCTGAAGTTGGATGTGTTGGGATAAAAGGTACTGATATCACATCCCATATATAAGCTACGAGACAACATATACCATTCTTCAGACCACATTCTGCTAACTAGCAGGCGGTTGGAACAAATACATACAAACTGTACTCTGAGGTGCATGTCCTCCTGAGGTGTAAACACTAGTTGGTTCTTCTGTTAATGGCAACAGGTTCAAAATTGACTGAACAAAGTCAAAGATATTATCATATGATTGCCACATTTTAAATTACATCAAAGTCTCGAGTCATGACGGCCTTTTGCATCTTTATAGATGGTCAGGAAGCAGACAAGCATACAATTTCAAATGTGACAATGAGGCCTTCAGACCAGCATACAATTTCAAATGGGACTATGAGAACCTCAGACCAGCATACAATTTCAAGTGAGATTATCAGGCCCTCAAAATTTATACACATAATTTTCTGGCTGGGCAGATTTTATGGAGAAAGTGCCTTGCCCAATTGCACTTAACTACCTCTCGGCTCTGCTGATTAGTTCCAATGGAAAGACAATGTCAATATGCCAGGAAACATGCAGGAGATACCAGAAGATGGTTTAATATGATTGTCTTCAGTACACAGCTGCTATTAAAAATTAATATTTCTTCCTCTGTTTACAGTAGCTCTGATTTCCAACTGGAATAATTTTAATAATAAATGAGGCCAAACTGATGTCATTAATATTTCCAAGAAGTTTGGAATGGTATTACACCCACTGAAGATGGATGTGTTGGGCCATTGGCATAAATAAAACGGTGAAACAATGCATTTCCATTCTCTGGACTACATCCTGCTGGAATCATTGTCCTGTTCCAAGAGATATCCAGTGTGAGTTTGAGAATGAACACTGAAGAAGAAGAATGGTATTCCCCCATAAGTAATTTTCTCTGGTCTTGGGGTGTTTTTGCAAAAAGAAGTTCATCAGTTATTATGTATGTGGCACAAATTAATCAGTGTCTCAAACAGTATTCATCATGAGATGGTTTATGATAACAGTGTCTCAAAAAGTATTCATCATGAGATGGTTTATGATAACAGTGTCTCAAACAGTATTCATCATGAGATGGTTTATGATAACAGTATTCATCATGAGATTGTTTATAATAACCAGTGTCTCAAACAGTATTCATCATGAGATGGTTTATAATAACCAGTGTCTCATACAGTATTCATAATGAGATGGTTTATGATAACCAGTGTCTCAAACAGTATTCATCATGAGATGGTTTATGATAACCAGTGTCTCAAATAGTATTCATCATGAGATTGTTTATGATAACCAGTGTCTCAAACAGTATTCATAATGAGATGGTTTATGATAACCAGTGTCTCAAACAGTATTCATCATGAGATGGTTTATAATAATTTAAGCATCACTGAGTGTTTCCTGTTTGACAGAAAGTATAGTATTTCACTATACCCATTGGCTAACCATACCCTGTAAATAAGTGAAAATATAGCAACTATATGAAATAACAAACAGCAAAATATGTCACATGTAATCAAGTTCATGCTTCAGTATAACAATTTATATATACATATTATGTATAGGTCCATAATGACTTCAAAAGGAAACTACAATCTCAGATTCAATCTCAAACTCCCTAATGTAGTTACCCCATTTAGATACACACTTTCACCTCATATTTTAATGTCTTCACCATCATTGATGGTCTGACTAAATATGTTTTATTTTTGACTGAAAAAGCTAACCAGACTGCTTATGTTTAATGTTTAAAACAGATGTGTTGGGCCAAATAAAACAAAGGGTTCTTTCAGAGCAGTTAACAGCTCTGGTAATGTTCTATCAGTGAACCTGATAGTGGTAACAAATTTTGAAAAACTAAAAGGGAGTTAACCGTTAAATATAAAAAAGCTCTATCCTTTTAAAGGTTAACTCCCTTTTACCCCCCAACAAGTCTGCTACTCTGAAAGAACTAAACAAAGCACATCTGCGTGTTCATTGACTCAGATTACATGAGATATCATTCTGTTTATACAAGAGCAAACACAGACAATAAATCAATCATATTTATGTGGCAGGACAATGTAAATCCACACAACCAGACTAATGTGTAAGACAAGGCTGCACAATGGATTGTATAAAACATTCAACATATGGCACAAAATGCCTGTGTGTTGCTAGGTCCTGAAAAGGGAGTAAGGAATAATAGTATTGATATCTGCCAAACATTTTCTAAGAAGCGACTAAGGAGGTTTTGGGCTGGAGTTAGTTTTCCTATCCCATATAGGGTCAAAGTGACCCAGATGCTATGCTAAAGTCAGATGTGTCACGTCGAAGGCGCAGACATTTAAGCTGTAAACCATGACACAATATATTCTGTTCTCTGGACTAGATCCTGCTAATCTGCAGGAGTTTGAGAATGAACGTGGAAGATGAAGATAACATGAAAAACTGCAGGAATAAGCGACACTGCCTATGTGAACTAGCCTGGGTCTGGAGAGATATGGCAGAGATATTGCTCTAAGAAACAAACATGTTTATCTCTCTGAATCAAATGAGCATGGGTTCTTGCAGAGAGAAGATTTAACTGCTATGACTGAATACATAGAAATAACAAAACTAGTAATATATCACGTATAGGCCCTTGGCCTTATATACATTTTCATCTACATAATGGCAGTTGGTCTATCTGGGATAAACAAACTGGGAACTGGTTTGGAATTAGTGCTTACATATTTGATTATTTCCCTTGGCTATGTTTATCAGTTTATGTTTATCGTTTATTAATTTAAATATAAATATATTTAGGGTTAGGATTAGTTAACCCTTGTAAAACATAACTAACCCTAAGAAAATGAATATTTAAATGAATTATTGATATAATATTTAGATTAATTAACCATAAAATACGTAGGCAGGCACTAATTGCACACCAAAACCTTAAACTGATAGACCAGTATTAATGAAGTTAAAATGTTATAACATAAAATTTAAGTAGAATGCCACAATTCAAATAATTGTGAGCACAATAAAACTTAACAAAGGCAGAAAATTGTAGAATAAAATAGTATGTGCAACAAAGCTACATATACTTGTCTGTATATTGGGTCTATATACTTGGCTGTATCATCATTAGTTCTGACTCCCCTTATACATGATTTCTTTAATAATAGGTACAGCTGCAGCAAAACTATGATCCAATAAGTGAGAAATGAAAACGCAGAATAATGAAGTTTAAAAGCCAAAGATTAAATTGTAAAATAACGATAGAACACATCTCAGTTCTCTGAATTACATCCTCCTGGTAGTCTAGTAGGACCATTGTTCTATCAGAAAAGAGATCCACAGGGAGAATGCATGCCAACAAACAAATCAATAATGTGCCACTGTATCAGATTACATGCATAACATTTCTTTTCACATTAAAATAAATGCTCAACTTTTCTCAACAATGGACACCCAGTCAACTATGGCAGCAAATAAACAAACTAATAGATCAACTAATAGATCAGAAAAGTTCAAACGTGAGAGCAGCTTTCCACTTTCATATAGTCTTAGCTTATTATGTATTGTCAAAATAATTTCAGACAGTTACCTTTCTATGGTCCCCCCAACTGTCCATTTTTTCTTCATGGACCCCCCTCCAGGAAAATGCTGGGATCACGAAGTAGTTATGCATTAAAAATGAATAACAAGATTGTCATATTCAAATTCTTATATCTGTGCTATACTGTACGACTGAATAAATAACAGAAAATCCTAACTGTTCATAAATCAGTGAATCGTTATGTTCTGTGAACCATTCATTTTCTGTTCTCTGTGAACCAGTCATTCTGTTAATCGGGGCCTATGACCAATACTGAGTGAGAACCATTGTGTTAGTGAATGTCTGATGTGATACTTTATTTTTTACAAATTTATTTTCTAGTATTGTGAATATCAGATTGTAAATACTATATGCATATTCGGCCAAACATTTACATTTGGTGTTCTCTTATTAAAAAATGAGATGTAATTGTTTTACATAAAAAAATGATCAAATAATTAATGTATTTTTACTTATAGTAATGAGGTCAGTAAAGTACATATATGATAGAATAACAATAAATAAAACATTTTCACAGAACATCAAAAGCAATTCTCAGGTGCACCACAACCGAAATTAATTTAATTATATTTTTTTTTTAAAAGGCGGCACCAAAATACCTAGTTTCTGCACTGATTACAGAATTTTAAAGGTATTTGCAGAATGTCAATGTTTATCTAGATAATGATATTAACCAAACATTCTTGACTTACCGTGAAGAATGAGATGGTCATATTGAAGCTATATAGACTGGGATGATCGCTGAAGAAGAAGAAACTATATAGACTGGGATGATCGCTGAAGAAGAAGAAACTATATAGACAGCTGTCAAATGTGACCAACATTGATATGACTAAATGATCAGACTTTCATGTGATTAGATAGTATGCACCTTGTTTTGTCTTTCCAGACAATAGTATGAGGTCTCGGGTTCAATTCACAGTTGGAACAGGATTTTTTTTCTTTCGGAGGTACAATCAAAATCCTTCCTGTACATGTCACGCCGTCTGCTATGACAAAGTGGCCTTTATTTCCACAGCCCATAGACAGTCCCCCCAGCACTACTTCACAGGCAAACATGCAGTAACGAAAGTATTAGTGTTGTGCTAAAAGAAAGAAATATACGATTCATGGCAATGATGGATGTGACTCATTATACCAATCTGAGCCACAAAGACTTCTCCACATTATGAGTTTGTTTTTCTGTGTTTAAAGGATTCAGACTACTGAAAACCGTTGATATAAGAAACAATGAAGACCTAAAACTAATTGCAATGAAACGCGAGACATGGAAATCTATGACATCCGTCCTATGTGCCATCTTTGGCCCTGGAGGAATAACTAACTAATATGAAGCCAGGTCAATCCTAGAGCCATTTGTGATTAACAAAAAATACTGACTACCAGGCTTGGAAACAAATGTACTAGCTACTGCACTAGCAAGACTCTCATCTGCTGTTAACTACTGCACTAGCAAGACTCTCATCTGCTGTTAACTACTGCGCTAGCAAGACTCATCTGCTGTTAACTACTGCGCTAGCAAGACTCTCATCTGCTGTTAACTACTGCGCTAGCAAGACTCTCATCTGTTACCTACTGCGCTAGCAAGACTCTCATCTGCTGTTAACTACTGCACTAGCAAGACTCTCATCTGTTACCTACTGCGCTAGCAAGACTCTCATCTGCTGTAAAATTAAAACACTAGAAAGACTCTCATCTGCTGTAAAATTAAAACACTAGCAAGACTCTCATCTGCTGTAAAATTAAAACACTAGCAAGACTCAATCTGCTGTTAACTACTGCACTAGCAAGACTCTCACCTGCTGTTAACTACTGCACTAGCAAGACTCTCACCTGCTGTTAACTACTGCACTAGCAAGACTCTTATCTGCTGTTAACTAATGCACTAGCAAGACTCTCATCTGCTGGTATATTTCTGACAAAATATCTGGAGTTGTAACATGTTTATACATTGTCATGGCTGTCATCAAGAAACTATGCAACACAAATTAAACTATTTTCGAAATGAAAAAAAATATTGTTAAGGTAAAAGTTGATGTCAACAATACTGTTTATTATACAACAATTATAATGTTCGAATGTGAATAATTTTTTGGGGGGAAAATCTAAAGAAATAATGCAGTTTTCCGTATATTTTCTGTTGAAATTTGGAGTGGGATTGCCATATTTTTTTAAACATAATTAAATGGGGAATCTGGGAGGTGAGAAACTGGCCAAAAAATTGTTGATATAATTTATGGAAGTCTCACAGGAAGCGCTATGCTGTCTTTGATATCAATTTGATAAGAGTCAAGAACATATAATTGAGCTTTTGAAAATAAATATATATACAAATTTCAAATATTAAGGATGATATAATATGACAATGGATAACAGGTGTGACTGCAAATAAACTGTTTACCCATGAGGTATTTACAAAAAATACAAAGCAATAAGTTTTAAAGTTTACGAATCACACAAAGAAAAACAGACCTTATAGTCAGAACGTCAGTTTTTTAACTGTTAGCTATATTTTTTTCATGTTATTTTGACTGTTTTTTAAACTGTTAACAATATATTTTCATGTAATTTAGTCTGTTTGTGAACTGTAAAATGTAACACTAAGAATCTGTGTTACTTTGACTAAACTCTCAGACAACACTAAGAATCAGTGTTACTTTGACTCAACTCTCAGAAAACACTAAGAATCTGTGTTACTTTGACTCAACTCTCAGAAAACAATAACTTTAAGTAAATATTTTTCAATCTACAGAATAACAGGCTGCATAAAGTAATGATACATTAAAAGTAAATAACAAATTGTTATTTTCAAACACCATAAAATTCTCATTTGTGTGCTATTTGGTGTAAGTGAATAAATAACAAAGAGACCTGTCAATTAATCTGAACATGTTCTATTCATATGCAATGAATGAAACAAGCTCTGTGCTCAGCTTATGTATTGTTTTATGACATGTGAACCAAACAGTCTATTAATGCTCTGTGAACCAAACATCTTTATGCTCTGTACATTTTCTGTGAACCATACATGTTATATTCAAAGTCTTGAGTCAAACATATTATGTGAATCCGTTTTTTTTCAGGATCTGTGATCCAAACATGTTTATTCTGTTCTTGCTCAGTGAACCAAATGTTCTGGAAACAAACCATGTTCACTTCAGCTTAGATATTCAAGTACTATGCCAACAGGCTTAGAAATTGAAGCACTATGCCAACAGCCTTAGATATTCAAGCACTATGTCAACAGCCTTAGATATTCAAGCACTATGCCAACAGACTTAGATAGTCAGGCACTATGCCAACAGACTTAGATATTCAAGCACTATGCCAACAGACTTTGATATTCAGCTCTATGCCAATAGACTTACGTAGTCAAGCACTATGCCAACAGACTTAGATATTCAAGCACTATGCCAACAGATTTACATAGTCAGGCACTATGCCAACAGACTTACGTAGTCAAGCACTTGCCAACAGACTTAGATATTCAAGCACTTATTCAACAGACTTAGATATTCAAGCACTATGCCAACAGACTTAGAAATTTGAGCATTATATCAAGAGACTTATAAACTCAAGCATTATGTAAACAAAATTAGATATTCAAAACTATACCAACACACTTTGATATTAAAAACTATACCAAAAGACTTAGAAATTCAAGCACTATGCCAAAACACTTGGAAAATCAAGAACTATGCCAAACATTATGTCCATAAAACTAAGATGCTAACATAGCTCACAAATACAATTACAAAATGGGCTTTAAATATTGCACCAATCAGCAATAGTAGCATAGTGTCACAAAAATGGCACTACTCAACTTCAACATCAGGAACCCACTCATGATATAGAAAAAGTTAAAATACTAGTATTAAAAAAAAGACTTGTCCTTTAAAGTATTTCACTCATGGAAAAACTATTACACATAATGAGGAAACATAAGAACAGATATATTGACCAAAGAAGGAATAACCCAAGCATATAGAGAAAACAATCATTTCCCCCCAAAAAAGAAGAATATCCTTATCAAGGCAATTTGAACAGTCAACCAACAAAACGATAGATAACACTACTTTGATCAGTGGAGTGTGTGGATGTATGGCTAGAACGCTGGTCTCAGAAACCTGAGGTCCCATGTTCAATCCACTGTTGGGACAAGGATTTTTTCCTCTTCTGGAGATGCACATCGTGGCGACAGCTATGGCAAACCAGCCTTTATTTCCACAGCCAAAACTTTAACAGGAAAACATGCAGTAAATAAAGCAAATTTAAGATCATGCAGAACAGGTCCATATGTTCCATATAAAGGCATGGCATAAAAATGATATTTCATATGAGAACTGGACATAACAGTCACATTCCGTATTAGAATGGGGCATAACAAACACATAGATGGAGCCTGTAAGTAAAACGTGATCATATTCAATATTAGAATATGTGTAGCAGTACATATACAGACTGAGCCTGCCCAATTAGCCCTATGTATGTATTAGCAGACAGTTCAACATATCCTGCAAGTCTGTTTTGCTTTCAAATTGCTGGCTGAGCGCCGACTCGTGTGTGGACAGAGTCAAATGTATTCTACAAGATTGTTTCATGTTGAAATGAAGACTCTTAATTGGCTCATGGAGTATATCTTCATACAACTGTTTACAGGCCACGGAGATGACTGTCATTCACAGCAGCACACAATCAGGGAAATAGATTTCTTGTGTAGACTTACCAAAACAACGGTGAATGAAAAGCAGAGATTCTTCTGTGTGTGTCCTCAAACTTCTGCTCATTAGAAGGATGTAGTCTTGAGAACAGAATGCATTGTGTCATGGTTTACAGCTTGACTGAAATATCTGCATCTTTTGATCCAAAACATTTGATATCTGCATGGGTACAAAACATAACACTGCCCTCTTCCAATTCAATCCTAAAACAACCTAAAGCTTTGTTTACAAACACAAAGATTTGTATGTTAACATTTGTATGTTTACAAACACAAAGATTTGAATGTTAACATTTGTATGTTTACAAACACAAAGATTTGTATGTTACCATTGAGTTCTCAAACTACTGCTGCATTTCTTTTCCTGCATGGTGTAGTTCTGAGAACAGATATTACACTTTTGTTGCTGTTTTATTTGTGTCAATGGCCCAACACATCAAACTTTGGCAGAACATAAAAATATGACTCCTCTCTCAGATTGTCCAGATTCTCCTGTCTAACGTTTTTTCAAGAGATATTCTTCAATAACGAACAAAATCCAGTTTTAATATTTTGTATATCCGGCTCATCTCAAATAGCAGGATTCCACTGAAATGAAGGATTGAATAATGAACTATAACAACTTCATGACATATAAAATAGTAAATGAACACTAATGTCATAATAAGAAACAAAACCCAGTTGGGGGAACCAAAAGTAATGCAGTGAAATCCACCTATCTTATGTAGGGTCTGAGCCAAAGCTTGCTTAGGGTGTCATAATAGTTTCAGCACTAGTCATAAACAATACATTTACAACAATGAATCACCAATGCTGTACATAAAACGAACATATGAACACAAAAGTTATGAACACTATGTGTAGACATAGTGTCCAAATATTACTTACAAGAAACAAGTGATCTATCTAAACTCACGTAAGGCTACAGAAACATTTGCAGAAACAGGGCACAGTTATAGAATATATTTAGATCACAATGTAAATATTTGAGCAAACATGAGGAATGGCATAATTGTATGTTCTGTACTCCAGTCCTGGTTGACAAATGTCAGAAAGAACAAATACCCTGGCTAGTAATCAACTTTCATTTAAAACAGTGAAAGCATCGAATTGGATATTGAAAGCAAAAATGTTTCTAAAAATGACTTACCGGTAACATACTAATACATATACCTACAGCTTCAAATAACCATGAGCTCAAAAATATAGTGTAATCTCTCTATAGCGCACTCTTTTATAACAAAATTCCCTATGTAACAACACTTTTCAAAATCCCCAATGATATTTATTCTATATTATTTGCAGGGCCGTGCCATGCTATGATGCAGAGAGGGGGCAACAATCAAAATACATTGTCGGCATTTCGAAGAAAAAAAACATTTAAGGGGGAAGTGACATTTTGAAGACTTACATCATACTGACAAAATATAGTATACTGTCCTGATTATTTGTACTGTATATAGCAAATTTCTGTTATTACATACATATTTTGTTGGTCCGGACCAAGTTGTTATAACAGGATTCCACTGTATCAACAGCTTCATATAGTAATGAGCTCAAAAATATATTATGAAATGAGTCTTCCTTCCTTCTTCCTTGCATGCTTTTGCAAGATGTTGCAAAATTAATCATTTTTGGTCATTTACCACAGAAGCAGATGGATTGGAAAATAATAAAACTGACATTTATACTATCAGGATATAACATATAGGAGAAAATGAAAATAATAATAAACCTGACATATTTATACTGTCAGGATCTAACATATGGGAGAAAATGAAAATCAAGAATGTGTTGAGTAAAGTAAATGCATGAATAATGTTCATCAGCAAGAGGCAATCGTTGTCGTTAGATTTGCAATTAAAAGTGTTGAAATACAGTGATACAACATACAAAATGAAAAAGTAACAAAACTAGTCAACATCCGAAGGCAGGCATGCCTAGTGTAGTGGTTAAACCGTTCGCTTTGTACTCTAGAGGTCACAGGTTTAAATCTCGCTCATGATGTCTTGTTCATAAAGTGGATTTTTTCCTAAGATCCCCAGGATTTGTCACTTGAAACTACGGAGTTACGTGCTATGAGTGGTACTCTCGGCAGGCGACGTGTCACGTTGAGAGGGACTGAATAAATATGGAGTAACTCAAGTACAATTAAGTCAATCCTCTACACTTTTTATGGTGCACAGATCAGCATTACGTGAGTTTTCCTTGCAATGTTTACAGAGAATTATGTTCACATTGCTTTCTGAACAGTCTGGATGCACAATTGCTTGCAGCAGGAATTCTTCTTCTTCGTCGTTCATTCTCAAACTCCTGCTGGATCTCCCTTGTAGCAAGACCATTGTCCTATTAGATTTCTAGCAGGATGTAGTCCAGAGAATGGAAATGCGTTGTGTCCCCGTTTTATTTGCGCCAATGGCCCGACACATCCATCTTCTGCGGGGCAGCAGGAATTGAACCCGGTACCTTGGTCATCACAGATGCCCGCTGTACCATGACGGCGTCAGTGGTTAACTGTAATGATTTCCTGTCTGTCATGGTGGAAAAATCTACCAGACTTCTTTATTCACTGCATTTTCCTTCCTGTCTATTGTGTTCCTCATGCTAACTTTTTCCATTAGACAATTTTTTTTAAGTGTTGTGTCTCTTGTTCAAAATATTTCTTTATTTATCTACTTCAATAATTGTCTTGTGAGTTATTTTAACTCATCCTAAATACACATAGAACAACCTCATCTCTCCTCCTCAAGACAGGCCTCAGCATACAGTGACTGACAACACACAGTCTGAGTTGGTTTATCAATCTCCTCTGGCTATCTGCATAACACTAATTTTTAGCCACACTCCTCTTGACAAAAGAGTTGGTTTATCAATCTCCTCTGGCTATCTGCATAACACTAATTTTTAGCCACACTCCTCTTGACATGATGTTCATAAAGTCTGTTCAAGGCCTGCAGACTCGCAAGCATTACATTAGCTATACTGGTCACTTGTTCTATTTTCATATCATTTAGAATATTATCTTGATCCATTGTCCGTCTGGTACATTGGTTACAATATCAGCCAGCCTGCATGTGCATTTGTTTCCTCAGACAATAATTTTGTGTCTATTGTCTTTCTCCAGGTGGTTTGTTATCCACTCTTACCGTTAAGCATAGGGAGTGATTCGAGCTCGAGCCTGTGCTCCAAGGTCAGATGTGTTGCTTCAGCTGTGCTATGAATGTGTTTGTTCAAGATGTACATGACGTTTTCTATCCATCTTTCTGTGGTCTTCCTCTGGCTTTGTACCTTGATTTCATTTGGTTATATGCCTTCACAGGTAATTTCCCCCCTCAATAATTGTTCCCGCATTTCTAATTTTATAAATTCTAAATTTGCATCATTTCTAATTTTATAAATTCTAAATTTGCATCATTTCTAATTTTATAAATTCTAAATTTGCATCAATTCTAATTGTTCATTCATGCTGCCATACATAACATCAATCTGTGACAAACTCATTGGAAGCATTAGGTCTCTCACAACTCACTTTCAGCACATTCAAATTGTTAGAGTATTTAAATATATCTATATACATATATATTGAAGGAAGGTGGAAGAAGCAGAGGAGAACAAAGAAACTCATGGGCAGACAGTGAAGAGGTCCAACTTTTCCCAAACCCATCAGGATAATTGGAGGAATGTATGTTGACGCATCCAATGTAGTACCCCTACGACCCAGACGAGTTATGGGTTTGGGTATGGATGGAAGAGTATGTACGCAGAAGTTCAGATCAAGTACCATTCCCGTCATGACATGATGGTATATTGTGCTATTATTTGAGATGTCTTACAACATTGTCTTCTCTCGGCGCTTGTTTGCCTTCAACCTGTCCTTGAATATGTTCTCAAATGTATACAGGTCTTGTCGTGATTGGGAAACTGTAAGGCCTTGCGACCAGACTAAATCTTACCACTACTTCACCCCCACCTGTCTGCCTGCCTGTCCACATGGCTGTATTGCCAATCTTGAATGAAAATTCAATAGATTTGTATGAAGAACTATAAATTAAATTTATACTGATGAATATAAATAACAACTAACATACAACATCAATAATAAGCATGCAATCATGTAATAATGATATATAATACTTTGATAACTTTAACACACACGTGTCTTACACTGCAACAAAAATATTTTTATTGTACATATGTGCACTGAAAAAAACAAACTTCTTTCTGGGTAAAGAGTCTCACTCAGCAGAAGTGAAGGTTATACAGGGTAATAGTTTATGTAAAAAAAAGTATAAAGCCATAAGTAGGCAGATTCTTTACAAATGGATGGGACCTAAGATGTAAAGCAACATCTCCATAACATACCCTGCTGGCAATCATAATAGTAGAGAAGAATCGAGTTTGAGAACAGAAGACTGGTGAAGAACACTAGAAAAAGGTGATATGCTCACGTGAAAAGAGCTAAAGAAGACAACATGGAATAGAAATCAGGTGAGAGAGATGTAATCCTATGCTCCATTGGACACAAGGTTTATTGATAATGGTAGCAATGTTTGGGATACAATTAAAGTATCAACAGAGAAATTCTGTCATAATTACCACACAGAAATTCAGACAATCAAGGTGGCAACTTAAAACTGTTGAACTCAAATCTTGGCCCAAGGCCTGTGTTCTTATGAAATGTAAGGTGCACTCCAAGAAGAGTACCAGAACTTGTAATTACTAATAACTGAACTTAGTAGTCAGCGCATAGTTGCTGTGCAGTGGATGCCATAGCACTGTAGAATACATGGAAAGCAGTTCAGCTGGCTAAAGAGGATGCTTCTGATGATCAACGAGATGTGCCAATAACTTACCATCATAAGAAGCAGATGGTCAACCAGATATGCCAATAACTTACCATCAAAAGAAGCAGATGATCAAAGCAATTAGAAAGTCAGCATAAGAAGTGACTACCAAATTATGACAGACCAGAAAAAAGTTGTCATTCTACACCTCAGAACTTGGCACAGACAGCATATCAATCACATGTATACAAAGTTCAAAATAGGAAAAAAAAAGCCATGTGAACAGACACCTTGGGCCATATACTTTCAGAATATCAGGAATATGAAATGCTGAGTCAAACACACTGACCCATATAAACAACACTAGAAAAAAAAACGTGACAGGTCTCTGTATGCACAACAAGCTTATAGAATACGATATACCAAGCTTATAGAAGAGACAATAATTTAGATATCAACATATTCCAAGCGAACGAAAGCAAAAGAATAGTAGAAGTATCAACACACATTACTAAGAAAGAGGTACAATATAACAACGGAGAATTTTGCACAATGTTGGCAACACATTCAAAACCAATTGGATACAATAACTACTTGATATATGTGCTTTGTTTTAGACTTTTTGCAATGGTACAACTGTTCTTTCATGTTGGTCCAACTGCGATAGTCCTTGTCATGCGGAGAATTGTCTTTGATCAATCTGTCACTGAGTTGTGGCTCTTGATACAAAGCAAGAAGATTTAAGAAAACTTGTATCTAGAAACCAAAAATCCAGAGAAAATATGTCTTGGGTAACATCAATCATATTAATTTTCACTATTCTAAATAAATTTTTTTTTAAATAACAAAAATAACAACAGCAAGTTAGCTGTCCAAACACTGACTTCCACACAAAAATATCCCATAACAAAATATATCAAGTATAGGTAAGCTATCAACATATTCAATAAAACATCTCAGATGGCATCATATGATGAACATACTATATTATCATCTTTTATATATGGTACACAACAATACACTTAGTCACTCAGACAATTTTAGCAATAATATGGCTTTGCCAATTCACAGAATTTTGCTGCAATAATAAAACCACATGTGGTTTTTGAACACAGGTTAAACAATAAAATAGTAAAATATACATAAGTAACAGGTATGGGTTACACACACACATATATATATATATATATATATATAGTGCTATTAATAACAAACAAAAATAAATAGAGTAACGGCTAATATATGATCCTAAATACAGGATAAATGGACAAAAAAACTCAAACGTTTCATATTTTTCATTTTGTCAGATTTTCTCTGACATTGTGGTCATGAAGATACGCATAAAAAATAAGTATAGATTACATGTAAAATCTGCAGGAAATGACAGCAATAAATACAGATTTGCTATCAATATTAACAAAAGAATATAGGAACATGTAATAATTGAGAATGGAATGATGTCATAAGGCATGTGTACTGTAACAATGTATTCTAGACGTTCACCTTAATATATGGCAATTAACGAAAGACGTAGAAGAATACAGGCATATGAAAACAAATGCTATAGACGTGTGTTAGGTATCTGTTACCGAGAACATAAGACCAATGTGTTTGTGCATGACATAACTAATGTGTTAGTGGATTAGCAAAAACTAATGTTAAAAGTCATGAAATTTTGTAAACTCCACATGATGAGACATTCTTTAATGACAAAAGATATTATTCCAGGTGCAGTAGAGAGTGGAAGAAAACCAAGTGGCTAGAAGAAGAGATGGCTGGATAACATCAGAGATCCAACAGGATGTGAAGTTTCCAAACTCATCAGGATGATAGAGGATAGAGATGCGAGAAGATCTTCTGCATCAAATATCTCAATGTGAGATACCTACGAGCCTGATGGGTTATGGGTTTTATAATTATTATGGCAATTAACTATCATCATTCATTGTCAGTCATCATTATAAACCTTCAAGTTCTGTGGTGATGGAGAAGTGGTGAACTGAAAGTGTGGAGTAAGCCTATAAGTGCAGCTGCAGTCACAAAGTTGCACATAAATGGATCAGGGCAAAAGATCACTTCCTATTTAAATCTAAGACATAAATAGAATTTGAGTCGACTGAGCAACCCGTAAGGGTGCTCACCCCTATGGCATGGGGGAAAGTGCCCTGAAAACAGCATGCCTCAAATGACCTAGCACACTGTTGATGATAGGCGCCAAACCCATTTCTGTCAAACATACATTTAAGATATCACTGACTTATTTCAATGCAGGCATAAACTTATGGAAGAGTCTGGCACAAGACAGGTCTTACTCGTATCACAGACTCCAGATTAATGCAGCTGTTTCAGAGAACTTCAGACATGCAGCTGCTCAACAAAACTGTGCTGGGAGAGAAGCACAAGTTGCTTCATATCTCACACATGTTGAGAGTGAGGAAAACACAAGAGTTTGCTTCATGTCTCACATCTCACACATGTAGAGAATGTGGGGAAAAAATGACAGGTGCATAGTGCTATCTCACACATTTTGAGAGTAGAAAAAAATGACAGGTGCATAGAGAATTAAAATGGCTATCAGATGGCAAAAGAAATAAGACCAAAAGTGACTCTTGATGGAACAACCTACAAAGAGATTATGGGTCTAAACAACATGCAAGGATTACACAGAGCTACATCACATGAACTGGAGAGCACTGGGTTCCCCCCCCCCCCTACAACATATTCTGTGCTGAAGTAACATTAGTGAACAGATAGGTTTCCACATGATTAAAACATTACTTAGAAACAGAGTGGAATCCCTTTATAACGTGGTCCGGGCTAAACAAAATATATATGTAATACAGAAATTCGCTATATACCGTTATAAACAATAACGGATAAATATAACTGGACATTTTGAAAAGTGTTGTCACATAGGAGAATTTGTTATAACAGAATGCGCTATAAAAGGATTCCACTGTACATATTTTATTTATTGTAGTTACTTTTAAACTCTGTGGATACAAATATGTAACACCGGACTACTCTAATACTAAATTATCTTTCCTTGTTTTGTGGTCTCGCTTCCTATTTTGCTGTTTATATATTCTTCTGTGTTACTTCTCACTCCCGTAAGTTATCAGGATGTATCTGCACATTTTAGCCTGACACACAGTATATGATACAATATGAAACAGCTTAATTTAGAAAATCAAAGAATACATATGATATTACAGTGCATCAACCTTTACCTTGACTCATTGCACTGATCTGTGTAATGGCATAACAACCTAGCACAAAGAAAGGGAATAATATTTGACTTACATGAATAATATTTCAAGTTTAAAATGAGAGCCATCATTTTTTGAGGTATTTCAACAATATCTGACTAGAAAAAATAAACTGTCAATATATGTAGAAAGAACACAAGGCCACCAAAGCTACAAAACAAAATTCCGATTCCTTCAACTTTGCAAACTTTTTATATGAAAACTAATTTTTTAAAAAAACATTGACTCCTCAATATTTGACCCCTTCAACATGCCATATTAATAATGTGTGTGTGTGTACATGTGAATTAAGAATAATATATGTACTTCTATGAGCATGTGTATATAGTGTGTTGACAAAGTTGATATTGAGCTCACTTTGCAAACCTTTCATTTTTTCATTATATATATATATATATATATATATATATATATATATATATATATATATATATATATATATATATATATATATATATATATATATATATATATATATATATATATATATATATATATATATATATATATATATATATATATATATATATATATATAGAGAGAGAGAGAGAGAGAGAGAAAGAGAGAGAGATACACAAATACATGCATGTAGGAGCATATATACTATTCTTCATTCATATTATTTGTACTCTGTTTAATTAAAAACAAGTGTATTATTGAATGGCAAGGTAATGTAGAAAATATATCTTAGAACAATATTTTAAAAAAAAGGTGAATAGCAACAGACTTCACATTGAACACGAAAAGCTAAAACTTCTATTGAAATATAATGAAACAAATGATTTTAACTAATAATGCAGTACAAAGTGAAAGAGCATACATGATTACTATAACTTATAATACATATACCCGATCAATACTAAAATATATATATAAAGGATATGTGTCGAGAATAAGACAACAATTGAGGAATGTTTATTTGTTGTTTGAAAATATCCAGATACATGAGACCAGGGTGCCATCAAAATTGATTTATGTTTATAAACCATGATATTAATAAAGTGAATTAATATCAGTGGTTGACAACACTTGTTAGTTAAAGTGAGGTTGCTATCTCCCAACTACTACCACATAAATACAACAGAGAATGATTTCAACAGTTTCAGAGTAAGAGGTGCAATAATTTTTCGTAAAAGATGAAACTTGGGAAAGGGTAATTAGGTTTTGTTAACCATTGATAACACACATTATAAACACAAAAACTGAAAAAACTTTATCAAGACTGCAACTTAACAACAGACGAATAAGAAACAGCACTGTCCATATTCACATATACCAGTGTATTAATTGCTAGATGGGACAAATCAGAAAGAGTATGAGTGATGAGAAAAATAGAAAGCTATACATGAAACAAAACCACACAGAATGTTGACAGAATATCACTGGACATCAACAAAATAAATTAAACAGGAAACATAAGAGAATATGGTTCAATCAAAGTAGACACCAACACACCATTCAGTTTTTAAATCCCACTTTTTAGATAGTCACTGCACATGACAATTCGCTGGTATATGTTGCCATAATAACAAACATGGCTACTGTCAACTTAAACATGAGGGTTAGCACTTTAAGTCTCCCCAGAAACAAGCAGGACTCGGCTGTTTCTACAAAGCAGAAAAAGTACTACCTGTTGATAATATCTGTACTCTACATTCCTTCTGCATGCTACATACTGGAGGAGGGATGCATCTCTCAGTGTGTAGCGCACAGAAATAATGAGTGTGTAGAAGAAATGATTGGTGTTTTACTATCTACGAAATACGGAAGCACAATGAAAATAATAGTGCATGTTGAACGAGTTTGGGGTAGCGTGGAATGGAGAAACAATACACTGTGTCACATCTCTATAGTATTTTGAAAGTTATGCAGAATTTATGTTGACATCAAGGACAACAACCACAGACAGCACATTTCAAGCTACTCTTGTTCTTATGCAAGATTACTTGTCCCAATAAAACTTGTTGCATTATTTCTAATTATATCCCTTGTATAATATGTTGTTATGGCCTTCTGTACACTAGTTACTGGTAAACTTTGTTTCACTTAATACTGTTCCATTTAATATGTGTTGGTGTCTACTAGGACAGTACCAAGGATATCTACGCATAGGAATGACAGATGTTAATTTCAAAGAGAGATTATGAAAGTGTGTTATAACATATTCTTGATACAAGATTTTTGGTCACATCTATTTTTGTGTGCTATTATGTGTACTCCCAGTAATTAGCAAAACTTCATTACCTGTATCCAAGTTTCGCCTGCTGGATCAGAGTTTTGCTGCAGTTATTACAGACTATCATAATTCTTTGTAACAAGGTTTAACCCACCAAACAAAGGGTACAACTTTTGTGTTTTAATGCCTAAGTTATGCAGCTTACAAAATTATCTGGTTTTTAATAAACAATTTATTTTTGCATTCACTGTTCAGACTTTGCACTAACTCAATTATTGAATGCAAACAATGAAAATAGTGCAACATCTTACACAAGAGCAATGTGTTATATAATTTAAAGATACTTTTATCATCCCAAATATTGCAACACGATATGCATACATTTTGTTAGTCACAGTATATATATAAATTTATTTATAATAAACTATTGGAACCTTGCCATAATCTGATTATTCTTGATTAGGAGCCAGCATCATTACACTGGGAAAATTCAAATAAATACTCAACTCGCCAATCCATAAACAACCTAAGATTGTATAAACTCAGTGTTCAAGTCAGCTGTTGGATGTACATTCTCCGGTTCTTTCTAGAGAGAATGTATGTTTCCCCCTCTCTCCTGGTTGCAATCTGTAAACTCACTAACAATGTCAAGATAGCATGCATATTTCTCTCCATTTAAATAAGAAAAGTGGTACTACTACTGCAGGTGGCCACTCTGCAGGATACCATTCATAAAAGTACCAAAACAAGATATGTTTCGCAATAGTTTTTGCTGAAATAAATTTTACATGAAAACATTGCAAGTTTCATACACAACATTATTTAAGACAAAAATAATTAAATCATGAGAAAACTAAAATAGGTTATGAGTATGACTACCAATGCACTACGGAAATTAGATAATACAGTGGAATCCCTCTATAGCGCATTCCTTTATAACAAATTTCCCTCTATAACAACACTTTTCAAAATCCTCAATTATATTTATTCTATATTGTTTTTACTGTATATAACGAATTTTTGTTATTATATACACATATTGTCGATCCGGACCAAGCTGTTATAACAGGATTCCACTGTACAAGTTTCCACATCTGCATTCACATAACAAGTGTTATCAACTATGAAAGAACATACAAGGCAGACTTAATGAAGAACAAAATGTAATAAAAAATCAGCCTGAAACAGCACCAGATCTCAAATCAATGAATACATATGTAACGTGCTAACATTAATGTCAGGATTGCTATAGAAATGATGAAGATTAACAGAACATGATACGAGGCACATATTACACAAAATGTGTTGTGTTTTGCATTCGTTCACATACTCCCACCAGATCCTTCTTTTAGCAGGACAATGGTCCCACAAGATTTCCAGCAAGATGTAGTTCAGAGAACGGAAATTCATTGTGTCTTCATTTTATTTGCGCCAATGGCCAAACACATTTGACTTCAGCGCTGGCAACTAATACATTGTGTTTTTACCACTTTCACTGAAAAGGGGACGTCTGTTACTGTATCAATAATATAGTCTGCCAGTCGTACAAGAGAATTAGTTCCTGTACCTACCCGCTGATCACTACGCTCAAAGCTTACCACAGTTACGGATGCTTGACTCTTTAATCAGTCTTGCATCTCTCCTGTCACAGAAACAGAAGCATACTTAAAGTAAGTCCTGGTTTATAATATTTAAAAAAACCACCATCACAGATGATGATAGAACACAGAGGTATGCGTTTGCCACTCTTACTCTATATAATAAGTGGTTTTTCTTCTTCTTCTGCGTTCATTCTCAAACTCCCACCAGATCTCTCTTGTAGCAGGACAATTGTCCTACTAGATTTCCAGCAGGATTTAGTCCAGAAAATGGAAATCCGCTGGGTCGCCGTTTTATTTGTGCCAATGGCCCGACACATCCGTCTTCGGCTGTAACAAGTGGTTTAGCGTTTTGCAATCAGTTACATGCTAATGATGATGAAATGACAAAACAATTATTTTTAAGATTATGTCATGATTAAGATTAAGCTAATGTCCTTGTATGGTGTAACAAATACCCCCCAAAATATATTTTACATAATATACATGAAAAAGGAGTATGCTGAAACATTATACTTTTGACAACAAATGTTTGCTTTCAATTCTCTCACAAATACTACCACAAACAAAACATAGACAGCATATATAATAATAATGTGACTGATTGTCTGTATTATGCACCATTGTGCATATTGAATACGTAAGTGTACAGAATCAGGATAACAAAAACATCTTTTTCTAATGTAAAAAATTAAAACAGCAAATATACATGAAGTTAGATACCACTGCTTTCGAAGCTATTTAAATTAGAAAGTAGAGAGACAACAGGTCAATGGTGGTTCATTATCTTGAAATTTGTAGGGAATGTATGTAAAAATTATTTTATCAAAAAACTATTGTTAATGTATTTATTCAAAAAAATAATGGCAATATATTTTAGTTAATAAACTAATGACAATGTAATTTTAATTAATAAAATAATTAATGACAATGTATTTTTATCAACTAATGGCAAAGCATTTTTAATTAATAAACTAATGATGTATTTTTAATCAACTTATGGCAATGTATTTTTAAATAACAAAATGGCAATATATTTTTAATTAATAATCTAATGACAATGTATGTTTAATTAATAAAATAATGGCAACTTATTTTTAATCAACTAATGACAATGCATTTTTAATCAACAAACTAATGACCCTATTTTTTAATCAACAGAATAATTGCAATCTATTTTTCATCAACAAACTAATAAAGTATTTGTAATTTTTAAAAAAATGACACAGTATTTTTAGTTAACAAACTAATGACAAAGTATTTTTAATTAACAAACTAATGAAAATATATTTGTAATTAACAAAACTAATGACAATATATTTCATAATCACATAAAATCATCCATCGCCATTTTAACAATAGAAACAGGAAGTTAGATTAATAGTCTACTTTATGTTGCCAAAACATTCTGTCAAAAAATTACCAATGTGGATTTTTTCGTTTGGTTTTTGGTTTAGCGCACTGGGCGGTAGATTTTGCAGTCTGCAATCAAGATATGACACAATTTGGGCGAAATTTATCGCCCGAAATGTAAACACAGCGTGTTAAAGTACTTACGTTGAAGACAGACAGAGAAATATAAGTGGCTGTATTAGAATGGTCCAGATCTGTAGTGGGAAGGAAAAAAAACACATCTCAGATGGCCACAGTTCCAGATTCAATTTCCAACACCAGCAGTTGGACATCAAGGTTATTCAGTGAGCAATGGCAACCTACTGCATGTAAATATTGCATAGAAAATCACTACAGTCAACACAATTTTGGTTGATCATTACATCCTTAATACAATATGCTACTGATACTATGAAGAATGCAGAAGAAAAAAATGTAAATTATTTATTGCTAATTATTTCATTACAAAATATTGACCTGCTACCCATCTTAAAAAAAATACAAGTTTTGACATTTGCTTTAAAGGGAAACAACTAACTTTAACGACGATGAAGATTTACTTTTTCTGATTTGTTTACAATTCTCATATCTCACACCAGTAACATTTTCTGTGAGTGAACGCAGGTTTCCAGCATCTGAGTTCTGTTTTTGTTTCTGAGACATCTGCCCTGATACATCTTGATACAGTAAGCATTCTGTGTTACATGCAATGTCTGCAATACTATCTTCATCACACACTGTTGTTGAAATGTCAGAGTTTTGCAGCATTCCTTCCTGAAACATAATAGAGAATGATGCTTTTTATTGGAGGAAATATGTGGGAATATAAATGTATGCATGCTTTATTAAACTTATACCAATTTGACCAGGATTAGTGCAGTGATGCAACTAAAATTTAATATATATGGTTTAAAGATATATACTGTTTGTCCGTCGAAGTCGACAATGACCATTCAGCTCCGCTGAGATGATGATGTCTGCGATGCGCCCTACTGTGACTAATGAGTCCTGTGCATGCTTGGAATTGTCTACCACAGTCTGAGCATGTGGGTCATTGAGCAGCTCTTGCCTTTATCTAGCACATTTTTGTTGTGCAGCTTGATGGGAACGAACACGAAAAAGAAATTAGTCAATGATGCTTAAGAGTGTCTTTAAAATCTTCTGTCCTCCTGTGTTGTGGGGGCCAGTATGGAGTTCTCCATATAACACATTTTTTTCTTTCTTTGGTAGGCAATGATCTTTCTTGTGGACCATGTGTCATGTTCAGTGTGTCTGCACCTTCAACAACATTGTATGTGTATGCTTACAGACTTAGATTTCATCAGTAATTCACCCCATCGAGGCCAGCTCCTTGGCGTGGAGATGGGGCTTAGTTCAGCCAGCAGAGGCTGGAAATTAAGACTGGCCGGGCCCTCCCACATTCGGGCAGGACCACAGTCTTGCCTAGCAAGTAAAGGTGCTGAAGTCAGCGACATTTGGCCAGAAGGCGCACCGCAACAATCAGAATGTCATGCATTATCGCACACATTAAGATGCACATACTGGCCTTCTGATACACCAATGAATGTTAAACTTTATGGTACAAAACAAGAAATGGAAAACACTGTCCAATTTATACAAGAAACAACACTGCAGATATAGACATTATTAGCGAACGAAAGAAGAAGAAGAAGAATCAGTAATTCATTGTCTTGTATTTTATCCCACCATTGTATGTTGAATATTTTATGAAAGCAGTTTAGGTGGTTTAAACGTTTTTTCGCAGTCATCTAAATGTGGCACAAGCTTTCGCTATCCTGCTGTTTACCTTGGTGTTGATGTTTACATCTTGTGGGAGAGTGTTGCCCAAGTAGGTGAAATTATTGACTGTTTAAAGCTCTTCTTCTTTGATCCTTATATGAGAATTTAAGTTGTGTTTTGTTTGGTGTGGGTTGAAACATGACCTCTATTTTCTTTGTATTGATGGTGAAACCAAAGTTGTTGCAGGCTTCAGCAAATTGGTTTAGGGTTACCTGCATACTGTTTGTAGAATCAGCATAAAGTGCGGAGTCATCTGTATAGAGGAGTTCCCTGACCTCAGCTTTGGCTTATAAATACTGAAGATTGAAAAGTTTACCATCTATTCTGTATCTTATTTGTATTTGTGTTACATCGCTTGATCTGGATGAGGCTGTCAGCATGGCAGAAAACATCAGGCTGAACAGTGTTGGAGCTAGAATTCATCCTTGTTTGACCCTATTTGTTACAGGAAAGGCTTCCTGTTCATTTCAGGAAAGTAAAAATAAGTAACACTACACAGAAAGATAAATTATAGCAAAAATTATAAGCGGTAAAGATTTTAATGACCACATAGTGAGAAGAGCAAAATATTTAGTAGCCACCGGAAAGATAAAGGGGAGAAGAGACAGAGGAAGACAAAGAGAGGTTGCTGCATAGGTTGTCACTTTGGCATGAAATAATGCCACTAATTTAACTATTAACAACACAGGAAACAGATTTGTAGTGAAATATGAACACTCAGCATGACACTTGATTAATTGACACAGTGATGTACTTATGGAATGAAAAGAATGAATCGTTGAGATTAGATTTACCTTCTGAACAATCAATTTTTCAATGCATACTCTTGTCTCAGCCACCAGAGATAACAGAATGTCTGTGCTAGCATCTTTAAAGTCTCCATGCATTTTGCTTGCTGATGAACAACCTTCACCTTGAACTCTGATCACCAGTTCTCTCAGCTGTCTACAAGCTTCAGATAATTGTGCCTGCTGGTTTGATTACAAATGATACTCATTATTAATATGAATATTTAAATATTAAATAAAAAGTATGCAATGTTGGCTCTGTGGCTGAGTGGTACAGGGTGCATCTTGAACGGCCAAGGTGTCAGACTCAAACCTCACATTTGGAGAGTTTAGAAAACAATGGTAACATACTAAATGTATTTATACTGCCTAGAAAATCACTACAACAAAAAAATTCTGGATTGATTGCTAAAGTCTAAATAGGATATGCTACCAAAATAATTTTTGATATCTGATTGTAGTTTAGAGAAAACATGTTAGAGAAACTGTAGTAACACAGTGTACATAAGGTGAATTAATAATGGAAATCACCTGTGTGGCAATTGGAACCTAGGCTTCTAGTTCAAAGAATAAGGCCACTGTTTTCTTTTCAGGCATGTCATAGGAGGCGGCTGAGAAAAGAGGGGGATAGGCTGACAACCTGCCACCTGTGAAAAAAATCGTCACATCCTGTCTCAATTTCTTATTTCTGTCTTCTATCAAATAATCCCCATGGATGACAAAGAGATGCAAGCCAGCATTCATTGCACCAGCATTTATTGCTCTTTTTGTGGCAGACTTCAAGGTGACAGGGTATGCTAGATGTGCTAAGAGAAATCCTACTGTAGGGAATTTCCACTGCTAGTACACACATCCGCCAAAATGGCTGACTAGAACGAATGTGTTCTCTTTACGGTGCTCGATTAACGGTTGTTCCTTCCCGAAAGTAATGGCAACCTACGGAAATATTGTGCCTAGAAATTTCAAATGGATTAACCGAAAAGAAAACTATGCCTGTTTGGTCATATAAAGAGACATAACTGTTTAGAAAGACAAATAATGGAGGGAAGAGTACCTGGGAAGAGGAGAAGGGGCAGACCAAGAAGACGATGGACTGACGACATTAAAGATAACATGAATACATCGCTAGAAAATGCAAGCCACATCGCCCAAGATTGAGAGAGGTTCAGAGAGTTCATTGGGAAGACAACGTTCTGGAAGGAATACGCCACATGACACAGTACACACAGACTAAAATAGCAAATGAAATGAATGAATCTACATTAGACAAAAGGTTCATGAAGCAAAACAGCGAAATGTATGGCACAAGTGAGGAGCCTTCCGGTCATAATAATGAATGTCATGAACATCTTCATGTAGTGCATGCTTTGGTGCCTTGCTGAGAAGCTAGGGACAGTCACACTCTATGAAAAGCAGATATAATAATACTTGCCAAAGACAGATGCGTGAGACTGAAAGGTGCAGATATTACATCACAGCGGTCATAAACTAATGGCTCAAAGCAAAAATTGCTCTAAATAACTACAAATCTCAACGCAGACATTGTTTTTGAAGTTTCTGTCTACAATGTGAAAAGAGTTCTAAACATGTAAATGACCACTAAATCTACCTGTATATTATGACTATTGCTTTCGAATTCCTTGTTGCAAGAGATCTCCACATCATCAAAAACATCACAATCTTGATCTGTTATATCTTCTCCTGGAATGTAGCCATGATAGTTGTATCGCAAACCTGACAAATTGAAAGCAATGACTAGCATTATTTCCATTCAAAAAATATTTTGTAATCGCAAACCTGACAAATTGAAAGCAATGACTAGCGTTATTGCCATTCAAAAAATATTTTGTAGAGAAGACTCCAGTAAAATTATATAATGATAATTACAATGCTCATGTAATCTGCAATGATGGAAACAATTAAATTCATATGCTGAAATCAGATGTGGTGGACCAAACGTTGCAGTAAAGCTATAAACCATGACACAACACATTCTGATCTACATCTAATCTGTAGGTGTTTGAGAATGAACACAGAAGTAGAAGAATAAAATATTATAAAATCATTAATAGAACACGTGCTCAAGGTTACCATGGTCATCAGGCCTCTATCCTCAATGGAAACCAAAAGGCAAATTATAATTTCAATCTTCATACTAACATTGTGTTTATTTTATATGTCAAAGAGGATACTAACTAAAGAACAAGAAAAAAAGCTTACTGTGTGTGAAATGAGATGCCTGAGAAAAGCAGCAAACAGAACATGAAGAGATCATGTAAAGAATGAAGAGATAACAAGAACTATTTATCTATACTCTGTGTCCCTTGTTTGTCTTGCAGCATCAGGGGTGAAAGAGTTCCCTGGAGATGGCCTTCTTGTGCGCTGTTTGTAAGCTTGTTCCTGTGGCTTCTTTGATTTCTGTGATCCATCTTTTACATGGTCTGCCTCTTTCTTTATAACCGTTATGTCTATGTGTCATGGCCATTTGTGGCATGCTATATGTCGGTAGTCTGGAAGCGTGTGAAAACCACTTGATCTGCTGTCTTTTGATGTGTTCCAATACTGGTATTGTTTTGGTTATCTGTCTGATGTTATCGTTTCTAATTCTATCTCTTAATGACACTCCGAGTATTCTTCGTAGACATGTCATTTCTGTTGTCACTATTTTTCTTTTGTCTTGTGCTGTCATTGTCCAGGTTTGGCACTGGTAGCATAGTGATGGAATAATAATAGTCTTGTATAATGCAACTTTAGTGTCTATGTTTACATTTTTGTTCTTGAAAATGCGTGTCATCTGTCCTAGGATCTGGTATGTTTTGTTGCATCTATTTTGTATCTCTTTACTTGTTTTCCCTTCACTCGATATAATGCTTCCTAAGTAAGTGAACTCATTTACTTGTTTAAGGTGTTTATCATCGATGGAGATAGTGATATTTCTTCTTTCTTTGCTATTGCCATTATTCGGTCTTTTCAATATTGATCTTCATGTTGAATATTTGACATGTTGTGTGGAGTCTGTTCATATGTTCTTGCAATTGTTCTTCTAATGTTGCTATTAGTACTTGGTCGTCTGCAAAGAGTAGTTCGTTCAATTTGTCTTTTATGTTATCTTCTTCGTTGGTACTTGTTAGTTTACAGATGTGGTCGATATATGTTATAAAAAGTAGAGGGGATAGGACACACCCCTGGCGAACTCCTGATTGAATTTGGAACTTATTGGACACACCTGCATTTGTTCTTACTGCACATTGGCTATTTGCATAAATGCCCTTGCATATGTTGATTAAGTGTTCTGGTACTCCGTATATTGATAGTGTTTTCCATAGTTGTTGTCTGTCTACTCTGTCGAATGCCTTTTCTTGGTCTACGAATGCGATATATAATTCTTTGTTGTTTTCTGTGGCTCTTTCTGTTAGTTGTCTAAGTGTAAAGATAGCATCCGTACAGCTTTTGTTCTTACGGAAGCCCATTTGGGTGTTTTGAAGTTGTGGTTCAATATATGTTCGTAGTCGTTGCTCTAATATTTTGTTAAAAGTTTTTCCTGTGTGGCTTAGTAAAGATATCCCTCTGTATTTTGTGCAGTTTCTCTTACTGCCTTTTGTCTTCCATATGGGAATGATTATCGCAGTTCCTCCAGTCTTCTGGTGTCTCTTATTTTTTCCACATTACATTAAAAAGTCTGTGTAACCATTTTTTCCCGCTCTCTGCTGCTGCTTTGATAAGTTCTGTTTGTATGTTATCAAAGCCTGCTGCCTTGTTCATTGATAACAAGAACTGTTGCAACAATGTCTGTGATCAAATCTATTGACAAACAGTGACTGAATGAATCAGTGACAATGCGAATGAGCTCATATTGGCCAGCAGCAAGAACATACAACCAGAAAATAGAAACAACAAGAGGCAGAGGAATACCAAAAAGAAGGCAGATCAATAAGAAGGTGTTATCAATATTCTGAGACATTCCAATATTACTACCAAAAGTACCATAGCTTGAAAACTGACCATCATTCAATTCTGTGATGTCCAACAGCAGATAGAAAAGATAGGACAAATAGAAAATTGCACATTTATTTCTGGAATTATTTTTCTCCTTTAACAATCAAAGCATTACAAAAATAGAATTTCTTTGAATTTAAAATAAAGTTCACTAAAACCGATGTCAGAAAGGGCTGTCAGGAGAAAGCTATGCAGGAAGTCAGTAGTATAGTAGCAAATGTCTAGAACAGGTCAAACCTATGCAAACCTATACTCTCTTATGGATAACACACACACACAAACACATATCTTCAGACTAACCACGGTTACTATCTGATATTGAAAGAGTAGTCCCAGCCATGTTGCCAACAAGAAAATCATCATCATCACATTCAAAATCATCCTCTTCTATCATCTCAGATGGCACTGGAGTCAAGTAGTAACAATCTGATACGTAGCTCTGAAACATTAAAAAAAATTATGTATGATAGAATATTGTTAACCCCTTAGATGCTGAGGTGTTATTACGGATATGATGAAAAGTCAACCGCATTTTTGTGGAGATCCTCCTATTTTTAGCTTCCAAGGAAAAAAATCCATCTGGAATCTTATAATAAGGCATCCAGATGAATTGTTTCCCTGGGAAACTCCGAAGATGATCTCAGAAAAATAGTGGCAACCCATCATTGTATCCTTAAGGATATCTCTGCAGCTAAGGGGTTAATGTTAATAGACTCTAATGGGGACAGAACACATAATAAAAGTTTTACAGTTTACAAAACAGGCTATATTACTAAAAAAAAAATATATTGTTCATAGTTTTCCAAATAAAGAGATGTTCAAAATACTTCTGAACAGAATATAATACAAGCCAGAAGAAGGAAATGCAGAAGACAACCTGGTTTCTGAAAAAAAATATTTTAATTTAAAAACATTTTCAGTAACAATGTAACCTACACCACAATTTCATCAAGTTTACAAAGGTATTTGATGGTATCTAGCATGATGGTCTCTGGTATATACTAAGACAATTTGACACCACCATCATAGACATTGAATCACTATACAATAACGCAAGTAGTATTGTCTTATCAAATAATATCATCGAAGATTTGTTTAGAACAAATGTTGGCAGTTCAGAAGGGATACAGCATATCTCCAGTACTTTTCAGCATACACCTGGGACACATAAAAACAAGTCTCTATCTATTGTATGTACCATATATATATATATATATATATATATATATATATATATATATATATATATGGTATATATACAAATATGGTATATATATATACAAATATATATATACAGAATGTGTGATTCGCTGATGATATTGATCTTATTTATGGCTTAGAACAAGAATTAAAAGTTGGAAAAAGTTACCATCAAATATTCAAAGAAAATCAATACAAAAAAGAGCAAGATTGTAGTTAACAGCAGAGACAGAGGGATAGATCAACATTATGACAAATGGGCATGAACTTTAAGAAGTCAATACTTTCAAATACCTACGACCCTGCATATGCAGCATTAGAAAATCCAAAACTGAAGAAAGATAAGGTTTTGATGAGCTTAGCTGCTATGTCAAGCTAAATTTCATATGGGAAAGCACCATCAGTGTGTAGATCAAAATGAATAGTTTCCTCATGATGTCTATTATTGTCTATGGTTGTGAGAGCTGGACACTCACTGCGGACATGGAGAAGTGGATACATGCCTTCGAATACAAATATTATGAATATTTTCTATAAAAAGCACAAGACAAATGTATACATAAGAAATAAAGTGAAGAGTCTCACAGGTTCACAAGAATATTTACATTCAGTAGTAAAACATCAAAGACCTTGTCCAGAATAAAGGAGTCAGGCTTGAAATGTGGTGTTGCAAGAAATGAACATTATTAAGGTCGCAAAGAATGTTGATCAACAGGGAACTAGAACTGTCAGCCATCGTATAATTGTGATATGCTCAGTGGGACATAGGAGCACCCCATGGATATGTCATGTGAGCAGTGATGATCTCTCGACTAACTCATCATCATCATCAGGTGCCATGCTGGCTTGCGTAGTTGGTCATGGCTCTCCACAGCTCTCTGTCCACAGTATTATGTATCAAGGTCTTTGTTGTTTCCTTGGCGTGCCAAGTTGTCAAACTGTCTAATATTTTCTCACGTTGTTGCCCTCAATTTTGCCTGTTGTGACTATGTTCTCCAAACCTGCCTGTCTCATGAAGAGGCCAAAAAAAGAAGATGGCCTTTTTCTTATATAGTTGATTACGGTCTGTTTCGCATTTGACTCTTTCAACACCTCTACATTAGTTTTTCTGGCAGTCCATGGTATTCTCAGCATTCTTCTGTAGAACCAAACTAACTACCTAACAAAAAAGTCTCAAATTTCTGCAAGGAACTGCATTACAACATAGAAATACAAATAATAATTGATACTTGGTATATTCTAGTATATAGTGACAACAGGAAAGACAGCAGAGAAAAGATCAAGGGGAAGACCCAGAGAAAAGATATTGGACAGTTTGACTAAATGGCTTCGATTGACGACACCAACAGAGATGATGACATATATGAGAGATCGATGCACATGGAGAAATATGATCATCAACATCATTCGGCACGGCACTTGATGATGATGATATTCTAGCAGTTTTTAAAAATACTTTCTGACACTAACTTTAATGATCTTAAAAACAAACAAGTCAATAAATGCTATTATAAAATTGGTAGCATATCCTATTCAGGAGGTAGTTATCAATCCAGAATTTTTTGGTTGTATTGATTTTATAGCAATATAAATATGTTCAATAGTCAATAGTTGGTTATTGTTTCTGAATGGTCGGCATGCAAAATTACTTGCTACAGGATTTGAACCTGATACTTTGGGGCTTCACTGCCACAGTCAGACAGTAATTCATTTCATTATGTGCTGTCTCCGCAACAAAGGTCTCTTGCCTTGGCCTTGATTAGTAATTACATAATTTTATATGTACTTTTAGAATTAGATACTTATTAATGTTTGCCTTCCAGAAGTGAAAAACAGCAAAATTGTCTAAAGTGAGATGATATTTGCTATCAGGTACAAATAAAAGAAGGATGAGCATAAAAAGAAGATCTTACCATGTCTGCTTCAATTCGAGTTCTAATCTCCATGGACCGATTAAGAGATTCATCGCTGTTCCTGTCAACATCTTGGGCATCGCTGCCTGAGAAGTCAAAAGCCCCCAACATACCATTAGAGGATGAGTCTGAGCCAGTCCCATTTCTATCATCATACAGCTGTGAGGATAATTCTGAAAATAATGACTGCTCTGGGATGTCTTGCTGTCTGGAACTCTCATGAGTATAATGTGTAAGTTCTGAAAACAGTGATTTTTCATTGTTCATCCCAACGCTGTAATATGAATCCTCAAACTGAGAAGAAAGATCGCTAAAAGTTGCATTTTCCTTAGGATTACTATTGTGAGGCAAGCAGCTGTTTTGAAAAGATCCTGATTCTGACAATGTTAAACTCTCATGCTGCACAACATGTATATTTTTCTCCCCTACTTGAGTTAATTCTGCTGATAATGATAGATCATTAGATTCCAGTTTACGAGGTCTGTGAGTATGAAATTGTGAAGAGTTCAGGAAAGGAGCCTTGTTTCCATTACTATCCATGCTGGAATTGACAGAATTTTCATGAGTATGAAACATATAGTGGTGTGACTCCGAGTATAAACTCTGTTTAGGTCCACTGTCATTAGCCTCGTCATCATCATCATCACTGCTTCCACCACATTTTGATGGTGGCGCTTCCGTGACCCTTCTGCCATACTGCATGTAGCACAGTCTCCTGTGTTTCTACTGTGGTGGCAAATAGAAGAAAACTCAGTCACAGTAGAAGAGCTTTGGTCAGAATCTCGATTATCTCCAAGAATCAGCTCAGCAAAAAGTGACTGTTCATGGACGTTAGTGAAACCCCTCACCTGATCAACATTCTGACATTCATCAGATTGTTTGACATGTTTAACTTGATCTCTGTTTGCTGCTGATTAAGTGACTGTGAATAAGACAGTTTCCGATTTTCATGATCGATCTCAAAGGATAAATTTTGAGTCTTTTGTTTATTGCCAACTGTGCCGTTATTATGCCTAGTGCTAGTGTTGTTTCTACTGCTGGGATATGGTGCTCTAAAATGGTGTTGTTGATGTTGTTGTAATGACTGCCTCTGTTGTATTTGTTGACGTAGGTCAGCATTTGATTCTTGCAATTCTTCAATATCATTGGCTTGCCTCTGAATCTGTGAATACAAAATGTAAAATAAAGGAAGAAAATTGGATCAGTAAATTTGCAGACTCTAAAACATTCATTAAGTGGGTAAAAAATAATCAAAATATATCTTATCTGTAGAATATATGACATTCTAAAAATAAATGTTCAATGGCAGGAAAAAAAAGGAGGCGGTATTCTGATAAATAAACACTGGCTTCATATGAATCCCTGCCGAAGACGGATGTTTAGAGCCATTAGTGCAAATAAAACAGCTTCTCCTCTTTTCACAAGATGATGCGCTCTTTTTTATTTTAGAATGCCATGTAGATCTATTTTGTGCAAGTTCTTCCCATGTATCGTGGGCATCACAATAGTATTAATGCTAAGACAGCAGCTCTATCAAGGACAGTGGTATCTGAAATCTTGTGTTCATCACCTTTTGAGACAAAATGTGTGAAAGTGATTTAACTTTCTCATGTGTCACATATATATATATATATATATATATATATATATATATATATATATATATATATATATATATATATATATATATATATATCATGATATATATATATATATATATATATATATATATATATATATATATATATATATATATATATATATATATATATATATATATATATAATATATATATATATATATAATATATATATATATATATATATGACCCATGTTTCACCAGCATATAACATCACTGGGAAGTACAACTGAGCTGTAAACCTTCACCTATCCTGTAGGCCAGGGCTATTCAAATGGCGGCACGGGGAAGTTCTAGTAAGTGCCCGCGTATCATTGCTAAAATAATGAAATAGTTATAAAAAAAATAAATGTATATAACTATATTCGGACCTCTGGGCCCGTGATGATCCCCATTTTCTACATTTTGGCCCCAGAGTAAATATAATTGAATAGCCCTGCTGTAGGCTAATGTCATTTCTATGCCCCAATATTTGAATAAAGCCTAGTGAAAGTACTGCTTAACCATACTTGAATGGAGTGGATAAACACACAAAAAATACAAAACTTGTGACATACAACACCTTGAGTAGGAGGTTTCTCAAAGTATTGCAAACAACAAATGGCTATAGTATTCTAAAGAGTTATATGAAGAGGACTTTTCCTCCCTCCCCCCAATAAGTTGCACATATGAATCAAGAATATAATAGCTCACATTACTAGTAATCAAAACTAACACATTCTAAAGGCGGGGCACCCTGAACGTAACCACAGTTCGTGGTAATAAACTCAAGCGTAATACCAGAATTATTTATTATTTTTATGATCTAAGTCAAGAAATATATGTTAATAAACATTGACCTATATTAAATTATTGGGGATAAAACAAGAAAGAATATTTAGATATAAATACCATCAAAAATAATATCATTGACTGCATCTGTCAAAAATTTTTTGGCTGTACCTTTACTTCCTGCTCGGATAATTTCATCTCCAGAATCTGCGTGTTTTCTTGCGTCATTTCGAGTGTACTGATAAGCACATCCTTTTCTTCTTGAATCTCCTGAAGTTTTTGATTTGTTTCTCGTAGTTTTTCACTTAAGTATTCAACCTGATAAAAATAATGGCAAACATTCTTTGATATACACAAAGCAAGGAAGCATAAATGAAGATATACAAACTATGATACAAACATCAAGATGGGCATTTCACATGTGTTCAACTTATATTGCACTCAATAAGATATTTAACCTTTAGGGCCCTGAATTAAAAATTAAGAAACATCCCCTTGAGCCTGAATTCTTTTTTGGAAAATTTGCATTATTGATGGTGGGTGTTTTGAAAACATGATAATTTTTTTGATTTAAAAGATATAAAAATAATTTTTGCATATCTAAATAAAGGAGTGAATAGTGAATATAGTCATGTTTTTTTTTTGTTGTATGTATGATATGACAGTTGTGAGCAAGTTATGAAGTTGAAATTTCGGGGGGGGGGGGGAAATCGCAAAAGCCACTTTCAAATCGCACATATAACTTCTTGATGACCCTAATACTTGAGCAATGCGTGAAACATTGATAAAATCCTCATAAATACCTATACTTATTGTATATATATTGTTTTATATCAAAACTAATAAAATATGAACTAAAAAAAACTCATAAAACATGAAGAAATCGCATATACCGTCCGTCCGGTAAACATTAGGCCTAGCCCGACACGCGGCGTAATTATTGTCTATGCACACAAGTGGCACCCCTGATACATATTATTTTTGTGTTTTTGAATGACTACACAAACATTCTTATCAAATAACAACATATTAAACACAAAAAACAACAATTAAAACATGTATTCACGATCACTTAGCCATGCCACGCTGTACTCAATTTGATAGTAAAATATGGCCAACGTCGCTCTAGAAATTCGTTGACAAAACAAGCCGGCTTACTCTCTTCTTGCAATCATAATGTGTAAAGGAATAAGACCTTTAAACTGTGACGTATTCCTAGCTTCGTTTGGCAGGTTTTATACGTCACGGGATCATTACTTCGTGAAGTTCCATACTCGGGAATCGGGCGATGTCTTATGTAGCGGGATTGCGCCCGCAGGCACAATGGAGCTGTGCTCATAGGCGCAATATTGCGACCGCAGAGTTGTAAAGGTTAATTTAACATTTAGCATGCCCCTAAAGAACTGTGTAGCCAGCGGTTTTCTAGTTCTAAACAACTGACAGTAACTTATATTGTCCATTGCTATGCACTAATTTAGCAATGAGGAACTACATGTTTATGGTTCATGTGACCCGAATCACAACAACATCTAGTTAGCAATAATATTCTACTTCTTTTACCTGCATTTCTTTTGGAAGAGGGAAAAATATTGGAGTTGTTTTAATTTCTAGTTATCTATACTGATTGGCATGAAACGGGTTGATATGGCAGTCATTTTCAGTGAAATCATTACAGATTGTGATATGATGAGAAGGAATTCTTGGAAATTACATTTGTTTCAAAGTAAATATGAGTGACAATTTAGTTTGACACTGGACAAATATAAGACGAAAATATTTATGTCATGGACTATGGATACTAGATCTAGGCAATAGTAGATCTGACAAGGTTAGTGACATATACAAATTTTATTTGTTTTCACAGTCGATACTATGAGCATGTTAGTGTGGTTATGAAACAACAATATAAATACAATAGGCCTAAATATGCGGAAGAATTTTATCATAGATGTTTATACATTGGAAAAGTATAAGTGAGTCAGTATTTTATATTTTTTTCAATCCCTCCTCCCCCATGTTTTCACCTTTACCACCTTGTCACAAATCATACATACATCAACAAAATGTACATCATTAGATTCAATATTTAATTCTTTATTTCCATTAAAAAATATATACAAAAATATCTAAGAACAACAAAGTTACTGCATTTTCCAAACCCCCACCAAAAATAATGCAAACTGTCAAAAAAGAATCCGGTTGTAGGATGGAAATAGTGTAATTTTTATGTGGAGTACTAAAGGTTGAGCATCTCAATTAACTTCATAATTTCTTTTGAGTTGCATTCTTAAATCATTTTTGTGTGCGTCAGATTTTATGATGTAAAAACAGGAGTATCTTTTGCTTAAAACTAACCTGGTCTCTCAACATGGAAATGTGATCCAACTGATCCTTTATTGTAGCACAGTTGGACTCATTTCTCATCTTCAGCTGATCAAAATCTTTCATAAGCTCTTCCTCTCTTAATGATGCCTATGAAAGATCAAAGAATTATTAAACAACAGCATAAAGAAAACAAAAGCTACTTATAAACATCATGGTTATTCACTTTATCAAAACAATATCTTAATTATAAAATAATTGACCCAGCAAAGTTCACTGCATTCTAACTTATTATAACAGTTGAACATATTCTACATAAGTCAAGCAAATCATAGAAAGTCTATACCCCAGGTTTCTGATAATGTCAACCCCAACACAGAATGTCACAGATCTAGTGAGGTACAAGTCTTCTGTTGGTTGGAAAAAGCAATCTCATGTCCATATAGAACAAGCATGTGCCTATCTCATCTGATAAACACTGTGAATAAGATTGTTTAACACATTTATCTGGAATAATTTATCACATGCACCAATCATGGTTTACTTGTTTCCATCCCCAGAAATGATCGTTGGCGCTCTTGTATTATTGTGGCAAAATTTATTTGAGGTAGGGGCAATTTGTTGAAGACTATAAATCTCATTGTAGAATGCTCTGAGAAAGTGCTTTCTATTCCAGAATGAAGTGGGTGGGGTCTTCCACACAGAAAGTCTTCCTATATCAATATTTCATATATTCTATTGAAGATTTGCTGTTGCTTGGTGACTGGTGTAGTAGTCCAGAGGTGAAACTTTTAAACCTTCTGCATGCAAATCAAGCACAGGAAAATGGCAGACAATTGGTAGTGAGGAATGAATATAGTGAAGACATACCTTAGTTAAAATACTCTGAGTGGAATAAATTACATACCATATATTTTATGTAATTGTAATGCCTCTTAGATAAGATAATATGAGTACCTAAAATTTACAGCTTCATGAGAATAAACAGAAGGACAACATTTCGGTGTTTAGTCAGATGTGTCGGAACAATGGTGTAAATAAAATGCGGACAGCGCATTTTCCATTCTCTAGAAGACATCTTTCTAGAAATCTAGTAGGAATATCTTGCTACAAGAAAGATCCATGGGAGTTGGAGAATGAACGCAAAAATACATTTTTAAAATTTGATTTGTAAATGTATAGAAACTGCAACTATTTCCTGTCCTTTTCAGCTTGCCAGAAATGACAGCATTTAAATAGCTCTTACACTGATTTTACAGATAGGACTTTACCCACACATGAAATGATATGCATTATCAAGCTGTGGCACAGAACTATGTGATTTCAAATTCCACTGGATAACTATCAGAAGCATATATGTCGCAAAATTAAAACTTCATTAAAAAGGCAATTTAGAATAAATTATTACTAATGAGAACACATTATTTTTTTAAAACTGCTTTGTTCTCACAAATTTAATAGAAAGTTAAAACATGGAGTAAAATCTTAATTATAAGAATAAGAGACAGGGAAATAACTTCTATATAATGTTAATGAGACAGGGAAATAATTTCTATAGAATATTAATGATGATGCTGAAAAAATTTCTAATTCACAAACCTTCTTAACCTGCTCCAAAAGAAAATCTGAGTTCTGCTGTGCCTCACGCAAAGACCTTGATCTCTCTCTCTCTGAGACTTGCAGCTCATCATTAACTCTGGCATGTTTACGAAGAGCAATAACATCATCCTGTAAGTCTTTGATGGCATTTTGATATTCAATTCCCATTTTTTCCAGCTCGAGGTGAAGATCATATTTTTCCTGCTGCAACTCCTGGAATGAGAGCCATTACAGAAACTATTTATATCTATGTAGGTACAGTATAAATGTAAGAATATAGCCAAACTGATGGAGTTTGCTTATAGTAATGTATGCTGACTGTGATGGTACTGCTAAGCTGATTAATTGAGTAGGTAGCGCCTGCAGAAGACAGATATGCCGGATCATTGGCGCAAGTAAAACAGTGACACAATGCATTTCCATTCTCTGGACTATATCCTGCGGGAAATCTATTAGGACCACTGTCCCGCTACAAGAGAGATTCAGCTGGAGTTTGAGAATGAACACTGAAGAAGAAGAAGAGTAGGTAGCTCTTGACAACCCATAACTTTTCTGACAATAAGGTTCATTGTCTCATAGGTGAAGCTTCAAAGAAGGTAATGAAGTTTTGCTAAATGTATGAAATACACATAGGCACACACACAAATCGATGTTTTGACCGAAAGGCTTTTATCAAGGATCACAAACAAATATAAATAAAAAACAACAAGTAGGGACGACACAACTTGCGTTCATATGTAGTAAGTTGGTCGAAGTGACAGAAATGAGGTCAAAGTTAACACAAACAGGAAATAGGAAGTATACAAAAACAAAGCTGAAACATGTTAAAACAAGACAGAGAGATAACGGAACAACCTGATATTATACATATGTCAAGCGCTCATTCATACCCAAGAGTTTCAGAGAGCCGAATCATATATATATAGCGGTTCTCAAGTGCAAGCCAGGTACGGTCGTTGGAGAAGCATGCTTTGATGGACACACCATCTGGGTGTCCTGATGGCCTGTGCTGTTGAAATTAATGAAATTAATGTTCATCCAATGTTCAGCCACTGTCATCTTCTTCTTAGCTTCCAAGGGAAAAAATAGGTCTGATGCTTATAATAAATCATCCAGACAGATTGTTTCCCTGGAAAACTAAGAAGAAGATCACAGCAAAATGGCGGATACTCCCTCATCATATCCTAAAGGATACCTCCGCAGCTAAGGGGTTACAGATCATTCATTTATTTACATGTGGTGTTGCCATTCCTGTTGTTTTCAGGCATAATTTTATTTCATTCTTATTCCGCATATTTTTTTTGAATGACAATATACACGTCATTATTACCTTGAATGTCTCTGCTGTTTAAATGCCTGCCATTTAATGCTTTTGTGACAGTGCCTTTATTTTTACCATTTGTTCACTGTTTGCCTTGTATATTTTCTTGAAAAAAAGACCTTAAGGTTGAAAATGTCTTGTATGCAACTGTTGTCTGTGTTTTTTCATGCCCATGCCCAGTGGTCTATACTTTCATTGTAAAGATAATAGATCTGAGGTTTATGTAAATACTAATGATAATTATGTACTTGAAAAGTCACTTACCTCAACTTTGTGTGTGTATTCTTCCACAGTTTGGTCATAGCGTGACTGAAGCTCTTGGTTAGAATCTAACAAGGCTTTGCCCAACTCTGCAGCAAGAATCAAATCTCTTTCTTTCTGAGCTAACTGTGCATAGACATCCTCTTCTTCAGCACTAATCTCTGCATTAGGAAATCCAGCTTCTCTCTCATTGCTGCCCATGGAGTGAGGCGCTTCCCTCTTTTCTGACATGGTTAAGCTCTACATCTGCCCACAGCTTTGCTAGATCCCCCATACATTATCAGTTCATGACTTCAAATTGGGCATGAATGAGTTAGCTCTCAAGTTTCCAGATTTAATATTGAAATAATAATTTCATTTCCATTTCTGAACCCTAATAATGAAAAAAAACATTACCAACATAATTTATTTTCAGCTAAAAGTCAATAATTATAGACTTATAATTACATAAATCAATATTACTTTAGATTTATCAACTTCTTTGTTCTGAATAAGACTATTATGTAAAATCCACATTTATAGACAGACTGCAATATCTGGCCTATATAATCATTTTGGCCCAGCATACTAATTTTCAGCACAGCATTTTATAAACTCAACTTGTCTTCCCTCTTTTATCCCTGTTTGCTTAGCTAGAATTCAGTGATTCTACTTATTACTAGGGGGTCACTACTTAAAGGTAAAGTATTGGTCAGGTATGATTTGCTGACCCTGATTTCTGTTATAAATCTCATCCAGGTGTTGCTGCAAGCTCAGAAGAGAGCAAAGAACATTATTACTTTGACCCGTTGGGCATATCATATAAGGAAACTAAAAATGGTTGTGCATTGAGTTGACTGCACCACCAAGCCAAGCCCATAGAGTGGAGAGTTGGATTCAAACATCCCTTCTCCCTTAGGAATTCAGAACATGTGACAGGAAGCAAGCCCAAAAAATGGGTACCCTACAACCATGATTTTCCCCCCAAAAAGGGTCACCATAAATCCCATGACAACGAAGAAATCAACTTTTTTAAAGGTAAAATCCACCTCCCTTTATCTAAGACCATACCAATTCCCTTTACCTAAGACCTACCACCTCCATTTACCTAAGACCTTACTAATTCCCTTTACCTAAGACCCTACCAATTCCCTTTACCTAAGACCCTACCAATTCCCTTTACCTAAGACCTTACTAATTCCCTTTACCTAAGACCTTACTAATTCCCTTTACCTAAGACCTTACTAATTCCCTTTACCTAAGACCTTCCACCTCCATTTACCTAAGACCTACCACCTCCATTTACCTAAGACCTTACTAATTCCCTTTACCTAAGACCTTACTAATTCCCTTTACCTAAGACCTTACTAATTCCCTTTACCTAAGACCTTACTAATTCCCTTTACCTAAGACCTACCACCTCCATTTACCTAAGACCTTACTAATTCCCTTTACATAAGACCTACCACCTCCATTTACCTAAGACCCTACCACCTCCATTTACCTAAGACCCTACCAATTCCCTTTCTGCTCATTATTAACAACTTTCTAGGGAAACCTGTGTAGACACAGATGATAATGTGCTGACACAAAAAATGACAGATTAGGGAATAACCTGGCGTGAGGGGAGAACAGAGAAAGACACAAAGATCATATAATCAATATTTGACTAGGACTGAGTGTGCATACTCTTGGATCGCTGCTGGAACGGAGAGCAGAGCATTTATGGGAACATCCTGTGTGACATGATTCTGGTTTCTAATCAAGAATCTCTCTTGTAGTAGAATAATAGTACTAATAGATTGCCAGCAGGATAGAGTTCAGAGAACAGAAATGCGTAATGTCATAGTCTTATTTTCACAAATGGCCAGACACATCAGACTTCTGATTGGCAAGCATTCTAGAATAAACACAAAAGAAATGTACTATTCTGTAGGTAATATAACAGATATTCTCATACTAGCTTTATCACAAATAAAAAATGATAATGCTAATATAGCAAACTTATAAGGTTCATCAAATGGACCCTAATCTGTTTCCTTTGATCTTTACAATATCATCATGTAATGGATCGTTCTTGTCTGCACTTATGCACAGGTACAAATGAGCACAACATATCTCCACTCCTTGTGCCATAATTCAGCAGCACTCACACTGACACTGTTTCTGTATCTCTAGGACATCTAAGCAATGATCTGCATTGCTTCATTTTACCTTATTGTTGTATAGGCTTATGATTACCAACTTGTAGTGTTCTAGTTAGTCTACTGTTCTTTTGATTTAGTTAACAAAAATTAAGTCATAATTAATCTTCATTTAAATTTAAACTTCGCTGAAGATGGATGTGTCGGGCAATTGGCGCAAATAAAACGGCAACACAACGCATTTCCATTCTCTGGACTACATCCTGCTGGAAATCTAGTAGGACCATGGTCCTACTACAAGAAAAATTCAGCAGGAGTTTGAAAATGTACGCTGAAGAAGAAGAAATTTAAACAACTGCAGGTTTGTATGAATATTCACATTTATCATTAGAGCTTACTATACTTTATGAACAATCATGATAGCACAAATATTACTTTTATTACAATCAATGAAAAACATTTGCCAATACAACAATCCTTAGACCATCATAATCATAATTTGTATTAAAATTAACAAAATATGATAAAAATGCTGTTTATCCACCGAAGTCGATGATGACCATTCATCTCAACTGGAATAATTACACTGGGATGATTATGAAAATAATTATGTCTGCAATGTGACCAACTATGACCAATGAGCCCTATACATGCTTGGAATTGTCTACCACACTCTGGGCATGTGTGGGACATTTGAGTAGCTCTTGCCTATCTTGTGCAGCTTGATGTCTGAGGTTCTCCTGCAGCTGTTGCACCATTCTTAATTCTGCAACGCCAGTCGGATCTGTCTTGTGGAAGATTCTCCCATGAATTTGTATCTATTTTGAAGTGAGTCAGTGGTGTCTAAGAGTGTCTTCTTTCCTATACGTTTTTTTTACAGTAATCCAAATGTAACACTAGCTTTCGCTGTTCTATTGTTTACCTCAGTATCAATGTTTACATCTTGTGATAGTGCAGCTCGGGTAGGTGAAATTATTGATTGTTTGAAGCTCTTCATCTTTGACTGTTACATGGGGATTTAAGTGTGGTTTGTTTGGTGTGAGGTAAACATTACCTCTGTTTTCTATGTATTGATGGTGAAACCAAAGTTGTTGCAGGCTTCAGCAAATTGGTTTAGGATGACCTGCATACTGTCTGCAGAATCAGCATGCAGTAATCTGCATAGAGAAGTTCCCAGACCATTGTGTCTTGCAAGCGCCAAAGATAGAAAAGTTTACCGTTTGTTCTGTATTTTAGTTGTATTCCTGTTATGTCACTTGATCTAGATGCATCTGTCAGCATGGCAGAAAACATGAGGCTGAACTTGATCTAGATGCATCTGTCAGCATGGCAGAAAACATGAGGCTGAACTTGATCTAGATGCATCTGTCAGCATGGCAGAAAACACGAGCCTGAAAAGTGTTGGAGCTAGAACACATCCTTGTCTGACACTATTTGCTACAGGAACAGCTTGTGATGATACTTCATCACTGATAATCCTAATTGAAGTCTAATTATAAAAATAATTAAGGCAAGGTGATGACATATTGATTTGATATCAAAATTCTGAGACAATTACAATTGTATGGACCATGATGTTACTGAAGTTAGTAACTGGGTGTTCAGTGTAACTCAACCGTAGGCCTAAGCTTACTCAACTGAGAAACTAAGAAACAATAATAAGAATATTTAAAATTATTTTAGAATTTCAACACAAGACTGAGATCAGATCAAGTTCATTGTTTTATAATGTAATTTTATCTTAGCTACTGCTGATTTTCAAATTTATGCAGAAATAAAAATATAAAAAAACTAAAAACGCACCAATTAATCTTATATCTGCAATACTTTTGACCACAATTAATTCTCGTTTACTCACCTAATTGCTCATAATTATTAATCTCGCAGACAATAAAAAATTGATGAAGAAGAAAACTGTTGTCGTTGTTGTAACACAAGCAAACAGGAAATGGCATCGCATAGAATAATCGATAAGAAGCACTGAGCATTACTGATAGTGATAATGTTACGCCAGCAAGATATGATGTAACATGTTGATTAAATGACACAAACCCATAGCTTAAGACAATATTTATATAATATTCGATGACTAATCACAAAATAAACTTCACCTTAATTTGGACAACTATCTGGCGTTAGGGCAGAATAAATCGATTTTGCATATAATTCATTCACCTTTATTTCGGTTCCACGTTTTTTACTTAGTATTACACATATAACATGGCTGGTGAGGTTGTTGTGGATGCCTTACCTTATTTTGATCAAGGATATGATGACCCAGGCGTTAAAGAAGCTGCAATGGCACTTGTGGAAGAAGAAACGCGACGTTATCGACCCACAAAAAATTATCTAGATTACCTCCCAAATGCTGTATATCATGCATTCGAGACAGAAATAATAAAGAATGAAATGGAAAGAGTTCAGGTTAGAAAATGTAGAATTAGCCGAATTAGGCTACTTGACTGAAAGTCTTAAATAATTTTTTACTTACACATTAAGTTTTGATGTCACTGTCTATCAATATTGGCTATTTAGTATTTATAAGTTGGTGTTAAATTCGTGTCTGTTCAGAATATCGAAAATATAATTACTAGGCTGGCATATTAGGCATTAGCACAAAATTTTCAAAATGAAAAATGGGTTTACAGACACTGTGAGTGTGTTACAGCATTATAATCGCACATTACTGCTGTAATAATTAATTACATTACCATTGTTTCACTGAGAAATCCATTTATCAGCGAATAGCACACCGAGAAAACGTGCAGGCAGAGTTAACGGCAACAGGGAAAGAGGACGGCTCCCAAGACGACAATGGTGCAGGGATATTGATATATCAGATTACTTAAATTTCTCTAGCTGCATCAGATCAACTCGCCCAGAAATGCGGAGTGTTAAGAGAATCCATAAAGAAGACCACTTTCTGGAAAGAATGTCACATGATGATGATATATTATTTATTGTTGTTATAATATATAGGTCTAGTATGCACTGTGCTGTTTTTTTTGTGGTTACAATCTCCATAGTAAAGATGGGGGGGGGGGGGTTAACTAGTTCAGAACTTCCATTGGGTTGGGTTTTTTTGTTGTAAACTTGCTTGCAGCTTCTTGCGAAAGGTGCAATAAATCACTGTCTATCAATATTGGCTATTTAGTATTTATAAGTTGGTGTTAAATTCGTGTCTGTTCAGAATATCGAAAATATAATTACTAGGCTGGCATATTAGGCATTAGCACAAAATTTTCAAAATGAAAAATGGGTTTACAGACACTGTGAGTGTGTTACAGCATTATAATCGCACATTACTGCTGTAATAATTAATTACATTACCATTGTTTCACTGAGAAATCCATTTATCAGCGAATAGCACACCGAGAAAACGTGCAGGCAGAGTTAACGGCAACAGGGAAAGAGGACGGCTCCCAAGACGACAATGGTGCAGGGATATTGATATATCAGATTACTTAAATTTCTCTAGCTGCATCAGATCAACTCGCCCAGAAATGCGGAGTGTTAAGAGAATCCATAAAGAAGACCACTTTCTGGAAAGAATGTCACATGATGATGATATATTATTTATTGTTGTTATAATATATAGGTCTAGTATGCACTGTGCTGTTTTTTTTGTGGTTACAATCTCCATAGTAAAGATGGGGGGGGGGTTAACTAGTTCAGAACTTCCATTGGGTTGGGTTTTTTTGTTGTAAACTTGCTTGCAGCTTCTTGCGAAAGGTGCAATAAATCATCATCATACATCCCTTCTCTAAGTACTGAACCATTATAAATCATTAATTCTTCTAAAAAATTAGCTAAAACTATTGCTTTAATGCAAAAGTCAAAGCACTAAATGACAATAACACTGCAGAAAATCATGTAATAAACTATAGCAGTTACTATACTTGTGGAGGTCAGTCATCATTAACACTGTGCTTGAGCTTTTTCTTTTAGATGCATGGTCATGTGGGAGAACTGTCATAGAATGCAAACACTGTCATGGTTGGTGTCCCAAGACTATTTTCATGCACGCATATTTAGTGATTTAACCTTAAGCATGCTCAGGTGGAGTGTGTTCGAAAACAGTTAACACTGTATAATTTAGCCGCGGTCGAGTGGACAAACCCCACAAAAGTCCTGTTGCTAGGTCCCCTGTAATAAATAAAAGAAGCCACATTTTTAACATTTTGGTTACCAGATTATTTAAATTCAATCAAGTTATTCAATTTGACTTCCTTTTTTCTGCAAGTTTAGTGGCAAAATTTAGCATATGTCAGTGAAATATCGAAATTTTTGCTATCTTTCGATATTTTCAAGCAGCACATTGCCTGAAAGTGAATCGGGTTTTATAGACGTTTTATTTGTTTTCTCATATTTTCAGTTTGTTTTGCGTTCGCTCCATTGTAATCAGCACTTATATTCATGTGATCTCCACTAGGAGTGTAGTTACGTTGTGCCACCGTTATGCGTCTTGTAGGCCCAGCACATCTGATTTCGGTATGCCTTGACATTTCGGGTGGGCTACCCTAGCTTGTGACAGTCTTCCTATTTGACACCAGGCTGCGAATGTGTACTGACTCTACGCTGAGATGGTTTGTCCTTCACATCTGTCTTGCATGAAGTGTCCCGCCGCCAGTGAACTTGTCTCGTGTAATTAGACGTATTGTGCCCGTGCCCATTGGGTACTGAACCTTTTCTCATCCTCGAGCCTGGCTCCTGTTTAGGAAGAATTCAGTGGAAGAGGTGGGCTCGGACTCATTTGCCCTCTTAGCCGAGGTGTTGTTCACCAGCAGCATGAACCACTCATCCAGGTTCGAGTCTACACATATTTAGGAGGGCCAGGGAGTAGCATTTTGTTCTAGACCTGAACAGTGCTTGCCACCTTGTTCTTCTGTGCCTGAACGCATCGTGTACTGAACCTTTTCTCTCCGTGAGCATGATTCCGGTATAGAAAAACTCGACAGTAGAGTTGGGACAGGGCTGGGATCACCGTTAACTAGAAGCTTGTCTCGAGCTAACAACACTTTAGTTCCAATTTCCTTGAAACGTTTTCTGTTCTCTTTTCACAAACCACTGCCCTCTATCTGCTAACCCCGAATCTGCCGAGATCCATACCCCATTTTTCAATAAAATCAGTATGGATTGTGATTCGGATGATGAATTTGTGAGAGGTAAGTTGTTTTCACACTCGAAAATACATAAGACCACACTGGTTTGTATATTTTGAGGCCAGACATCAACTATTTTGGAGTGATGCAGTTTTGGACTAGATCTAGCTTTAGAGAACAATATTATGACAAATCTATAAGGTTTATTCATGTTGACTAACATATTGTGTTTACAGGCACGTCTTCCAATGGATATGATGAGTATGAAGAGATATGAGCTTCCAATACCTCCAGCTGGAAAAATGACAGATGTGACTGCCTGGCAAGAGTGTGTTGACAACTCTCAGGCACAGTTGGAACATCAATCTCTGCGAATTCTTAATCTTGAATTAATGTCTGAATATGGGGCATCTGCCTGGCGGTCATACAACACTGTTCTCACAAGCATGATTGATCAAGCTCAGAAACACTTGCAGGTAAAAATACAATTTTATTTATAAAATAGAAATACTATAGCAAGATGATACTATAGCAAGGCACAATTATTACTTCTGATGGTAGATGTCTTCACTGAGATAACAACACAGGCAAAAGCAGCATTCCAGAAGATGAGGAATATCTTATGTAATAATTTATTATCAATAGAAGTAAGAAATAACATACTAAAATGTTACGTAGAACCCATACTGTTATATGGTAGTTAAGCTATATAACATATAGTTAATGGACAATTACCGTTAAATTCTGAATATAAACCCATCCGATTGTAGGCCGATAACCTAACTATCCCTTCCCAAAAGTGGAGAAAGTCGAAAGTCCGACTATAGACCGACATCCCCAACTTAACAAAGCCGGCAATAATGAACTTCATCATCATAAGAAAGAACCGACATGCTAAATGGAAATTAACACAAACTTATGACGCAGAACAGCGCTAGTGAATAGTAATTACTATGTAACTATTATGTCACCAGCTGGCTTCTGACAGTGACATTTAAGTGGGAAACGTTTAAGTGGGAAACGATGAAAGGATGAAAGGCAAGACAGCGAGATCACGTTTGTTTTTATAAGATAAAGAGTTTGAACTTTGTAACTGGTTATGTTTACCGTGTGGGGAGAATACGGTAATAAAATAAACATAACAGAGGATTGTGAAATTGATCTCATCTTCCACTAAATGTACAGTGGTTGGGGGAGGGAATCAATTACGGCGCAATTTTACTACAAAATGCCTATGATGTGTTGTGATTTGGAACTGCGGCCTCAGTGGGCTGGACTAATTAACAGAATATACGGCTGACTTAGCTAGCCAAGAATACTGCACAAGTAGTTTAGCTTCCAGTTCATACATTTTTATTGTCATTGTGATTTTATTCCTGTACCTGTAAACGGGAAAGATGAATGGCCAGACAAAAACATGCCAGATCACGTTTGTTTTTAAAAGATACAGAAGAGTTTGAACTTTGTCTGACCTGTATGTTTACCTTATACGGTAATATAAACTGAGGCACAGCTCAGACAGTTTCAATATTGATTTATTTCCTCCATTCCACTCCCTCCAACACTGCCTAAACGGCAAAGTTTTGGATGTCAAAAATGTGAGTGTTTGTGCAAGACCATAGTATGTAGAGTAAGACCTCTGTACAGAATTAATTAGGACCTCATTCTATGTTTCTGATTATAGTCTTGGTCAATATTTATATACTTGGAGTCCCATGTTAAAAATTGGCAAGACCGACATGCACGGAAATACTCAAAATCTGCCTTTGAGGTGTTGTTTTAAATTTTCTGTACACAGGTATTATAGCCTAGTAGACGGTCAGTAACTGTTGTAACATTTGCTTTACCACAACAAGAAAGTGTGTGACAGTGTTTAGATTACTGGTAGTTAGTGTTTCCCTACACAAACAAGACTAGGCCTAAGCTACCAATCAGCTTAGGCTATGGTATTTCATTTGTTTTTTCCACAGACCATTACCGTATTTTGGTCAATAAATAACATCAGATACTGGTATACTTTTCTGACCAATTTCGATGATCAATTGAAACCTTTATGATAGAAATATATGTACTATAAACGGTAAAAAAAAACCGGTAATACCCATTGCTAAAAATAGCATTTCCGGGAAATTTTGCTAAAAAAATGGCGGCGTGTTGGAAATAACGATATAGACCTAGTAAGTGAGTTTTTATCAAGAAATATCGGAGATTTCGAAGGAAATATTGTATGATATATAGAAATTAATGTAATTAGAGGCCTAGCATTGTGGTAAGTACGCTCTAGATTGCTGGTGAGCCCTAGTCATTTTATCCTGGCTTAATATATCGGGACATGTGACTGTAATTTTTTTTAAAGTGTTTTTCTCCATTTTTACTGTGATTTGGACGTAATTTTTTTTTAAAATTTGATGTTACTCGATTATAAGACGAAGAGTATGAAGACATCTCTGTTTATTGTCCAAAAATTCTCGGGTTATACATGGAATTTAACGGTAACAATATTACAGAAAACATCTGGACGCCACAGAGATGTGGTTTTATAGAAGAATGTTGAAAATATCATGGACAGCTAAAATGAGTAATGCTATAATTCTACAACTGGTCAACTCAAATAGAGAACTTATTAACTGTATTAGAAGACAACAATCACAGTTTCTGGCTCATGTCATGAGAAGAGGTGGGCTGGAGAACATTGTAACAACTGGAAAGTTCGAGGGTAAGAGAGACAGAAGAAGACAACGTGAGAAAATGTTGGATAGCTTGAAATCATGACATGAGGCAGAATCATCAGAAACTATATTTAAATGTATAACAAATAGAGGACTGTGGAGGGACATGATCGTCTACGATGGCAGGCATGGTACCAATAAATGAAAAAATAGCAAGAAAATATTGAGATGCATAACACTACAGTAAAACTATATCAGAGATTAAAAATATTAAAACACACAAAGTAAGATAGTTTTGCAAAGCAATAAACCATACAAAATCAAAATTTTGATTGCAAAGTATGTTTCCAATATGTACTTCGACACTTTATTTCAATATGTATGTTTTTGTTCCATCTATCAGGACTTGCGCAAAAAGATTCAGGAGATAAATTGGCAGCGGAAAACAGAACAAACGCATGCAGGAGAAAAGCTAAGAGATCTAGAAACTAGCTGGGTTGGACTTGTTAGTAAGAACTATGAAATTGAAAGAGCTTGTGCAGAAATTGAAAAAGAGATTGCAGATGAAGAACAAAAACAATCAAGGAAAGGAAGAAAAAGACCCCATGAAGATTCATGAGCTGTTTATCTTTAGTGAGAAAAATAGAAATCAATTTTCAAAATGTATATGGTCCTTTCCCTGAATGTGTTCGTGCCTACAACATATTTCACCTGTTTACAGAATGTGAGTGAAGTTAGATAGTATGCACGCGTTAATTCCCAGTGTGTTTTTGCATGCACGGTAGACATTGTTAATGAAATTTCATCGTTAATGAAATAACGTCATTAGCAGACCCTTTCACCAGAAAAAACAAAATGGCTAATGTTAACGGAAATTAAATTATGTCATGATTTGATACCACAAATGTGTATTGGAGTAGATGGGATGACCCAAGAGTTTAGGAGGGGGTAGGGGTAGACTTAGATCTTATTCTAACCCTAGCACACACACCACCCCCACCTCTGTACTTCTGTATCTAAAAGGGAGAAATAAACTGATTATGCCACAAATGCGCACTGGAGGAGGAATGCATGATACTAGAATTTTGCAGTGAGGTTTTTTAGTTGTAGGGTTAGATCTAATTCTCCCCCCTCCTAAACTCTATTCCGAATCTCAAGGGAGATATAAGCTGTGTTGCTTCCTTATCATTTGAAGGTATTGATACAGCTGCCATTTCGTGAATAGAAAATGAACCAGCAGAGTGACATCACAACTACTAAACATTTACAATCAGACAATTATTTTAAAACTATGAGCGCTGGGTGGCACATATTCAGGGAAAGGACCTGTATAATATGCAAGATGATATCCCAAGTCAGTGAGAACTACTACTAAGCAATCAAGTCCCTGGCCCTCAAATGAGCAGAGTATAGGATACAGAAAAATTTCTCTCAAGTCTGCCCGGTCCTGGATTTCTAGTTCGTCTTTCTATGTGGTGACAATATCATTGAGATCTTTCATGGGTTCTCTTCGTCAAGTTGCTCTGAGCCTTCTGTTTTCATTCTCAAACAGCTTAAAATTAGCAGGATACAGTCTGGGGAACAGAATGCATTGTGTCATGGTTCACAGTTATGCTGCGATATCTGCACCCATCGGCCTGACACATCCAACTTCAGCATGGCTTCTGTATCACTTTGACCCTATATGGGATGGAACAGCCAACTTCACCCTATAACCTCCTTAGTTGCCTCCTATGTCATGCATGGAAGGTAAACTATGTGGCTATTATTTGCTCCCCTTTCATACCCATCAAATCACAAGCTATGGCATATCCTATCATGCAAATTGTCTCATTGTACAATCCATTTCCTTGATATGATTTGCTGGTAGATTCATGTCCTTTTTTTATCCAAATCTTATCATTCTTGGCATTACATTGTTGTCATATAATGTTCAAGAAACTGTTCATAAATTGTTTAGTTTATGTTCATAAAAGATTGTTGCCAATGTTTAGTTCATGTTCATAAAATACTGTTGCCAATGTTTAGTTTATCTTTGTAGAGAACTACTACCAGTTCTGAAACATTTGTTGGCAAAATATAAAAAATGGTAAAGAGAAAAGCTATGTATCATTTCTTCTTTTCAATGTTCATTCTCAAACTCCCACTGGATCTCTCTTGTAGCAGGACCATGGTCCCACTATATTTCCAACAGGATATAGTCTGATGATGATGATGATGTTCGTCCGTCGTGATCGACGATGACCAAAAACTCAACCATAATAATAATAACAATAAATAATAAAGTTAATAGTGCGTTTTTAAATGACTAGCAAGTCCAATAATAGTCTAGAGAATGGAAATGCATTGTGTTGCTGTTTTATTTGCACCAATGGCCTGACACATCTGTCTTTAGCAGCATGTATCATTTAAACTTTAATATTAACATAAACAGATCACAAACTAAAAGTGGGAATTATAAAATGCTACATCTATTCTCAGAATTAACAGCCTAAGAATTCCCCATCAGTCACTATATTTGGTGCCACCCGGAATAAGAAGAAGAGGGAGAGCTAGAGAAACTTTACGAAGAACCATTAATAGAGAAGGCATGTCAATGAACCTAAACAACACGCAAGAATTGAAAGACCTGGCAAGACAAAGACAGAAATGGAAAGCTATGGTTTCTGTCCTATGCACCGCCTATGGCCCTGGAGGAACATAACATCTATTCTACATTAATGCATGGCAAAAATACATGGATAATGAAAAAAACAACTAGAAGATCGAATTAGTGTGTTTGACATGTGGATATACAGTGGAATCCCATTATAACGAATTGGTTGGGCGTGACAAAATATGTGCATTATAACCGAAATTCATTATATACGGTAATAACAATTATTAACATACTTTATACCCTTTTCAATTATTGTTTCTCTTGTGCATTATTTTTACATGACATAATGACTGCCTGTCAACTAAGAGAATGGTATATACATTTTCTGTTACTCACCTCTCCTCCAAGTATCAGTTATTTCTTGTGAAACAGATACACATATCTAGTCTTGCTGCCAGTTACATTTGCTTTCACAATAATTTAAAGTTTCTCTTTCACCAACCAAGACTTCATTTAAGGTCAGTATTTCAGCATTTTTTGGATAAGAATAGATTGTGTTTCCTCAACATCGGAGAATTAACACGCTAATCGAACATTGTGTGTTTAGTTCAGGTAAATGGAATTTAAGGTTACCTGCCAACACAATCAACCCTCCCATCCTCCCTTTTCCAGATTTCAGTGCTTATTGTTGTGTGTGACCAAATGACCATCAACAATATCACAGTGAGGTTTCATTTGAACATGCCTCATAAGTCCTGTGGGCTAAATTAGAAATTATTCAACTTGATACGTTTGATTTTTCCCGTGACTTTCATTGGCTGTTGACAAACAGTGATCAATTAAATTACTGGAAAAGACAAATGCCTCACTTTAAAAGGATGGGCAAGATAGAACAGCCAGACTATATTCCACACTTGATGTTGGGCACATCTGTATTGATAATGTATCCTATTCAGGACATAGCCATCAACCCAGCATTTTTTGGCTGCAGTGATTTGTTTTCCCTGTCACACCCGTACAGTACTGAATAGGGCTTTGTCCAAATAAGCTGCCAGTAAACATGTCATGCTGTTTCTGGGTGAATGCCTCACACGCACCAGTCAAAAGTTCAGAGATTACCTTTTCCCCCAAAAACAAATTGTAAATAGTTCATCATACAGGGATATGTGTTTAAATGAATTTGTTATTTAAAAAAAATATTAACTAAGATAAAGAGGGAAAATAATCTTCAGCGTTCATTCTCAAACTCCTGCTGGATCTCTCTTATAGCAGGACCATTGTCCTACTAGACTTCCAGCCGGATGCAGTCCAGAGAATGGAAATGCGTTGAGTCGCCGTTCCATTTGCGCTAATGGCCAGACACATCCATCTTCGACGGGGGGAAATAATTAGGGATTTTGTAGTGTTTTTAAAGAGGGAAATTCTTTAAAACCGGATTCGTTGTGGCAGGATTCCACTGTATAGAAGAATCGGGAGAACTTCATGGAAAGAGAGGAAAACGAACAAGGAGGCTCTGACAATATTCTTATGAAAAATGAACTATTAAAGGAAATAAAGATCAAATAAATCAACTATTTTGGACTTCACTTAAAAAACATCACTTCTTGAAGACCTTACTTGAGGGTAGAGTTGAGGTGCGCAAGGCATAGTCAGAGATTCAAGTGGGAGTGAAATATCATGAGATGGACAGGTTGCATCTTAGCAGAGTGCACCACCAAAGCAAATGACGGGATGATGGATGTCTGTTGCAGCCAACCTTCACTGCGGAGACAGCACTTGGTCATGATGACCATTTAATCAGCTCTTCTTGTCCTTCTTATGTGCTAGTTCTCAAACTCATGTATATTAACAGTTAGTCCAAAGAATGGAATACATTATGTCTTGGTTTACAGCTTCACTGCAATATCTGCACCTTTCAACAAGACACATCCTACTTTGCATGGCTTCTTGATAATTTTTACTCAATGGGATGGAACAGCCATCTCTACCACACAAAACCTTCGTATTCGCCTTTTACAACACGCATTTCAGATTTCAGTGCCGCTATTCTTTACTCACCTTTTTAGGTCCTGGCTACACACAGGTAAAAGACTTGCCTGACAGTGTTGACATCAATAAATGTAATTAAAAAAAGGTACTCGTGTTAATACTGTAATCTTAACAGTGTTTTGTCAGGGCCTAAAAGGTGAACAAAGAATACTGATCTGCCATGTATGTTGTAAGAGATGAGAAAACAATTTGCTGCAACAGTCAAGACTTATGCCATGTGTTTCACACAATTTTTAGGTATGATGCTGTGCGAGTTATAATTTTAAGAAAACTTCTTTTTAAATTAACCAATAATGTTAGGGCTGCGAAACTTTCATAAGATGTAGCGAAGAAGAAGCTTTCCAAAAACAGTTAATCTCAAGCTTTTATTGTTCTTCTTCTCGTTCGGAGTTTGACATGTCTACACAGCAAGTCCTGTTTTCTTAATAAATGCTGCTGTATTTGAAAGCTCCTCAGTGCTCCCATACATCTTTCTGTGGATATCCATCTCTGTGGGCCAGTGTTCTTCCCTTAACTGGTTTAGTGTAATGCAATCTTGCAGGATATGTTCATCTGTCTATGCTGCCTGCCCAAATAGGCACAGTGGTGATGGTACCAATTTTAGTCTATTTAAGTGGCTGTTTAATCTGTTGTGTCCTGTTCTGGGGCGGAAGATAATAACCTGCTCTGTTGAGATAGTGGTAATTGTCTTTTGGGTGGTCGACTTTCCTGATGGCTTTGATGATTATCTTCTTTTCTTGGTAGGTGATTTCTTGGTCTTTTTGTTCCTGTGTTGCTCCATCCTTTGCCAGTCTGTCTGCCTCTTCATTTCCTGGTATGCCACAGTGGGATGGTATCTACTGTAGTACTACCCTTCTTTGGATGCTCACTTCTCGCATGGCTTTCTTCAGGTCTGGCAGTTTATCACTGTCAAGGGCTTGTAGGACAGACATAGCATCAGTAAGAAATACCACCTGCTGGCATTGACTTGTGTTTTTAATTATTTCTGCAGCAATGTTTAAAGCCTGTACTTCTGCAGAGTAGTTGGAGCAGAATATCCCAGTCAGTGAACATGCGGATTCATTTTCTTTTTCTGGATATTTGATGTACACGCCAGCACCTTCATTATTTGCTGATCTGTCATTATGTACTTGTATCCACGCTTCTCTGGGGTACATATCTTCAACCATGTTGCATACTATTGTTTTCTTTTGAAGATTATTCAGTTCTATCATAGTGTGGTAGTTGTTTATGGTGGTTCTGATAGTGAGATTTGGGTATTGCTCACACGGAACTGGAAAAAGTAAGCATTTATTGAAAAGGTATCATTCAGTAAAAACTCAGAATCAGTCATTTTGTACCAGAGTACCATCAGATGTACCATCCATTTTATACCAGTGTACCATCCATTTTGAAGTGTTCATTGAATTTATCCAATAATTGGCGTCACCACATTGGAATGATACTTTTTATAAACCGAAGTTACACATTAATGTTGTTCATTCATCACAAGTGATGATCACCATTTGTTAATCCACTTTTAAAATTTGATTAGAATTATGTCAGTTCATAAATGTCTAATAAGCCCTATTCAGGTCGAAAATGTCCTTGTGTAATTTCAGCATGGAATGACCACTGTAGATGGGTTTTTTTTATCTACCCGTGACTTTTTAGCAACTCTCCGCTGTTGAGCTGCTGCACTTCTCCTCTTTTCACAAGGTGCTGCGCCTTTTTATTGGACTATAGATCACCATGGAGCTCTATTTTGTGCATGTTCTTCCCATGTCTCTGCATCTATTTCAAAAGACACAAATAGAGATGTAGAGTCAGCCAAATTAATCAAAAGTAATATTCATGGATGACAAAAGTAATATTCACGGGTGACAAAGGTAATATTCATGAATGACAAAAGTAATATTCATGGATGACAAAAGTAATATTCACGGGTGACAAAAGTAATATTCATGGATGGCAGAGGTAATATTCATGAATGACAAAAGTAATATTCATGAATGACAAAAGATGTCAGTGGTATTGAAAAAGACTTTGTGCTTGAACTATTTTTGTCATCCGCTGCAGCAAAAGTGCTTTACAGGTTTTAGGGATGGGTTTGGTTGCCTACATCCAATTCAGGATCAAAGTGATCCAGAAACCATGCTGAAATCGGATGTGTTATGCTGAAAGGCAAATATATATATATATATATATATATATATATATATATATATATATATATATATATATATATATATATATATATATATTGCAGCTAAGCTGTTAACCATAACATAACTCGTTCCTTTATCTGGACTGCATGCTACTATTTCGTATGAGCTTCAAAATGAACAAAGAAGTAGAATACCGTAAGTTTCTGGGTGTTAGTGTCTCTAGTTTCTGGGTGTTAGTGTCTCTAATGTATAACAAGAAAATATGACACTAGAGAAGTTGAATACGTTGGAGAGAACTTAGACCTGTAGGCTATATATGGCTTCTGCATTCACTCTCAAACTCCTGCAGATTAGTAGGATGTAGTCCAGAGAACAATGCGTTGCCATGGTTTATAACATTGCTGCGATATCTGCACTGTTCTGCCTGACACATCAGAGTTTAGCATGGCTTTGTATTACTTTGGCCCTATATGGGATGGGACAGCCACCTCTTACGACATGCATGAAAGGTAAACAGTGTTGCTAGTCTTTGCTCCCCTCTTGGGCACAGGCGATATATGGCTAACAAGATTCATTTTACCTTAAGTAAAATTTGTTGTGTGATTCATGAAAGCTCAAGTTTTCTAGTCTAGTGGTTCAAATTTTTCAATGCCAAGTTTCAGCAATTGGGTACCAGATCAAATCTTGGAAAATAAAGGCTGCAGGTGCAACACTGACCACATCATCACTCATATGCTGAAGGCCACTGAAAAAAAGGCATAACGCTTGATTTCATATGTAACATCATACTGTGAAAAGGGAATTTACTTAATGTAATTTTTTACTACAAATATTCTTTAGCGTTCATTCTCAAACTCCTGCCTGATTTCTCTCGTAGCAGGTCAATGGTCCTAGTAGATCTCCAGCAGGATGTAGTCCAGAAAATGAAAAGTATGTTGTGTCGCCATTTTATTTGCTCCAATGGCTCAACACATCCGTCTTAGTCGGGAAATTATTTTTGTTTATTTTTCTGACCTATCAATCTTCAGCACCATTGTATGGGGTGTCTCTGCTAGTATTTGTTTAGTTCTATCCAAGCGTGCATTTTATCAAGGATGCATTTTATCACCAAGCCTATTTAATATCTACACAGAGAATATCTTTAAAAATATAGAAGAAATACCAGGACTCAAGATCAATGGGAAAATAATTAACAACCTTTGATATGCAGATGACACTTTTCTTTTGGCAGAAAGTGAACATGAACTACAAAGACTAATAGATCAAGTAATGAATATGGACTGGATATAAACATTCAAAAAACAAAAACCATGATAATCAGCAAAAACGCAGAAGAACAGGAGGTAAACATTCAGGGAGAGAAACTACAAGTAAAACAGTATCAATATCTTAGACACATAGTCACAAATGATGGCAGATGTGAAACAGAAGTTAAAAGGAGAATAGGAATGGCTAAAAGTACCTTCAATGACATGAGGAAATTATTAATATCTAAACAAATTACAAACAAGTTAAAAATGAGAATTATAAAATGCTACATCTATTCCATATTAATGTATGGCTCAGAAACATGGACACTAAATAAACAATTAGAAGACAAAATTGATGCCTTTGAGATGTGGGTATATAGAAGAATAGGGAGAACATCATGGAAAGAGAAGAAAACAAATAAAGAGGTGCTAAAAACACTAAATATGAAGAAAGAACTACTAAGAGAAATAAAGATCAGGCAAATAAAATACTTTGGACACATTAAAAGACATGACACCCTATTGAAGACCTTACTTGAGGGTAAAGTAAAAGGGAAGCGAGCAAGAGGTAGGCAGAGATACAAGTGGGAGAGTAACATTACACGATGGACAGGTTACAGTCTAGCAGAGTGCACCACCAAGAGACAGGAGATGTTGGAGATGCGTTGCAGCCAACCTTCGTTGCGGAGACGGCACTTGATGATGATGATCCAAGCGTACTCATTGAATACTTCCATTCGTTAGTTATTCCTCTAGGACCAAAGACGTAGAGTGAATTCAAATCGAATGATAAAATCAGAGAAGAGACACATCAAAATTTCATCACAGATGTTATCAGAAAACGCCGTTGGTCCTACATCGGGCATGTCCTACGCGCAGACACCAATCTCTTGAATGGATACCTACAGGCAAAAGAGCAAGGGGTAGACCAAAAGAAACACTCAGAAGAACAATACTTAGAGAAAGTCTATCTATCTATACGCTGTGTTCTCTGGAGATAGCCTTCTTTTGCGCTGTTTGTAAGCTTGTTCCTGTGGCTTCTTTGATTTCTGATCCATCTTTTACATGGTCTGCCTCTGGCTTTATAACCGGTATGTGTCATGGTCATTTGTGGCATGCTATATGTCGGTAGTCTGGAAGCGTGTGAAAACCACTTGATCTGTTGTCTTTTGATGTGTTCCAATACTGGTATTTTTTTAGTTATCTGTCTGATGTTATCGTTTCTAATTCTATCTCTTAATGACACTCCGAGTATTCTTCGTAGACGTGTCATTTCTGTTGTCACTATTTTTCTTTTGTCTTGTGCTGTCATTGTCCAGGTTTGGCACTGGTAGCATAGTGATGGAATAATAATAGTCTTGTATAATGCAACTTTAGTGTCTATGTTTACATTTTTGTTCTTGAAAATGCGTGTCATCTGTCCTAGGATCTGGTATGTTTTGTTTCATCTATTTTGTATCTCTTTACTTGTTTTCCCTTCACTCGATATAATGCTTCCTAAGTAAGTGAACTCATTTACTTGTTTAAGGTGTTTATCATCGATGGTGATAGGGATATTTATTTCTTTCTTTGCTATTGTCATTATTTCAGTCTTTTCAATATTAATTTTAAAGAAAGTAAAACAACCAATATTCATACTATTCAAGAACTGCACAGAATAGCTTTAAAAAAAGACAGAACTGGAGAGATCTGCCCTATGCGCTAACTTCAGCGCAAAGGGAAAATTAATGAAAGACGTAGAGGAACAAATATGGAGATGTCATAAATTTCCATGTCTCGCGTTTCATTGCAATTTTTCTTATGTCTTTATTGTTTCTGATACCAAAGTTTGTCTTGTAATAGTTCAACCTAAGGTCTCTCTTAGATACTTCCATTACAGCATGGAAATATTGCTCTGATGTCTTATTCTGCATTCATTCTCAACACCTTAGCTGCAGGGGTATCATTAAGGATACGACGAGCTGTTGCCACAAATTTGCTGAGATCTTTTTCCTAGTTTCTCAGGGGAACAATTCGTCTGTTAGGGGTGAGTTATATAGAACACAGGTACTGCTTACGACGGATGTGTCGGGCCATTGACGCAAATAAACCGGCTACACAACACATTTCCATTTTCAGGACTACATCCTGTAGGAAATGTAGTTGGCCCATTGTTCTGCTACAAGAGAGATCCAGTGGGAGTTTGAGAATGAACGCTGAAGAAGAAGAACACAAGTCGAATGTATTTGTCCGACAGCAGTTAAACAAACTTGCAGGTTATCAAGAACCATGTTTGGCGGTGGTGAAATGGCGTTTTTGGTTTGGACATGTAACGAGACATGACTGTTTAAAATTATTTTACAAGGAGGAGAGGAGGGAAGAGAAAATCCTGGATTGATAGCGTCAAGGAATGGTCTGTGTGGGATTTTTCTACACTTCTCCGAATAAATGACGACAGAGTTGGGGGTAACTGTGCTGATGTATCCAGTGTGGCAGCATTACGATCCTGCCGGGTTATTGGTCTTATATGCAGTGCATATGGTTGTGTGAAAATGAGAGTTGTAACGGCTCAATGGCAGAGGCTAGCATGAAACTTAGGGCAGATCATACATCGTAAAAAGTGATTATTCCATACATAAACTGTACAATGACCTTTAGTACCTCAAAAAATGGTGTGCCTTTCAGACGTTCACGTGATGACATCATGATTAAACCAGCTGACAAGGGTGGCACTGTAGTTGTGTGGCAGAAGGACCTATATATCAAAGAAGCAACACACCAGTTAGAGGACTTGGATTTATATCGTCCATGTGCTAAGGATCCAATTTTAGCACATAATGAAAAAAGTGGACAAAACTCTTCAATAACTTATTAACAGCAACCAACTCCCCAGGAGTGCTCTCAAACTTCAGATTATTAAGAGCAATGTGGGCTCTCCTGTTCTGTATCTACTTTCTAAAATACATAAGCCAGACCGATTGTTTCCGCCTGTTCTTGTCCTACTGAACTGATTTCTTAGACAGTCTTTCAACCTCTTGTCGCATATCTTCCATCTTACCTTAAGGACACTAACCATGCTCTATCCATTTTTTCTTCAATTGTTCTCGATCCTCTACACATCTATCACACATTTCTTCTAGATGTTGTTTCCCTCATAATGATGGGCTTCTGGCCTTACAGTTCTTTCTTAACATCAATCCGCATAAGTCTATTGCTACTGCCACTATTCTTCGACTAGCTCAATTACTCATTACCTTGAATTATTTTGAATTAAATGGACACTTTTTTGATAAAATTAGCGGTGTAGCAACGGGTACTAAGATGGGACCCAGCTATGCTTGCTTATTTATGGGTCGCCTTGAACATCTTATCTTTACCACATTTCAGGGCCCTGTCCCTTACATATTCCATTGCTACATAGACGATACTGTCAAATCCTATTCTTCTTTATACATTTCTATGTTCCCTGTATCTATTTGTAGGCCCCGCTCCTACGTGAACTATTTTCTATCCCTTCCCCTTTTATCTCCTGTTCCCCACTTAGACCTTACTTGAGGTTAAAGTCAAGGGGAGGCGAGCAAGATGTAGGCAGAGATACAAGTGGAAAGTAACATAACGCGATGGCAGTCTAGCAGACTGCACCACCAAGACAAGAGACAGGGGATGTTGGAGATCCGTTGCAGCCAACCTTCGTTGTGAAGACGGCACTTGATGATGATGATGATGATTACTCCGCGGAGTACTTTTCTGTGTTCAGAATATAATTTACGTTCAAGCCAAGGTTACCACTGAAATTTTCAGAAATAACATCGGATTGTCCTGCGGAAAACCCCATATGATTTTTTGGGGCCAAAATTGTCTATTGTCTTTCCCCAAGTGGTTTGTGATTCACTCTTGCCGTTCAGCGTAGGGATGATTGGAGCTCGAGCTTGCGTTCTAAAGTCAGGTGTGTGGCCTTTGTTGTGCTATGATCGTGTATGTTCAGGATGTCCCTGACGTTTTCTATCCATCTTTTCCAAAATACATTTAGTAGGCCCATGTTATAAAAGGCTGCTTCAATGATATGTGCGTACAACTTTAGATCAAGTAGAGTGATGTCAATTTGTGTTTATCTCTGAACTATTATTTAATTTTATTATTTTTAAGAAAATCACAATTATAAAATGACTTTACTGCCAATCTAATATTTTAAATGAATGCTTCTTCTGCGACAAAAACTATGCATCCAGTCCTTTATTGATCATGTACATAGCTTTTTGTTTTAGGTCTCCATAGATTCTCAGTTGCTACATGCTGAATGACATAAAAATATGAGACCAGAACATCTAAGGACGTTTCCTGATGCCATGGCGATGATATGATGACAAACCAGGGGATCTCCCTGTCATAGTGTTTAGCTATTCGCTTTGTGCTCAAGAGTTCGCGGGTTCAAATCCCGCTTGCGACGTCTTGTTTATAAAGTTGAATTGTACGGAAATGCCTGGAGATTATCACTTGAAGTTATGGAGTTAGATCTGAGAGCTACGGAATTAGAGCTGAGTGGTAGTCTCCGAATGTAACGTGCCATTTTGTTGTTTAAAAAAAAATTCCGGGTCGTGATTTCTCGCTTGGTACGACCAAACTTCCAGTCGACTCATCTGTAAATGAGTACCTGACGCATTAGTTAGGGCAGGTAAAGATAGCAAGGAAGGGAACAGGCCATCCTACCTAATAGTTGCTGCGGCTTAGTATAGAAGAGCTATCTCCATCCCCACGGTAAATTGCTGCCATGGGACCTGCCTTTACCTTTAGATTATCACAACTTGTTTTTCAGATACTCTTTTGTGGGCACACAATGCATGGAAAGAGTGTTATTGGAAGGGGGGGGGTAGAAGGCAGAGGCCAACTAAGATGTCGTCGGACAAGGAATATTCAGGAATGCATGCACGTGTCGCTGGAAGAAGCGGGACAGCTTGCCAGATATCGCGAGGATTTCAGAAGATTCATAAGGTTCTGGAAATAATGCGTCACGTGACACACTATTGTGGGTTAGATTGTCGTTCTGTGAACTGAAGCTGGAACAGTTCTGTCCTGTGTATTCTAGTGTATATCTTGTAGATGCGAGGATTTACTGGCAGTCGCTGATGCCGATTCGGTTTAAATGTGCCTTTAGACGACAGTGTCCAGTCTAGGTCGAAATATTGTGATTTGTTCGATCTTGGACTCTACAAAACTCTTTAAAACATATATTTTAGCAGCAAAATATGTCCAGTTGTAGGCATTTAATGTTCTTTAAATATTAAAAAAAAATTTTCGATTTATAGTGATGCTTGTTACAGTTGTTTCTTGTAATTGCTGTCACATTAATGTCGATAACTTATCTGTCTGGGAGATTATATGTATGAATTGACAAAGTTAGATGTAGATTGCGATGTTTCAAAATCTATGTATATCTCCTCAGACTGCATACTTCGCTCATATCTTTAAACAATCCTTGAGAAAGACTAATAGTAGCCTACAGCAACCCAGAACAGTGCGGTAGACTTTCTCAGTATGATAAAAGTCTTCGAAATGCCGTCTCTTTAAATGATTTTTCTTCGAAATGCCGCCCCCGACAATGTATTTTTATTGGTGCCGCCTGCTGCTGTCGCCTCTCTGCATTTTAGCACGGCACGGCCCTGTAGCATCCTATTAATTGGCAGTTGTTTGACCAGGCTAATATTAGTTGGGAAATATTTGTTACATACAAAATATTGATTACATTGTATTTGTTTTTTATTGAATTAAAATAAGGATAGAAGATGGCAGAATCATCATCAGGTGCCATGCCGGGTGGCGTAGGCGGTCATAGCTCTCCACAGCTCTCTGTCCACAGTATTATGTATCAAAGTCGTTGTTGTTTCTTTGCCGTGCCAGGCTGTCAAACTGTATAATATTTTCTCACGTTGTCGCCCTCTGTCTCTGGTGCCTTCAATCTTGCCGTTTGTGATTATGTTCTCTAAACCTGCCTGTCTCATGAAGTAGCAAAAAAAAAAAGAAGATTGCATTTTTCTTATATTGTTGATTAAGGTCTTTTTCGCATTAAACTCTTTTAACACCTCCACATTCGTTTTTCTGGCAGTCCATGGTATTCTCATCATTCTTCTGTAGAACCACATCTCTGTTGCCTCCAATCTCCCACTTTCCAGTTTGTTTATTGTCCAAAACTCGCACCCATATGTTAGTATAGGGGTTATATAGCACTGCAGAACTCTCTTTCTCACCTCTAATGACAAGGTCATATTACACAGTATATTTTTCATTTTTCTGAATGTTGTTTTTGCCTGTCCTATTCTGCATCTTATTTCTGTTGAACTTCTTCCGTCTGCTATAATAATTGTACCTAGATATTTGAATTGGTGGACCTGTTTTAATACTATATCATTCACTATGATCTTGCAAGGTGTGTTATTTTCTTTCTTTGAAATAACCGTTACTTCTGTTTTCTTGATATTTAGGAAGAGACCTTTCTCTTTGCTTTCTGTGACTACTACTTTAATTAAGTTTTGAAGGTCTTCCTCACTTTTTGCAATCAGAACAGTGTCATCCGCATATCTCAAATTATTTATGTTATATCCTCCCACTGATATTCCTGAGATATCTACTATTGCACGCAATATGTTTTCACTGTATAAAGAGAACAGGTCTGGTGAAAGCACGCATCCCTGTCTGACTCCTTGTTTTATTTGTTGAAAAGGGCCAAATTGATTTCCTACTCTTATTGCTGCTGTTTGTTGCCAGTACATGTTCTTGATTATTCTTAAATCCTCGCTGTCAATGTTCAGATTCTCTAGCATGTGTATAATTTCGCTATGTTTAACTTTGTCAAAAGCTTTAGTGTAGTCTATAAAACAGAGGTACATATCTGTTTTTACCTCTATAGACCTCTCTATTAGTGTTCTCAATATATAAATATCATTGTTGGTACCTTTGCCTTCTACAAAACCACATTGTTCTGGACTTATTTCTGATTTTATTTTGTTTCTCACTCTCTTCATGATGATTCTGAGAAGTATTTTGGTTATTTGGCTCATGAGGCTGATTGTACGGTGTTCTTCACATTGGGTGGTCACCGGTTTCTTATGTAATGCAATGAATATGGACCTCATTAAGTCATCAGGTATGTTTCCGCTGTTATATATGTTATTCAGCAATTTTGTGATTATTTCAACTCCAAAGTCATCTAAAGCTGCTAATTCTTCTAATGTGATATTGTCTGGACCTGGGGATTTGCCATATTTCATGTGTCTTAGTGCCTCCCTTACTTCTGCTGTGAGTATTGATGGACCTTCGCCGTTATCTTGTATGTTTATTTCTGGTCTATTGTCCTCATAAATTTCTTTGATATATTCTGACCATCTCAGTACTATGTGATCTATTCCCATTAATACCTGCCCTGTCTTAGATTTTAGACACCCTTTAACTGTTTGCGTTCTCTTTCCTGTTATCATCTCAACAGGATGGCATAATACCAAATTAAAATAAGGATAGAAGATAAAGATGGCAGAATACCGAATTAAAATAAGGATAGAAGATAAAGATGGCAGAATACCGAATTATCTACATTAAGAAGAATTAAGTCTGGAAAAATATATTAGGGTCCATCTGTACTTCAGTACAAAGACTTGTGCGAACGCGATATGCATGATGCATGCATTGATACGGAATCGTGGGAACATGATGCCATGGATTGTATTGCATGGAGGAAAAAGATTAGGAATGTATAAAGATACAGGAATTTTTTTTAGCAGTAAGTTAAAGGGCTGCATGTCTAAGAAGACACAACAGCACACGATAGTACAAGCGTGTCAGTGATTCCTTTTATATTCGGCGGAAGACAGTTGTGGCTCAGATTTGTGAGTTACATCCATCATCGACATGGATCGTAGAGTATATTTCTTATTGCACAACAACACTACTATCGTTAGGAAAGATGGAAAGTTGCATACTACTACTATCACCAGGAATTACGAGAAACTCGCTCGTACTGTTCTTATTTGCAGTGGGGTTGTTTTTCGGGTGTAAGTTTTATACATAGGAGGCTTCAGCTTTCGGTTTAATGCAATGCCTATTGAAAAAGTTATCTACTCGGAGGTAGTCTATGTGTTAAACAAGCCCGTGGATACGGTATTGAAATCCGCCCCCCCCCCTTTTATATAAGCTCCTCTTACTGAAGATGGTATCTGCTGGCCTGGTTACGAGTTGGTATTATTCCTGGATCGTCCCCTAGGTCCTGGTTACTAGAGATTTAGTATTTTTCCTGGGTCGCCCCCTTTGCTCTAAGGTCCTGGTTACGAGATGAGTTGGTATTTTTCCTGGGTCACCCACACTCCCCCGTGCTTTTTTTCCCCTGTAGAAAGACACCTCCAGTGTCCCTATGTCCTGGTTGCGAGACGAGTTGGTATTTTTTCTAGGTTTTCCCATGTGCTTCTTTTACCTGAAGACTCACTTCCCTGTAGGAAGATACCCCCAGTACCCTTAGTTCCCAGACCTAAAATTTCTTGTATGGGTCGTGTTGAGCAACGGCGACAGTCGAATTTAACTTGGGTCGCGACGTTTTCGTACTTACGTAAAGCACATGTTTATATAATCGCTTCAATCAGATACGACAGACTATAACTAAAACTAGTGGGAAATGATGTGGTACACAAGAAAACATACAATTTACAATACACAAATCATATTCAACGTTTCAACCAAAAGGTCTTTATCAAGATACACACAAAACATCAAAAGACGATGAATGGAAAAATTATCACAACAAACAAACGTATCCAACGGAAATATGGAAATATGCATGGACGTTTTCGTTGACGAGGTTGCAGTGTCGCCAAACACGTCCGAGCCTGTGATTGGAACTTTGCATTTCACTAGCACCGTCCTTGTTTGCCATTGATTGCCTTCCAATTCATCGCCAAGCATGGTCAGTGTTGTGACTCTTTGCCATTGCGTCTATCACCCAAGGAGTGTGTGGATTACGCCTATATCGGACGAGCAGTTTCGCAGTCTGCGAACAATTCTCGATAATAAGAAAGACATCATTGCCCCTCTGGTCATTGGGCACTGAGCCAAATTTTTGTAGTGAGTCTGGTTGGGCAACGTCGGCAGTCCAGTTGAATTTTGATTACCTCGTCTTCAAAGACAATGCATTGCTTCCTGTCTACGTTGCTCATAGCATCGAAAGTCGAGTCTCAGCATTTCTTTCGTCAGAGTTTGAAAAATATGTACTCCCGACATTTTGTGGACACTTTTTCCTTGTGTTATGGGGAATTGTATTCAATGGGTTTTTCTCCATACCCAGGAGCACATACTCACTTATCGTGATCAAAACTTGAATTATCACTTCTACTGTTAAGGGGGTCAATTATGGTGAGACGTTTGCTAATGGACACATCGTTTTGACTACGCGTGTTCTCGACCATGAACAACACTTTAGCCGACCGGTCTCGTGCTTGACAATTGGGAATTGGTTGCAACTTTAGCTTTTCCCTTACACAACGCTGCCCTCTAGCGCGTGTTGCCTTCTCTAGAGGCATTCACCGTGCACCCTAGATGCAGCTACAACGTAGATGCCTATCCATATCGGGACATTGACATTGGTTGCCCCTCCAATGCATTTGCAATCCAGCTGTCCGTGGCAAAATGCATCAATGGGTGTGGGTAGTGTCGTGCGTCAATGTGTATGGATAGTTTCGTGCATCAATTTGTGTGGATAGTGCCGTTGGCTGAGAGCTGACCGAGATATTTCTTATCTTTTTGCAATCAATTATCATTTCATCTGCAGTCACGGACACCATTCCTAAAAGTGTTAGCTTAAAGGTATGTCTGTTCCAGAGTGCACCGCGAGGATGTACTTTTATGATCTTGTCTTTTTGTTAACCATGGGAATCACATAATAGCAATGTGAACCCCTTTATACTCCGCATAATTCGGCTATAACACTTGTATTCGAAGGCATGTATCCATCTCTCCATGTCTGCAGTAAGTGTCTAACTCTCACAACCACACGGAATAATAGAACTAGTGAGTTATACATTCTGATCTTCACTATAACACAGATGTTGTTATTCCATATTATATTTTGTCTTGGCATATCATTCAAGCCCATTTTCAGCCATATATTTAATTATTTAATTCATTGTTGGATTTTTCTAGAGTGCATATGCAGGATCCTAGGTGTTTGATAGTATTTACTTCAAGTTTGTGCCCATTCATCGTGATGTTGGTCTGTGCCTCTGTTGTTAACCAAGATCTTGCTATTTTCGGTGTTAGTTTTCATTTTGTACTTGCTCGTAACGTTTTCCAACTTTTCTTTTAACTCTTGCAGTTCTTGTTCTCTGCCAGTCATAAGATCAATATCATCAGCGAAGCTCGAATTTACAACTCTAAAAATAGGGTACAAGAAAATAATCAGTGTAACTAACTTCTAGAGATAACTGCATAGTTCCTGGAAATATTTGATACAAACGAGTCACAAGAACGTCACTGATGTAGTTTAAACAAGATTTAAATAGAGTAAAACATGATACTGAAATATTGTAAATTTAGTTATAATGCTACACATATGTAATTTTTTAATGGTAGAAACCTAGATTGGACCAAGAAAAAAAAAAGCACTTCAGAAGTCAACAAAAAAAAACACCAGATAAAGTGGAAAAGACATCAGCTGTGGCATCACTTGTCTTAGATCTAAAAATATGGAATGGAAATTTTCACAAAATAAACCAACCAACACAAAAAAATTGATTCATGCCGTGGGAGGTACCTTCATGACTTCATGGCAACGAATAATGTTTTATTTTACTTATATATACTATTAAACAGTCAGTAAATTGACACTATAATTTCATATGCTATCACCCAAAGTCAAAGAGTAACTTAGTAAGAAATGGAGTCAGCTTGGGCACAGCTTGTTTCAGTGACTGAACTAGAATCGTCAGCAATTCCAGTAACAAAAGACAAGTTTGTCATTGGTAGAAATAACGGTTAGTAAGTAGTAGCGTAAGTAGTAATCGTACTATTTGACATTAGTAGTACGATCTTATTTTCTTTGTTAAGAAAAAGCATAGATAATTAACACGCGAATGTCGATGTGATATCACACATCGGAAGAAGATAGATAGTTAAATTATCACTTTTGGGCTACCCACTTTTGAATTGATTTGATCAATTTGATGAACAGATGATACGAAGAATCTTAGTAAGATAGATACTACTACTGATCCCTAATGGTAAGTTAAGAAACTTTAGATACTAAGGATAGAGATGCATGGTGGGATGTGTAATTTATAAATTACCAGTCAGATACCTAATTTGGGTTCATTGCGGGATAATGTGTGTGTCTTAACTACACTAACACACATTCCAACTTTTTAATATTAGGTGTGATTTCATACAGCTTCTGTGATGCAGAGATTAAAAAAAAATATGCAGCGTCTGCTACCGATCATTTGAACTTTGCTCGCCGGATCCTCACGGGTCTTCCAGGGTGGGGGTGAGGCTCTCAGCGCGTTGCACGCTGATTGATGAATGCTGCATTGTATGCGCCTATATCGAAATTTCATTTCATTAAATAATGTATGGTTTGTTTTCTTAAAAGCATGAACACTTTAGACCATAAAGTACCCTAATAAAAATTAATTTAATAATTAATAGTTGCACACAAAACCTAGGTCTGGTAGATTCTTCTTCAGCGTTCATTCTCAAACTCCTGTTCGATCTCTTTTGTAGCAGGACAATGGTCCTACTAAATTTCCAGCAAGATTTAATTAGATAGTTTCAGATAAACCTGCGCTGTATCACCAATGTATTTGTGCTAATAACGTTGTAGCCATAGATAATTATTAGCTTCTAAAGTTAGTTAACTGTAAGTATTTATGATAAATAAGAAACAAACAATACAAAAATAAGAAATTGTATTTTTTTTTATATACAATAAAGCCACTCATTATTTTCATTTTGTATTAGATTATAGGAGACTACATAATTCCATGCAGTTTCCTTCGATATTGGTGCTCTCTTTGTTTGTCTCTTTCTTGATTAAACCTTTTAGTCGAAATATCTATTTGTGTCAAACCTGGACAATAACAGCACAAGACAAAAGGAAAATAGTGAGAACAGAAATGACCTTTCTGCGAAGAATACTCGGAGTGTCATTAAGAGATATAATTAGAAACGATAACATCAGACAGATAACCAAAACAATACCAGTATTGGAACACATCAAAAGACAACAGATCAAGTGGTTTCCACACACTTCCAGACTACCGACAGATAGCATGCCACAAATGGCCTTGACACATAGACATAACGGTTATAAAGCCAGAGGCAGACCATGTAAAAGATGAATCACAGAAATCAAAGAAGCCACAGGAACAAGCTTACAAACAGTGCACAAGAAGGCCATCTCCAGAGAACTCTTCCACCCCTGACGCCGCAAGGCAAACAATGGCCACAGTGTATAGATAGATCTATTTGTTCTATGTTAGATTTTCTCTAAGACCTTTTTGGCCCATTTTATAATTTTTATATATTTACCTATCTATAGATATATGAAGACACTCTGTCAAAGATGGATGTGTCTGGCAATTTGTGCAGATAAAACAATGACACAATGCATTTCCATTCTCCGGATTGCATCCTGCTGGAAGTCTAGTGTCATCAGTAGCCGGCTACAAGAGAGAGGAAGTTTGAGAATGTACACTGATGAAGAAACTGATCAAGCAACATCTTCTCAGCGTTTGTTCATATGTTTCTGCATATTAGCAAGAGGTAGTACGTAGAATGGAATGCATTGTTTCATGGTTTACAGCTTGGCTGTAATATCTGTGAGCTGCTATACTGATTTATTGAAACTGTGAAAGGAGAACATGAAACTGTCCAGTGTGTGCTGATAATCTATACTCATAGCACAATATTTTTCTTCATATTCTTTTGCATTGAGGCCAAAATCTGTTCTCCAAGGACTCAAAATGTGTATGTCAATATTACATGATTCTTCCGTACCAGGGATCATGTTCTAAAAAATGATGGCACAACCATTGTAAAGTTCGTACTGAAAGTGATCAACTAGTTATGTGATTTCTGGTCAATCACTAGATCCTCAGTTGAAAAAATAACTGTGAGCTAAGGCATATTCATAGCTCAATATAGGATTTCTTTTAAACTGGTCATAAGTATATTTTTCCTGTCATTTGATTGGTTATTGCAACACTGTATCCATCTTCGACATGTACAGGAGAGTTCCAATAATTTGTATTCTTATTGGTTTAAAATATTTAATTATTGGATTATAAGAAACGAAAATAGATCTTTCATAATATAACACACAATAGTGCTTGGTTGAAGTGGTATTGTTTTAAAAAATTGATAAGATTTTGTGACGTGAAGTAATTGTAATAAATTCTTATTTATGTGATCAGTAATTGAGTGATCTTTAATATAATTTTGCAGATTGTGACCTACCTCACACTGACAGTAAACTAGTTTCAGGAAAGCACTGTTACATTGAAAGAGATGGCAATGGAAAAGTTTGGCTCTATGATATGAGGTTAATTTACTCTTTATAAAGATTTCATCATCTTTTACTGTCTGAAATATGTTGCTTCAAGTAAATATTGTGGAAATATGTAAATTATTTGTACTTTTCTGAATTTTTCATCATGTTTCATTGCAGAGATATCAGTTGTACTATAGTTTTCTGCATTTATTCTTTAAAACTCCTGCCAGTAAGCAGGATGTAGTCTTGAGATCATTAGTTTTCATATCACTACCTAAGAAACCCCAGGGCTATGGATTGTACATAATACACAACAATAATATTGGTAAGCAACATAACCAAGACACTACTCAAGATAATGTATGAAAGAATTAAAAACAAGATAGACATTGGAGTCGGTGAAGAACAGTTTGGTTTTAGGAAAAACAAAGGACCAAGACAAGCTGTACTTAGTATCCGACTATTGACAGATATATACACGGAAGACTAAAACATTATCTATATTTGCTTCATAGACTATAAAAGAGCTTCAACAGAGTCTAACATGAAAAATTAATTGAATGCCTTCAGGAAATAGGCATTGATAGAAAAGAGATTTACTGATTAGAAATATATATTGGGAACATACTGCATCAATAAGGTGTGAAAACTATTTATCATCTACATAGAAAACATTTGTAAACAATACAGAAGAAATGCCAGGATTCAAGATCAGTGGGACAATAATAAATGATTGAGATATGCAGATGACACTGTCCATTTAGCAGAAAGTGTACAGGAACTACACAGACTAATAGATGAAATTGATAAAATAAATAAAGAATATGGACTAGATATAAACATAATAAAAAAACAAATGCCATGACAATTGCAGAACAGGTGCTAAACAAAGTGAGTTATTTTGGACACATGAAAGACAGTGTAAAATTGAAGTTTTATAAATTTTGCGTACTCTCATCAAAGCGTACTTTCAGAGCGTAGTGACAACAATATTGTGCTCAATATGCCCTCTCATTATGCTCAATATGGTATCTTTTCGACTCTCACTATTCGTCTAGACATCTACTCATTTCGTGATAATTGCATTTGCCAACCCTCCAATGCTCAAGCTTGACTGTCTTGCATCACTGTGTGTCGACAAAGTTGCTGTATGTGTTGGCACAGAGGTGTCTGAGATATGGCTTGTCTTTTTTCAGTAAATTCTCATTACATCTGTTGCCTCCACATTAATGGACACGATCCTAAAAGTGTTTGCCAGAAGAAGCACGAGCCACTGTATTTCTGTTTCCAGGCTGCACCACAAGAGATACTTTTGGGATCTTGGTTATCTGCCAACACTGGGGATACTAAGAGCACTGTGGTACCCTAATCTAAATCTAATTTATTGTCTTCTGAATCTTCAAGGACATGCTTAACAATGTGTTAGCTGTTAGCTTTTTAGAGTACAAAAAAAATTTCATATTTTTAGCTCGTTGCTTCATTTAAAAAAGTAATAAACAAAGGCAAGATAATTTTAATACATGGTCACTATTTTGCAAACTTGTGGACTTGCTGTCCAACTATACAATACATGCTTTGTGATGTTGGTAAATATCGTAAATCAATTAATTAATAATAATTAATTAATAATTAAGGGGTATTGTTTCGTGAAGTTGAAAAATCAGTTTCTCAAGGAAGCTTTAGTTTGTGGAATTTCCGATCCCAGTTCTAAGGGTTAAGGTCCCGGGGGACCATTTAGTATAACAGATTAACGTGATGTCTACTGTTATGAAATGTGTTGAAAAGCATAGATGAAATTAACCCTTTCATCTTTAGTATGTTTTGTGGTTGCAAAAACTCCATGGCAAAACCTAAAAAAAAAAATATGTCTGTTCAGTTCATAGTAGCACACTCAATGAAACATTGAGCTAAGCAGGACTCTGAAATTTGATTAAGAGTTCTGGAAATCTATTTCATCAGAAAGAATTGCCAGAGTCACTAAAATGGAGTTGAAAAGTACAAACTTCAGTGCGTGGTATAGTAAACTAAAGTGCAAGACAGACTTGTACTTCCTGTGAGCATAAGATACCATTCTATTTTAATAAGCCAACAAAATGCATATTAAATGTATGACTATATAAAAACAATATGTTTTATGCTATTTATTTAACAGTACAAATGGAACCCTCTTGAATCTTTCTATTAAACTAACCAAGGGAGAGGTGAGTTATACTTATTATCATGTGAAGTTCATGAAGATAATGTGAAAATTGACTAGGTTATGACAATAGCATAGCTGTCAACTAGTACAGATTTCCTGTATTGATACTGATCACACTACTGATCACCCTCCCAAAACCAATTTTTTAATTGAAAAAAAGGCCATTTTGTGTTATATCTTCAGTAATGATTACTAATGCTTAAATTATTTTTTTTGGGTGCTAAATATGAATGTAATTAGAGAACATAAGGCAAGATTGAAGGCACCAGAGACAGAGGGCGACAACGTGAGAAAATATTAGACAGTTTGACAACCTGGCAAGGCAAGGAAACAACAATGACTTTGATACATAATACTGTGGACAGATAGCTGTGGAGAGCCATGACCGCCTATGCCACACGGCATGGCACCTGATGATGATGATGAAATATGAATAGATTTATTTAAATATGGAAATAAATTGTTTAAAATATGTATTGATTTATGGGAAAATAAGTTGACAGCTATGCAATAGTTAGATTTAGTTTACTTGATTGATGGTTTGATGGAAGCAAGAAAACAAATGCAGAGTTGGAACAAAACTTGGAAATAATCGAGTGTAAGGAGATAGAATGTTCACATGAGAATAAATAAATAACAATTTAACAGATCAAAATATTTTGAACATGCTCATCTGTTGAAGTTGACAATAACCAAATAAGCTCAACTGGGATAGAGATAATGATGACGACTGCAGTGAGGGGGCTAATGAATCATATTCCTGGAATTTTCTTCCACAGTCTGAACATGTCTGTGAGACATTTAGCAGCTCTTGCAGTTTTTCTAGCATGTTTTAGTTTAGGAGCAGCAGCTTGTCTGAAGTTCTCTGCAGCAATCATACCAATTCTGAGTTTCTGATGATATTCGGACCTGTCTTGAGCCAGACAGATATCTTTCAAGCTAGTATCACAACATAACCTGCCCAGCAGTCCATGTTTTCGTCATCATTGTGTGTATGCTTACACTTACAAATTTAGATTTCATTAGTATCTCATCTAGAATTTTATACGAACAAAGGATGGTGAGTATCTTACAGAGACAGCTAAGATAAAAACGTTTGAGTTTCTTAGCATGCCCAGCATATACTGTCCATGTTTCACGGGCCTAAAGAAGTATTACTGCTGCTTGGTAGCTTATAAGTTTAGTTATGACAGAAGCTTGCTTTAATTTATGTGGCCGATAGTTTGATGGGTTCTGGTTTGGAACCTGTGTCTCCTTGCTTATTTTAGGATTAATTATTTTAAATATTATATTGATAATTAATTTAAATATTCATATTTAGGGCTAGGGTTAGGGTTAGTTATGCTTTACATAACTAAGCCTAAATAAAATTATATTTAAATTCATAAATGATAAAAATAAACTGATAAATAAAGCCAATGGAAATAATCAAATAGGGGGCATGAGTTCCAAACCAGAACCGTTCAATGAAAGCATGAAAACAAATACATCGTTGAAGCAAAATGTGGAAACTATAATTGAATGCAAGAGATTAGAATGGACACATGAGAAGAAATAAACAATTGAACTAATAAAACATATATAGACATCAGACATTATTAGACTGCAGGCAAGTCGGTGTTCTAAGGGACTGTTCATTCATATGAATTTTAGAAGTGTGAATCACAGCAGCTCTCAAGATTGCAAGAGATTTTGAATAAAGAGTAGAACATTCCAGAAAGATAATAAATATACAAAATTACTGATAAACCAACATTAAACTTGAGATGTAAACTGATACAGTCTGATGGCTTTATTGGGAGGATGAATTGGATCTGCTATGCACCTGTACAGTGTATGCTGATGATAACCTTCCCTAATAATTCATAACAAATTATGGGAATAATTCATAACAAACTATGGGAATAATTCATAACAAATTATGGGAATAATTCATAACAAACTATGGGAATAATTCATAACAAACTATGGGAATAATTCATAACAAGTTATGGGAATAATTCATAACAAATTATGGGAATAATTCATATCAAGTTTAGGGAAATGTGGAAGCAGAGTATGTTAACTGTTGACAATGATAATATATTGGATCTACTTATTTGTCTTTTCTTGTTTGCTGTAGTGCCGGGAGTTACATCATGGAGACGAGATACATATCATACACAAGAAAAATGACACAAAAGATGGTAGGACATCATTTTTTGACACTAGCTATTTCTCAATGGTTACTATAGTTAATCCTCTGGTTACTATAGTTATATGACCTTGTCATTAGAGGTGAGAAAGAGAGTTCTGCAGTGCTACATAACCCCTATACTAACATATAGGTGCTAGTCTTGGACAATAAATAAACTGGAAATTGGGAAATTAGACGCAACAGAGATGTGGTTCTACAGAAGAATGCTGAGAATATCATGGACTGCCAGAAAAACTAATGTAGAGGTGTTGAAAGAGTCAAATGCGAAACGAACCTTAATCAACAATATAAGAAAAAAGCAATCCTCTTGTTTTGGCCACTTCATGAGACAGGCAGGTTTAGAGAACATAATCACAACAGGCAAGATTGAAGGCACCAGAGACAGAGGGCGACAACGTGAGAAAATATTAGACAGTTTGACAACCTGGCATGGCAAGGAAACAACGACCTTGATACATAATACTGTGGACAGAGAGCTGTGGAGAGCCATGACTGCCTACGCCAGCCGGCATGGCACCTGATGATGATGAATTAGGTGGTTCGAACGCTAACTGTCCACATTGTACTGGCAATATGATTGGATGTGTTAGTCACGTCTTAAAATATGTCACATGTATAATAAAAATTGACAATACTGTCCGTTTTCATTATACCCATAATCCTCAGAGTTTCAGTCATATCACTCTGTAATCATCAACACAAAAATTCTGTCATGCCTCTCTTGTTTAAGAGTGGAGAATATTAATCCTGTCAAGTCTAAAAAGAAAGGAATAAAAAGTCATAGAGGATTGATTTCACTGTACTCGGTTACTCAACGAAGTGGCACGCCGCCTACCGAGAGTACCACTCATAGCACGTGACTCCATAGCTTCAAGTGATAATCCACAGGGATCTCTGAAAAAATCCACCTTGTAAACTCATGACCTCTTGAATACAAGGTGAATAGCTTAACCACTACGCTAGGGAGATCCCCGTAAAATTTATTTTATCAATCCATACTTTTTTGTCCTCTCTTCTACCATCAGCCATTCCCTACAGGATAGTTCTGGGAAGAGAATCATGCCTCGTCATATAATGCACACGATCAAACCACACCAGTGTGCAATGTTTTACCACAGCCAGGAGATGTTCATGTTTACTTGCAAGAGCATTTATTTATGTTTCTCATGTATATGTTTGCTTTATGTTCTGTATAATGGATATGTAATACTGATCTGTAGCATTTTTTTCAAAACCATGTATTGTTCTCTTCATTTCCATTGTAATTGTTGAACTCTCATATGTGTATAAAAGAATAGGTATTATTAAAGATTTATATAGGTTGATCTTCACTGCTGCAAGCTGCACTTACCGTGTTCTTCCATATGGTATTTAATCTGGACATTGTAGCCGAGGCTATTTCAAGTCTAGTATTTTATTTCTTTGTTAGTGCTTTCATCACTGCTCATATAAGACCCTAAGTATTGAAATACATTGACTTCTAGTTTCTGTACATTCACCCAGCTATTGTCATCTCTGTTTCAACTTGCTATTCTCAATGTTTAATTCCATACCATAAGCTTTGCAAGTTTTCAAGTTCTTGAAATTCTTTCTTCTATCCATAAGATCAATGTCATCTGCAAACCGCAAGTTGTTAAAAATGCCACCCAACTGAAATTATTGTTTGATGGTTATGTAGTGTCTCTTGCAAGATTTGTTCCTGGAATATATTGAATAACACTTGATAATATGCATCCGTGGTGAACTCCTGCAGTTGTTTTGATTAATCTACTATCCAGGTAATGCAAGAGCTTAGAGGCATTGAAAGAGCTGATGGGTGGGAAATGCTACAGTAAATGTCACAGTGGTGAGAAGAGGCATGTCTGAATTAATTAGGGCAGTTATTAATTTACAAATGGATGAAAAGGATGATAAAAGATACAATGTACATGTTTAAAAGACTAATTGAAATTGAATTACCCAGAGACGAGGGAAGAAAATGTTCTCTTTCTTGAAATATCGGAAGAACCCACAACCTACTTACACGGACACTGAGCGTAAAAATAATCTGAGTTATGAATCAGTGTCATGGGACAGAGTTTCACATTAGTTTGCTGCCCTGCTGCTGCCAAGTCAGTGGTTGACGAGAAACTCCCCCCCCCCCCCCCCCGACTAGTTTTGCCAACTGCACTTTCTCAGTAAAAATGGTGCCAGTCCTCTATCTTCCCAGAGCATAAGCCCTGACACCCTACGTCTTGGTACTGGTTGAACCACACAAATAATTTTATTTTTATCTAAATGCTGTATAAATTGAAGGCAACAGAGACAGAGGGTGACAACGTGAGAAAATATTAGACAGTTTGATAACCTGGAACGGCAAGGAAACAACAACGACCTTGATACATAATACTGTGGACAGAGAGCTGTGGAGAGCCATGACACCTGATGATGATGATGAAATGCTGTATCCCTTGTTTGCCTTGTGGTATCGGGTAGAAGAGTTCTCTGGAGATGGCCTATTTTATTTTTATACTGAGTGTATATACTTATAGATCACTGAAAGACTGGTGAGCTGAATATTTATGTGAATGTACCTAGTTCACCAGTGCCATGATGCTAGTTCTTAATCAAAAATAATTTCAAATGGTACATTTAAAAATAACAACCATGATTTAGTTAATTTCATCACATATTATTTCCAGACATCGGCTACATGTTCCAGGATATGGAAGCACTGAGAGCAGAAACAAGTTCAGAAATGGAAGATGAACACACGCAGGAATGTACCCAAGATATAAATGATCATGATGTAACATTTTCAGGTTGGTTTCCTATTTGTTTAATATTATGCTACTGCCATATATCTGTAGGTTAAATATCTATATATTTATTGTTGAAAGTGGACACGCTGAGATATGCTGATAACACATTAGTATTTCTGAAAGTGGACAAGCTCAGATATGCAGATACATTATTATTGCTGAAAGTGGACAAGCTCAGATATGCGGATACATTATTATTGCTGAAAGTGGACAAGCTCAGATATGCGGATACATTATTATTGCTGAAAGTGGACAAGTTCAGATATACTGATAACATAATATATATATATGATTAAACACTATGCAGCGAGATATATGGTTAGAAATATTATCATGACACGGTCTAATCTGATGAATTATGCTTAAACTATCTTATCAGTTATAGAGTTGTATAATATAGTTCATCAGAAAGACATGTAGTATTTCTAACGGATGCAAAGTCAGTATTGCAGGCATTGAACAATCCAAAGAACACGAGCATGAATGAAGTTACGAGCATGGCATGCTTACTACAACTCAGCAGTACCACCAAGAAACAGTATTGCAGTGGATCCCTGGTCACTGTGGCATACCTGGAAAGGAAAAAGCTGATCTCCTGACAAGGAAAGGGGGATCACTGGAACAAATAGAAAATGATAATACGTACTATGAATGTAAGACCATGTTAAAAGCAGAATACAAGAAAAAGTGGAAGCAGATGCACCCATCTGCAGAACCAAATGACCCCTACCACCAAATGTCACGCAAGGAACAAACCAACACCTTCAGACTACGAACTGGTCACAACAGACTGAGAAGTCACATGTTCCAAAAGTTGAAGATTGGTGAGACAGACCTGTGCAACTGTGGACAGAGCCCAGAGGCTGCAGAACACATTCTTCATGCCTGTCAACTCTACCAAGAAGAGAGGGAGAAAATATGGCCTACTGAGATGGCACTGCTTCCAGACTTGAGGGGTTCCATGGATGACCTGAAACGAATCACACAATTCATTGAAGCTATTGGTGCTGTAACCTGATATCTGACTGAAGAACGATGAAGAAGAAAAAGAAGCTCATCAGAATACACATACACGTCTAGTAGACAATAGCAGGTACATTTTTTTGGTACTTTATTATGTTGGATGTTAGATTTCTACATAATGTATGATGTGTTTCAATATTTGTTGACAGATGAAAATGTGAACACAGTCACAACCCCAAGTCCTCTCAAGAAGAGGGTAAGATGAGAGATAATATTCAATTTCTACAGCAGATTAATAAGTCTTGATAATGATTTTATAAAGTGTTCTCAAACTCCCACTGGATTTCTCTTGTCGCAGGACAATGGTCCTACTAGATTTTCTAATAGGATGTAAAATGGAGAAGTGTTTTGTTTGCACCAATGGCCAGACATTCTGACTTTGGCAAAGATGATGTATAAATAGTACATAATGAGAAATTTTGAAACAAAATTTATTTCATGAACTTTCACAATTTAATTAATTAATTTAATGAATAAATTTAATTAATGAAACTGATCCATTTTTTGTGGGCATACATCTTAGCTTTGTTTTCATTCAGTTCACATCAGCTGTGTATTTCTGTGTCTGACCCTCTGACCAAAAAAGGTTGCTTACCTGTGAGATAAAGGAAACTTGAGCGTAGTGAAGTAAATTGTGACACCTTTTTAACCCCATTTTCTTCTTTCGAGTGTGTTCTCAAACTCCTGCAGATTAGCAGGAAATAGTCTTGGGATTAGAATGTGCTGTTTCACGTTTTACAGCTTTGCTATGATATCTGCACCTTTTGGCCTGGTAAATCCGACTTCAGCTTGGTTTCTGAGTCACTTTGATCCTATATGTTATGGGACAGCTGCCACTCCACCCCCTAACTTAATTAGTCTGATCTTATGACACGCATGCGACGTGCTTAGAAGGTAAATAGTGTTGCAATTCTTTGCTCCCCTTTCTGGCCCAACAACACACGGCCATGAGCTCTATTGTATCCTGATAGTGTACGAAGATATTATGTCGATGTCCACATATACAAATATGATAATGGCCATTATTTCAGTCATTGTGTCTAAATACAACTGCACATATTATAGTTGCATTAATATGAATGAGAAGATTGGTAATTTGTTGTTTCTGCAGAAATCAATGGAGATCTCCCCGGTTCCCATGAAAAAAATTAAAACTGATCCACCACTGACTGAATTGTCACATCCGGCAGGTTTGTTTGTTTATGAAGATCAAAGTAATTTGTAACCTTATTTCATATAAGTGTTTTTACTGTTATCAGTTATTTTGATATGTCTTTATTGAGTCATCGTTCACCTTCATTTAAACTACCTGTGAAGCAAAAGTCCTCAAATAATCTACCTGCATATATTTATGTTGTTAGATGGTCATTCCAATTATTTGCATGTCTGATGTATCCATCTTGAAAGAACTGTTCAAAAAAGTATCCAACCTCATTTTTTTCCCTGGGAAAACATATCTTGTGTTTTTGGCATTCTCTAGTGATTTAGGGCACAATAATGCACATGCATGAAATATTTCAGACTGATAGCTAGTCAGTAAGCTGCCTCTCAGCATTAGAGTGATAATCTGTGGTGACCAGCCATCACATTTTCATTTTTGTAGAATGGCTGAAGAACTAGAGTAGCAGTATTGCATATGATTCTGACAAATGGGGAGACCTTTGGGAAGATTCAGAGCCTTTTGGCAGTGATTCCATAAACATCAAGCAAATTAAGGAGCAGTACAGTCACTTTAAATATGACTGGACATCATAAGGAAAGTGGAGCATGTCTAGTAGGCCCTCAACAAGCCAAAATTCAAACAGAATTAAGGCTATGGGTATAAACGACTGTCATATTGCCATCTGAGAACTTGTGGATTTACCATTAGTTTGGTGCTTGCCACTTTTTGACTGAGGAATATATTAGACATTGAGTCTCTGTGAAATACATGCGAACAATGGAACATTCTTTCACCTGCGTTGAGTTGGTTCATGGATACTGTTTGCTGTGGTGTGCCTCTTGGCTGGTTTCCTCTGACATCAAAACCTCTACTTTCTAGGGTAGACTGTGGTCTTGATTGTGTGGAATAGAGACTTACCAGATTTTTTTCCAGCTACTGGTGGCCTACATAAGTCATGCCTTCTCGTCAAGCGACCAGCCTTAGTGGGGTGACACTGAAACAAAAGAAATATTTTGTGAAAGTTTCACAGGGTATGCTGGACTTTTAATATTACAACCCTTACTTCCTGAGCAATAGCGATTACTGATGATAAGTCCTGGGTGTTTGAATATTATCCAGATATTAAGCTGCATTCATCAAAGTGGAAACATTAATCAACCCCAATATAAACAAAAGTCAATGAAGGCATTTAGCAAAGCATGTTAACCATGTTCTTTGACTCTAGTGGAGTACTGCATCATGAGCATGTACCATAAGTTTAATTTACAATGGAATGCGAGCTGGAGATTATCTGTAATTTTTGTGATGCTGTGCTAGAGAAACAACTGGATCTGTGGACAATGGAATATTTGGAAGCTTTATCCTGACAATGTACCCGCCCATTCTTCACATTTGATTCAGATTTTCTTGGCAAAACATAACATTCCTATGTTACCTGACATGACTCTTGTGACTTTTTGTTGAACCACAAGCTGAAGAAAACAATGAAAAGAACCAGATTTGTGTCACAAAGGACATTCTGCAGAACACAACAGTGGAACTGTACTCCATTTCCAATGATGACTTCCAACAGGATATGGAATGTTGAGTGCGCAATCCCAAGGAGAGTATACCATGAAGACAAATAGAAATAGAGTTTCATAGTGACAGTTGAGTAACTTAATGTTTTGGACCATAGAATCAGTTACATTTTCAACAGTCCTCATGTGTTGACAAGCAAATTGCAACAAAACGAGAGACATGGAAATCTATGACATCCACCCTATGTGCCGTCTTTGGCCCTAGAGGAATAACTAACGTGTTGACAGTAAAGCCAATATGGAATTTCATAAAAAGGATGTTCTCTAATATTTTGAACAATGTTTATTTAGTTTGTATTTAATCAGTGCTCTATTTTTGTATTGTTGTCTGATGTTTATAATCGCTCAGGTGATGACGATAAGACAGATGTGGCAAGTACTCATCCTGTTGCAGACACATTAGATGCAAATTCTAACAAAACTGATACGTCTGCTTCTAAAACCAAACAAGAAAAAGAATTGCCAAAAAATTTAGAAGTTCATGCACAGAAGTCTGTAATCTCTCAAGAATCTGATGAAGATGCCTTAGCTGAAACCCTTGTCTGTATCATATGTCAGGAGTTGTTACATGACTGCATAAGGTGTATATATTAGACATTATTTATGCTTTCCTTATTAACTTATGTTACTTTCTCAGGAATATCATTTTGTCTCATTTATTTTCTCCCACTCATTCGATTAGCGGAGAATTTTTGTAGGGCTTTTTGTGCTTCCAATGTGGCACCTCTACAAACCTGATGAATTAGGGATCCTATTATTATTATATAATTATATAGATCCCCATGTTAGTGGCAACAGGGGAAGAGGGTGCCCAAGACGACGAATGTGCAGTGATATATCAGATTGCTTAAACATGTCTCTCTCTAGCTGCTGCAGGTCAACTCTCCCAGAATCACGAAGTGTTCAGAGAATCCATAATGAAGACCACATTTTGGAAAGAATATGTCACATGATGATGATAGATCTCCAAGTATTGAACATCTTTGCTGTAGCTAGGATTGATTTCCTCTCCTGTTGGGGCCCTTCCAATTTTAACATCTTTATCTAATCTAGGATTTTCTCCCCTATTGGAGCTCTCCCAGTTTTATTATCTTTATCTCATCTAGGATTTCTTCTTCTCTTGGGACTCTACCAATTTTATTATCTAAACATCTAGGATTATCCCTCCAAACACCTCTATCCTTAGAAATTTGGAGGAATGTGGGAAAATCATGACCAGGCCATCTCGTGATGTTGTTATCAATACATGATTTTCTTTGTCTGCCTCTTCTTCCAGCCTCAACTGTGCCTTGCAAAATAATATTAGAAAGTGAGTCGTGTCTGGCTACACGTCCAAACCAAACATGTTTACACCATTTCACCACTGCCAATAGTGGTACTTGATAACAAACCAAACATGTTTACACTATTTCACCACTGCCAATGGTGGTACTTGATAACAAACCAAACATGTTTACACCATTTCACCACTGCCAGTAGTGGTACTTGATAACAAACCAAACATGTTTACACCATTTCACCACTGCCAATGGTGGTACTTGATAACTGCAAGTTTGTTTATTTGTTTCCAGATGAATATATTTGTCCTGTGTTCTATATAACTAATTCTTAACATTCACCATGCTGTTCGCAACTATAGTCGAAAGATAAAATGTATTTTCTATAACTGTCAGCGACTATAGCCGCCCATATCGGCATTGCCTCTTTGAACACAAATATCACATTTGTAAACAAATTTTATTCACCCGGCTAATTGAGAAAATGAAAGTATAGACCTAATTAGCTTCTGTTCCCGCTAGTGTTCAACTAAACGTGTTATAGATCAGTTGTGACTGTGTTCAGCCGCCTATATATTCCGTCAAAATTCTTTGAAATTACAACCATTTCTGAGGATTTTTTTTCTAAATTCAGATATTTTTTGGTCAGCCAATAATGATAGTTTGATTGACATGATTCATTTGTCAGTGGCAGGCAGAATTTACTGAATTTTATGCGGCACGGTGAAGGTTAACAAATGTCTGTAGCATTTGCACTCAAAACAAAAAGTCTGAATCCTTCTTTCCATGTCTGCATTGAGTGTCCATTTTTCACATCCATATCTTCTTCTTCTTCAGCATTCATTCTCAAACTTCCACTGGATCTCTCTTGTAGAAGGACCATGATCCTATTCAATTTCCAGCAGGATGTAGTCCGGAGAATGAAAATGCACCTTTTTAGTCCACTGAAAACCCACATTGGCGGGAGATATTTTGCAAATGACGCAGAAGTTGAATGTGAATTAAAACTGTGGTTTAGAAAACAGAGCACACAGTTTTATGCAGCAGGTTTGGGAGGACTGATAAAATGATGGGATAAGTGCATCAGTGTTGGTGAAAATTATATTAAAAAATAAAAGAGACAATGTAGATTTAAAAATAATCGGTTACCGAGTTGTTATCGTCTAAATTTTTTTTACAGCCATTTTTTATTTCCATTTTGACATCTCCTTATATAATTGGTACCTTTGAATTCAACTATAGTTGAAAATCAATGTCCTATACATTCTATATGTAATAATTATTAATTATTATAACCTAGTCAAGCAAAAAGTATGTATATCATAAGTTTGCTGTAAATTAAAAGAACAATGTCACAGCATATGCTAAAAGTCTGATACCACTAAGAAAAGAAATCAGTTTAAATACTAAATGAATATATAACAAGATTGCCCATGTGTTGCCTGTGTTCAAAAGGAAGGCAGAGAAAACGATGATGTTACCTGTCAAATATGTTGTAAGAAATGACTAAGGAGGTTTGGGGGCTGAGTTGTGTGATTCATAGATAAAAGTGACTTATAGGCTATGCTCAAGTTGGATGTGTCAGTCTGAAAGATGCAGATATCACAGCAATCTGTTCTCTGGACTGCATTATGGAAATCTGCAGAAAGTTTGAGAATGAACGCAGAAGAAGGAGATAACAAGATGAACCTATTTATCCAGGATTTTAAAAAATATTTTCTTTCTAAATATATTGAAACATTTTATTTTTAGCTTGCAGCCATGCATGCATTCTTTCTGTGCTGGATGCTACTCAGAATGGATGGAGCGTTCTCAGGAGTGTCCTTCGGTGAATATATTTACTTCTTACCAGTTTTATTATATGTATTTATTGTGCATATCAGTTGCAGACTCATCACTCACAGTAGCTTACCTTGTTCTGTACATAATTTAGTTTTGTTTTGTTAATGGATGTTGACACTCTCGGTAAACCCATAGGTATTCGGTTTTGTGAATGGATGTTGACACTCTCGGCAAACCCATAGGTATTCGGTTTCTCCCAGCACATGATGAAGAGTATGCATGCTAATGATTTCCATAGCTCGCTGGTTACACACACACACCTTAGACAGAACTCTGTTACCCTGTCCTGCTTGCCCTGGAAGTAATGCCAAATTCTTGAAGTCACACTATCATATCTCCTTTCATTCTAGTATCCTCATTTAGACAAGGTTAATGTAAAGATCTTCTGCATTCATTCTCAAACTCCTGTAGATAATAGAATGTAGTCTGGAGAATGTAGTGCATTGTATCATTGTTTAGAACTTGCTGCAATATCCACGCCTTTCAGCCTGACACATCCGACTCTTTAGTTGCTTCTTACGAAAATGATCGAAGGTAAACAGTGTTGCTATTTTTTGTTCCCCTTTCAGGCCTGGTAACACATGGGTAGTAAAGATCTTAATATGTCAAGTCTTGTCCATAATGAACTCTAATATTGGTGCTTTTGATACTAATGTGTCAGCTCTTTCATTGCCATGGACTCTCGCATGTCCAGGAGAATAAATCTACTGTGTCTATTGTGCATATCTTTTATTTGTGGTATAAATGGTGGCCCTGTCTGTTATGTCCAGTTTGCAGTTGATCATCATATAACTGAACATTTTTTAATAAAGCAAGTAAATAAAATAAAACTTCATATATAAATAATAGTTGTTTTTCTATTTCTATCTTTGATCATGCAGTGTCGTGTGAAGGTTGCACGTATCAATAAAAACCATATAGTAAACAACCTTGTGGAAGCTTACTTGAAAACAAGACCTGGTGAGTAACAACAAAAGGAATTGTGTTGAATTTGACTAGACTTCAGACACACATATGCAAGCACCCATTCTTGAGACTTTTAGTTTTAAGAGAAACTATACTCTCATCTTACTTAAATTGGATGTTAACATCCAAATAGTTCCATTGGGAACCTTTATCATGATACATCATTTCTTCTATAACAAATGAGACTCCACCGAAGATGGATGTGTCGGGCCATTGGCGCAAATAAAACGGCGACACAACGCATTTCCATTCTCTGAACTACATCCTGCTGGAAATTTAGTAGGACAATGATCCTGCTACAAGGGAGATCCAGCGGGAGTTTGAGAATGAACGCTGAAGAAGAAGAAGAAGAACAAATGAGACTGCAGTGAGTCTTTATAACAATCAATAATAGGTAATGCTGTGTGAAACGAAACAACAAAAGTACTTTCAAGTGAAAGTTTCACTTGAACACAACAGACTATCGTTAACGGGTTATGAATTGTTTACACGAAAACATACAAATGACAATACACAAGACATTTGAAATATTTTGAATCATTAGGTCTTTCTCAAGAATATATAAAATAAACAGTGAAAAGGTGGTAACATTGTTTTTACTGTTTTAATTGTTTTTCACTGTTTGTTTTATATATTCTTGAGAAAGACCTAACGGTTTGAAACATTGAAAATATCTTGTATATTGTCATTTGTATGTTTTCGTGTTTACACCTCATAACCCCTTAGCGATAGTCAGTTGTGTTCAAATGAAACTTTCAAAAACCTGTGTTCTATGTAAGTACTATTAAATCTTTATAACTCCGCTGAAGACGGATGTGTTGGGCCATTGGCGCAAATAAAACGGCAACACAACGCATTTTCATTCTCTGGACTACATCCTTCTGGAAATCTAATAGGACAATGGTCCTGATACAAGAGATATCCAGTGGGAGTTTGAGAATGAATGCTGAAGAAGAAATCTTTATAACAACAGGCTTACAGAAAACATAAAGTAATTAAGTTTCATGAAGAACAGATTAACTGATCAGCCTGTCAGAAAATTGTAGGATAGCTTAATGAGATAGAAGTGCCCTAATGTATATATTGGTTCATTGACAGATTGTCTTATTGGTAAGTGCTAACAACAGAATAATCAATTGCTACATCTGATATATTCACAGACAAAAAAAGACCTGAAGCAGATATAAAAGATCTTGATAGCAAGAACAAAATTACTAGAGATATGGTAAGATGTGTAATCTGTTTGTGATAGTATTCTTGTAATCTGTTTGTGATAGTATTCTTGTAATCTGTTTGTGATAGTATTCTTGTAATCTGTTTGTGATAGTATTCTTGTAATCTGTTTGTGATAGTATTCTTGCAAGGAGAAGGTCTCACTATTGACCTATCATATTAACCATTATATCAAGTGGCATTTTTTTTACAAAATGTTGTCTTCATCGTGGACACTCTGAACGCCTCTCTGTTCTGGACAAGCAGGCCTGCATTTGTTAGAGACATGTACATACATTCTTCAATATCGCTCATCGATCGTCTTCTTTGTCTTCCTCTTCTCTCCCATCTCTGCACTTCAGAATCAGACTTTCGATACCATCATGTCACTTTAATTGTCCAAAATACTGTAGCTTCCTTCTTATGATGGAATTTAGAAGTCATCCTTCACTTAGTTTCAATAATTTTGGGGGTGAAGAACCAGATGAGCTCTTCAGCCTAGCTGCTAACATGTACATGGTGCCCTGGCTATGAACAGGTGGTGCATTAGTTGTGGTGAAAAGTAAATATTTGCAGGATGTGACAATCTCACACAAAAGCTCAGATTCAGGCAGTCATGTTAGCCCTGCATAATGAGATCCCCCACTTGGATGACGGGAATACATTGCTGGCTGCTCTACCCATCCAGTGTCCAGTCCATAGCTCACACCTATGCTGCTATGAACACCTCTGACAGGAAAGAAGGCTTGGCAGGGGAGCTGAAGCTCATGACCCCCAACTCTACATGTTGCGGAAAGATAGAAAATCCACAAAATCCGTAAAAGTGACAACCTCTGAGTAGGAGACATCTATTTTCACTGGAAGAAAAGCTTATCATATGATCTGATAGAAGAATACTGTTGCATGGTTGTAGATCTGGTAGGTCACTGGTAAGATATGCATACATTCTTCATGCAGCTTGATCAAGTTAACATACAAAACAATACGTTAAAATACAAGACAAGTGAAGCACAAAGAATACAATAATAATATTGGAAATGGGCTAAACTATAGACCTTTAATAACAGAAGACCAAGGTAGTGATGATGTATTGTATAAGCAGACATTAAAATATTTTATCTATGCAATTAGTGATGATTGTGAAGAGTTAAATTTATGGCTAGGTTTAAAGAGATTATCTATTGTCTATTCCCAGGTGGAAACTGGTTGATATTATCCACACTTGCCGTTAAGCGTAAGGGGTGGGAGCTTAAGTTTCTGTTCAAGACCAGATGTGATGCCTGAGTCGTACTAGTCCAAGTTTGTGGAGGGTGGTCATGATATTATTGATCCATCTCTTTCTTGATCTTCCCTGTGCTCTGTATCCAGCTGATTGTTTGTTATAAGCTCTCAGTGGTAATTGGCTTGGGTCCATTCTCATAAGATAACCAAACCACTTTATCTGCTGACATTCTATATATTCGATACAAGGTATTATTCCTACTCTTTTTCTGATATCCTCGTTTCTTACTCTGTCCAGTTTGTTGACCATAGCTGCTTTTCTTAAACACTTCATCTCACATGTGATGATTTTAAAGAGACAATGAACTTAAATAGTTCTTGTTTTTATTATCACAGTTGTACCCAACTAAGAAAGGAGGACTTTCAGATGAGTCAAACAGTGATGATTTTACTGATAATGATGACGAAGAGGAACCTCCTTATGTTCCTGCTGCTGTTGCTCCCTTCAACAATGTTAACTTCAACCAAGGTGGGGTTGTGTTTGGTCTTGGCACACCATTCTTTGGAACTGCAACAGTAAGGTTAGTTTTGTTCTCCTATGTTACACTAGCAGTAATAAAGAATATGCTCAGGGGTTGGGAAAAAAACAAAAATGAGCAATACTGCATGTTTCCAGTTGGGAGGGGAGGGGGGGGAGTGGCAGAGAGGTGGCTTGTGTGATAAAGGCCACATGATTTTGCTGTTGCTACATCATGTTTAGGGTGGGTTTTAAAAATTTACCCTGACATAAAAATCTCCAGTCTTTACCAGGAGTTGAACCCCAGACCTCATGGTTGCAAGACCAACATTCTAACTTCTCGACCATGCTCCACATCCAAAGATTGAAACATTAAAATATAAAAAGATTTTGATAATATTCACTTGCTAACCAAAATCATCTGTGTTTAGCCAGAGCCTACCTAATAAGGGAGGAAAGAAAATAGTAATATTGCTCCCTGCCATACATGTTGTAAGAGGCAACTAAGAAATGTTTTTGTGGGGATTAATTACCCCACCCTGTAAAAAGTCAAAGTGAAAAAACTGATATTCTAACAGAATATCCACCGAATGATGTGTTTTGTGTTGTTAAAAATCTGACATCCAATCCAGTTTATAACAATGTTTATTATTCTGGTAAACATCTCTTCTTCTTTTTCAGTGTTCATTCTCAAACTCCTGCTGGATCCCTCTTGTATGGTCCTATTAGATTTCCAGCAGGATGTAGTCCAGAGAATGGAAATGCGTTGTGTCACCGTTTTATTTGCGCCAATGGCCTGACACATCCGTCTTCGGCGGAGGTAAACATATGAAATTCCATCCAGTTTTTAACATATTTATTGTGTTAGTAAAATATCTGAAATTGTATCCAGTTTTTAAACAGAATGATTTCATTGTGGTACTAGTAAAAATCTGAAATTGTATCCAGTTTTTACACAATATTCATTGTGGTACTAGTAAAAATCTGAAATTGTATCCAGTTTTTAACATATTTATTATGTTAGTAAAATAGCTGAAATTTTATCCAAGTTTTAACAGAATGTTTATTGTTCTAGTAAAAATATGAAACCCTATCTAGTGTTATGTATTTTTGCTGTAATTTATCTTGCTTCTTTTTCCTCTGAGTTGGAGTTTTATTTCAAATTTTTCAAATCTATTTCAAAACACTTCTTCAGACCAGCGCAGCCAGTTTGTAGACAATGCAGAGTCAGACAGAATAATACGGCTCATGGAACAATACTTGGAGGTAAGTAATGACAATAGGTTGGACTTGCTGTTTATATGAGAGATAATCTGCTTTCATTTCAAATTCTGTGGGTTAGTAGGATGTCCTGAGGAAGATGGATGTGCCAGGCCATTGGCGCAAATAAAACGGCAGCACAAAGCATTTCCATTCTCTGGACTACATCCTTCTGGAAATCTAATAGGACCATGGTCCTGATACAAGAGATATCCAGTGGGAGTTTGAGAATGAACGCTGAAGAAGAAGAAGAAGTAGGATGTAATCTGGCGAACTCAATGTGTTATGTTTACAGCTTGATATGCACCTTTTAGCATGAATTTTGGACCACTGTGGCCTAGGGTGCCAACTCCACCCCAAAACAACCGTAGTCACATTTTACAACATACATGGCAGGTCACAGTGTTGCCAGTCTTTGTTCTTCTGTTGGATCCCAGCAACACACAGATTTAGAAATGATGAAAACGAGTTAGTGTTACTTTTAATGTGGACCAACCAGTAACCGTTGTATGGGATGAATTATGTTGCACATGACCTTGAAGACTCATGCGTGAATACAGTGGAATCCTCTATAGCGCATGCTTTTATAAAAAATGTCCCTATTTAACACTTTTCAAAATCCCTAATTATATATTTTCTTTCTTTATTGTACTGTTTATAGTGAATTTATGTTATTACATGTATATTTTGTTTGTCTGGACTAAGTTTTAATGGGATTTGACTATTGTCATTGCTGTAGTGTCTCATAGCAAATAATGGTGCTGTTATTTTGCCCCCCTTTTGGACAATGCCAACACATGGGCACCATCCTTCTTATTTGTTTTCAATAGAGGAACCGTCACTTCTTATCTAACTATGCTTATATATTGTGTGACATTCACAGAACAGTTTTTATGTTTGAATTGTAAGTTTTTTTTCAAGATTTTGTTCTCAGGTTTTTTTATCTTTCCTGTAGCAGAATAATGGTTATACTAGACTTCATGTAGTCTAGGAAATGTAGATAAGTTGTTTCCCAGTTCTATTTGTGATGATGGTCTGACACATCTGACTTCAGCAGTGGTATATTTTTTCGTTACAAATTTCAAGGAAACATTCCACATTTTTTAACGAAACAAACCATACATTTTTTAACGAAACAAACTTTTGCTAAAGCCGCATAAAATGGCATCCATCGATCTGCACACAACGCACTGAGATCCCACACCTGATTGTCTGATCTTCTATGACTTTCTGGTAAAATATGTATAAGTACAAAAATTAATCCCTTTTTCAAATCATTGAGCCATATGGAAAATATGGTGTTAGGTTTGCATTATTTGATGGCCATTGGCATGCTTGGGGGGGGGGGGAGTGGGGTTGGCCAGCACATTGCGCTGTTTTTCAATAGACATGATATAAATTTTGTGTATAATTTATTACCATTTAAAATCTGGTTCAACTGTTTTTTTGTGTGTTTTTTTGAAGGTGCAATGCAGGATGATGACCTAGTTCCTGGTACTTCTGCAACATTATCATCAGGTAACATTGATTGTACCATTTATAACTGCCTTTCTGTCCCGAGCTGAGTTCCTGCCTCTGCGAGTGTGATCTTCATATGATCTTTCATGTATGATGTTAGTCATCTCCTAGTTCTGCTTTGTTTTTTTTTCATCCGTGCACAATATCTTCAAATATTTTTTGCACTCAATGTTATGTCATTTGATGTGACCAAACAATTTCAATTTTATAGAGTACACTTTTGTAATACCAATTCTCCTTTATTTATAAAATATCTTTTTTTTTTTGTGTGTGGTAAATTTTATCTATTATTGTCCATGACTCACAGTCATAGATTCTATCTATCCAAGTACCTTCAGCACCGAATACAGTGCATAGGACAAAAATCAGTACTCTCTAGTGATGTTCTTCTTTCTTTTCACTTTAGTTTTAGTTTTTTTTTTTAAACTGTATAATTCTAATGAAGTTGTACAAATTCTTCTGTAAAAATCCTGATTGTTGTAGTATTTTTATAATAATTCTAATGAAGTTGTACAAATTCTTCTGTAAAAATCCTGATTGCTGTAGTATTTTTATAATAATTCTAATGAAGTTGTACAAATTCTTCTGTAAAAATCCTGATTGCTGTAGTATTTTTATAACAAATCTCAAATATAAGAATGAATGCATGCCTTGAATATAGAAAGGTGGCAGGGGGGTCACAAATACAACTATACTAAACACCATTTTTCACTATACATACCTGCATTATTTGATGAATGTTAGTTGGTTGGACATCCTGTGGCTGTAAGAAACTGATTGGTCCAATTTGGATGGATTTGTTATCACATCAGCAGTGTTATCGACTGCCTGCACCAGACACTAAGCATATGAAGAGAATGACCATGACAATTTGTTTATTGGTATGTGCTTATTACGTTAGTGTTAATGTCTTCATGCTCCTTGTGTGCTGGCATAGGTGATGCAGCATGGACTGCTCTCATTTGAACACGCCTCTTAGTTTTATGGCCTAGTGCGTTCTACCCTATTGCAAATCTAACTATCATATTGCTTCAACAGCTAAAGTAAATGACCCCGATGCAAAGACGTTCCCAACTCCTCCAGATTTCATATGTCCAGTAAACAGCAACCATGTTTTGTGCCTATGTTGCATGCTGCCAATGCCAGATAGAAGACATGCGTATATGTTTGGTGGCCATGTACCACCTCAACAGTGTGAGTAATGCTATCTTTCTCTACTTTTTCATTTAATATTCTTTCTTGATAAATAAATGCATCAAAAACTAATTCACTATTAGTTTCTTTCAGGGATATATTTTGTTATATAAAGTTCAAAGGTTGTCTCAGATATTATTTATGTAACTATGTTGTAATGTTAACTGGAGGAGACGTGAACACCACCAGTTAAACTTTTCGCTCACTGAAATATTGCAGTGGATAACTATAGGAAACAGTTGAAAATGGAAAAATCATAGACAGACAGGATCAAGGACTGGACAGGTTGAGAGTTTTCCTCACTTATTCACATCGCCGAAGAAATTAATGGGGGATTCAGTGTGTTGATGCATCCAATGTGGTACCCCTTTAATCCTGATGGGTTATGGCTTATGGGTAGGATAGATACATGTGATATAGATACATATCTCATATATATCTGTGTATGTGTGCAAGAGTATGGCTGTCTATCTGGTGTACGTGTGTCTGTCTGCTTGTCTATGTATTAATTTTTATAACACAACTTTTATAAATGGCTGCCTGAACACAACTTTTATAAATGGCTGCCTGAACACAACTTTTATAAATGGCTGCCTGAACACAACTTTTATAAATGGCTGCCTGAACACAACTTTTATAAATGGCTGCCTGAACACAACTTTTATAAATGGCTGCCTGAACACAACTTTTATAAATGGCTGCCTGAACACAACTTTTATAAATGGCTGCCTGAACACAACTTTTATAAATGGCTGCCTGAACACAACTTTTATAAATGGCTGCCTGAACACAACTTTTATAAATGGCTGCCTGAACACAACTTTTATAAATGGCTGCCTGAACACAACTTTTATAAATGGCTGCCTGAACACAACTTTTATAAATGGCTGCCTGAACACAACTTTTATAAATGGCTGCCTGAACACAAATTTTATAAATGGCTGCCTGAACAAAACTTTTATAAATGGCTGCCTGAACAAAACTTGTATAAATGGCTGCCTGAACACAACTTTTATAAATGGCTGCCTGAACAAAACTTTTATAAATGGCTGCCTGAACACAACTTTTATAAATGGCTACCTGAACACAACTTGTATAAATGGCTATACCTGAATAGAATAGATTTTTCAATAGTATGAGCGTAATACCACAGATGAAGAACTAAAGGGAAGAATTAAACAAGCACAAGTTAATAGAGAGAGTATGCTGCACTGAAGATGTGTAGGACAATACATAAGAAAACTATCAGAAATCATTGTAAGACAGATATTGTTCAGGGATTCAACATGGAAAGAGAAAATAAGATCAAGAAACATCTGTAGGAAAAGGTTAGATATGAATACAAGAGCGGATGGTAGGACACCAACACCAGATTCTCTTGTACACTAAAGTGAACTCATGCACATAAATACTCTGTCAAACTTTAGGAAATACACATTGCTCGGAACAACGCACGATTATGGCTAATCGCTGATAATTATAGTATGTATAAGTATATGAGTACTGTGGCATTTTATTTGATCTTAGTTACATACATGTCTGTTTAAATTTTCAAAGTACACCTTGTTTAAGCGGAAACCTGTCTTTAGCAGAAAATAGTTCTCAGTCCCTTGTGGTTCCGCTTAAGAGAGGTTTTATTGTACTACCTTTTTAAAGAGATTTTCAATCTGATTCCTCCATGTCACTAAGGCTGTAAATTTGGTAGATGGACTGCTTTCTGTTTGGGTGTCCTACCTAAAGATAGATTGCTATACTGGGCTAAACTGTTCTTGCTATGTTGACCACTTCCTCCCAAATCATGTACTATCCAATAATGCCTACTTTTATAGCCTCCTTGTATCTTCACTGTGGCTCACTGGTAGGCAATCCCCACAATGTGCAGACTAATTGGGGATGGTGTCATGTCTGCCAAATTTGGGAAGACATGTAGGATCATCTTGTCCTGAACTGGATTATTTCACCTCAGGTTTTCTCTTCCTCCATTTGGTGTCTAGGTGTCGGTATGACATACAGAATCAAACCAATAAGATCTTGCTGGTCCATGTCACATGACCTAGGTTCTATAATAGAGTTCAGTGCCACAAGAAGTTCGAGGGCCCTTTACACCAGGGGGACAATCAACAACAGGACATTATGACATGAAAACATAACTTTAAAGATAACATATAACTTTAAAGATAGAATGCTGGTTGGGTTTTTATTAAAAAAAAGAAAGCCTTACTATATAGTCAGATCATCTTCTAGAAATATAATGTTTCATGGTGGTTGATTTGGTGGCCACTGATGGTTGCCACCTGACTTTCCATATGCTGGTAGGAGGTCATAGACAGTTTTAGTTTCCAGCCTGGTGACTGGACTAAGCCCCTTCAAAGCGGCAAGGAGCTGGCTTCGATGGGGAATGTTGGTTATATAGAGTTTAAATCTTTAGAGTGTTTATGTTTTGCTAACAATGAGGCATAGAGATATTATGCAATCTAAAATTACCTTGGAATACTTATCCAGGTTTCTTGTGCTTACGTTCGTTCTGTCATGCTTACTGGGGTTGTCAGAAGGTTGACTGTAATGGATGTTTAGCAAAATTCAAAGGTTAGTATCTTAAATTGTGTACTTTTTAGAGCATTTTACTTATACAAGACTGTCGTGTATTGACCTTTCACTTTGTTCCTATTCTTTGCTTCACAATCTTCTGTTTTTATATCTAGTCTAATATTTATTGGAGAATATAGGTGACTTCTCCTGTGTTTGTTCTCAAACTTCTGCATGTTAGCAGGATGTAGTCCAGAGAATGAATCCATATGCCTACAAATCAATTGACATAGATACAGATGAAAATAAAGTTATCAACTACCTCACATAATGTTTACATTTATTAGATGTTCCAGGACTTCCATTTCATAAGTTACATTTGAAGATCTCAGCACCTATAATATTGCTACGGAATTTAGATCCACGAAAGCTCTGCAATGGACCTAGATTGACGGTAAAGACATTGCATCCCCATGTTCTTAAAGTGCAAGTGCAAATAGAATGTGGCAAAGTTGAATAAATTTTTGCACCACGTATACCATTAATAACTACAGAATTGCAATTTCAATTTAAGCGTTTACAATCAGCAACAGGAACAAGCTTACAAACAGCACACAAGAAGGCCATCTCCAGAGAACTCTTCCAACCCTGACGCTGTAAGGCAAACAAGGGCCACAGCATATAGATAGATAGGTAGAATCTCCTATTAGTCTCATTATTGCCATGTCCATTAACAAATCACTGGGACAGACAATACATGTGGTAGGTCTACAATTACAAGAGAAATATTTTGCTCTTGGTCAATTGTATGTTAGATTCTCAAGCGTTAGACTGCCAACAATCTCCATGTATATGCTGGATCTGGGGAAAAAACAACCAATGTCGTGTGTAAGGAAATATTATATTTTTGTCTTTGCAAATATGTAACAGGATGATGATTAGAAAAATCATGGGCTACTACAGTTTTAAAACTGTCACGAACTACACAAGATCACATAGTTGTTTAATCAATCAATCAAGTGCCATGCCGATTGGCGTAGGTGATCATGTTTCTCCACGACTCTCTGTCTCTTGTGTTGTCAATAAGCTCGGTTGGTGAGCTTCTACCGTGCCACGATACAAGCCTATCTAGTAACTTTTCTCTTTGTCGACCTCTATCTCTTCTCCCTTTGATCTTTCCAGTGATTATTAAGTGTTCAAGCTGCGTACTTCTCAGCACATGCCCTAGAAACCTTGACTGTCTGCCTCTAATGTTTGATATGATTGATCTTTTTACGCCAGCATCAATGAGAACATCTGCATTAGTTTTCTTGGCTGTCCATGGTATTTTCATCATTCTTCTCAGAAACCACATTTCTTGTTAGCCTCTAATTCGCTTTGAATTGTTTAATAGACAATATTAATAGGAATATCTGATCAAAATGGAGTCAATTTTTTTATGTGGATGTCTCAGATGACACTGGAGAAAAATAATCTACACATTTATTATTAGCAAACGTTCACAAGAACATTGAAATTATCCTTCTAAAAATATCCACTTTGTAATAAAAGATGATGAATACAGGATTTGAATCTATAACTCTTTCAGCGCAAAGCGAGCAGCTATATCACTTCACCAGAATAATCCCCAATCTTTAAATAAACTCTGACTAAAAAGATGTGGACATAATTTGTTGCTTTCTGTTTAAAATATTCCAAGTATTTTTCTTGTGCATATGCCCTTTGTTCATTTTCAGATTTGAATTTTGGAAAGAAATGCCTAGTATCTCTAGTTCTAGATAATCAATACGAATCTAAAGTTCTTGCTGTGAGTAGTTTATTTTACTTAATTTATATGCATAATTTATTACTATTCATGTCATCTGTTTTTGTTCAGAGTGTAATCTTCTTTATTGACGCTCTAAACAACTCACAGTTCTTAGTTGAACTTCTGCCGTCAGGGGCATGTTTAAACAACTTGATGCCCGTGTGTTGCTGGGGCCTGAAAGGAGAGCAAAGAATAGCAACACTGTTTACCTTCCACGCATGTCGTAAAAGGCGACTAAGGAGGTTATGGGATGGAGTTGGCTGTCCCATCCCATATAGGGTATGTGACCCAAAGCCATGCTGAAGTCGGATGTGTCAGGCCGAAAGGCACAGATATCGCAGCAATGCTGTAAACAATGACACAACGCATTCCGTTCTCCGGACTACATCCTGCTAATCTGCAGGAGTTTGAGAACGAACGCAGAAGAAGAAGAAACACACTGGATTGTCTTTTGTCCTTTGTTGTCTTGGCGGGCCATTTTCTCTGTTATGAGCAACCATGCCCTTCATTACTAGTTTTTCCATGCTGTGTTTCTATATAAACTAAGGCCATCTCCACCCTTACCTTTTAATTCTGCCTGAAAAGGAAGCTAAGAATATTAACACTATTGTTGTTCATGGGATTAGGATGGCTACTCCATCCAGTAGAGTATTGATGCCATGCTGAAGTGTGTATTGGACTGAAATGCAGATATCACAGTCAGTCTGTAAACCTAGACATAAATACAGTCTGTTCTGGGCTACATTCTGTCAACAGGTAGAAATTTGAGAAAAATGCATATTCGTAGGGGTTCAATACTAACCTTTCATACAGACAATCCTTTAAAAGTATTTGGTCTTTGAAGTGTTTCAGGGAAAAAATTATAATTGAATATTGAACTCTCGTCCTTTTTGAGATGAATGCTCTTCTTCTCTTGTCTTTCACTTTATACCCCTTTATGCCTTGCAGGTCAGGGGTAGAAGAGTTCCCTGGAGATGCCTTTTTGTGTTATGTTATGTTCCTCCAGGGCCATAGGCGGCGCATAGTGCAAAAACCATAGCCTTCCATTTCTGTCTTTGTGTTGCCAGGTCTTTCAATTGTTGCCTTTTTGTGTGCTTCATATATGTTTGTTTTTGTTGACATTTTTATAACTGTAGTCCATCATTTGCAAGGTCTGCCCCTGGCTGTGTATCCACCGTGAGATGAATGATAAACTTTATTTTTATGAGTTTTCATGTGTTTGTTGTGTAAAAAAAGACAGTGAAAGTTTAGGATTTAGTAAGAATAGGTTCAAAAGCCATTTTTTGGGTAAACAAAGACATCTCAACAAATCTAACACCATCGCAAGAGAAAAAAGAGTTAGAACCCCTTGCTTGTGCGGCAGTATTTATACATTGTTGCTGAAATTTTTCTGTGCAAGAAAGCGATAGGGGCGCATGTAATAGATATTAGTGTAATGATGATGGAGAAGAGGTGGTTAAAGAAAATCTATGATTGACATCAAGGAACAATCTAGTCAAGATTTTCAACACTCACCTGAATAGCTGAAAACAGGTGTTTGGAGAGATTTTTGTCAATGGGCAACCCTACAATCCTGATGGGTTATGGTTCATCATCATTAGGTTCTGCACGGACTTGCATAGGCGATCATGGATCTCAACATTTCTCTATTTCCAGTATATTTTATAAGGATTGTTATTGACTCTGTGCCATGCCACGCTGTCGAGACTATCTAATAATATTTTCTCGCATTGTCATTCTTGATATATTATCTTGCCTGTTGTAACTATGTTTTCCAGACATCCCTTGCCTCATACCTCGTCCAAAAATAAAGATTGTCTATTTCTGATATTATCAAGTAACCCCTGTCTCACATTCAACTCTTTTGACACTTCTTTGTTAGTTGAAGGGTTAGGGTTTTGGGTATTTTATTGTTAATGATGGTAGTTGTACTGACAGCCACTTCCTCTCGGGAAGGCCAGGGGATCCTATTTATACTCTTGTCTAATTCACGTATGGCTCCACGTGTCTGCTTGTGTACAGTAGCGCCACCCCAGGGCAGTGACCGTGGCTTGGCGGCTAAATTATGTGGAACTACTCAGCAAAGGGATGTCCTCCCCTACTGTACACACAAATTTTGGTGAAGGCGGAAGGTTTTATTATTGACAACTGCTTCGAAGGAAAGAGTTGGAAAGGCTTCATCTTTTGGTAAGGGCACATAAAGGATGGTAACTTATAAGCGACCAGAACTGGCTCAGAGAACAATGGCAAACTACTGAGATATATACAATGCCCAGAAACTCATAATGACCACAAATAAGCTTGAAGGGTCTGGCGGTGGGTTCCAAGCTGGAAATACCCAAAATAACACTAGAACTGAGAGGCTTACAGAGTGGCATTGAGGTCAATGTTCTGTAAAGGACACATGACATAGAGAGGTAGTTGTATTACACAAAAAACAAATCTTGTAATTTCTAATATAAATATTATACATTTTTATGGTATAAAGAGCTGCCATTAATTATCGTTATATTTCACAGGACTACATGGCAAGTTCGAACATATCTGTGAAAGACGTTTTCAAAGAATGTCTGGCCAAAGTAAACAATGGAGAATATGTGTTTACAGGTAAGATATTGCTAGATTTATTCTGTGCTATAATGTTTATTTTACTCATTTACAGTGAACCCAATTGTGATTTTTAATGACAGAAAATAACAGAATATTATGTCTGTGCAACAAGAACTAATTAGAGTGCAAAACTTGGTATGTCTTTAGAAATCAATTTGCACGCTAGTAGAGGGATAATGAAATTGCCGGTGTATTGTCGGGGCCCGAAAGGGGAGCAAAGAATAGTAACACTGTTTACCTTCCATGCATGTCGTAAAAGACGACTAAGGAGGTTATGGGATGGAGTTGGCTGTCCCATCCCTTATAGGGTGTGTGACCCAAAGCCATGCTGAAGTCGGATGTGTCAGGCTGAAAGGCGCAGATATCGCAACAATGCTGTAAACTATGACACAACGCATTCTGTTCTCCAGACTACATCCTGCTGATCTGCAGGAGTTTGAGAACGAACACAGAAGTAGAAGAAGATAATGAAATGCGTTGTGTTATGGTTTACAGCTTGGCTGCTATATCTGCATTTTCAGCCTGACACAACCGACTTCAGCATGGCTAGTGGGTCACTTTGATCTTGTGGATAGAATTTCCCACCCCACTCTCAAAACCTCCTTAGTCTTCTTTTGTAATATGCTATTCTTTGCTCTTTTTAAATATGCTGGTGAGAATAGATATTTGAGTATAGCTAATTAATACTGTGCCATTTGGCTTCCTTGAGTATTATTTTCATTGTATCCAGTGTTAAAGGTAAAAAATATATATTATATATGTACTTCTGCTGAAGACGGATGTGTCGGACCATTGGCACAAATAAAACGGTGAGACAACACATTTCCATTCTCTGGAGTAGATCTTGCTGGAAATTTTGTAGGACCTTTGTCCTCTTCAAGAGAGATCCAGTGGGAGTTTGAGAATGAATGCTAAAAAAAAGAGAGAAAAATTATGTACATTTATTTTCAGACCAGGCAAGAATACATTCTCAGCATGGGTTGAATACACCAGTGTACTATGTTATATATGTACATTTATTTTCAGACCAGACAAGAATACATTCTCAGCATGGGTTGAATACACCAGTGTACTATGTTATATATGTACATTTATTTTCAGACCAGACAAGAATACATTCTCAGCATGGGTTGAATACACCAGTGTGCTATGGATGTGGCTTTAAAGCCTTCAAAGAGTTAGCATATTTCTACAGGCGGGACATCCCGGTTGACAGGTTGCCCAGTAAGTAGTTGTGTTAATTTTTATTTGAGGTTTCTGTTCTCTGTTGTCTGATATGCTTATGGCATCAGGGCAGGAAAAGATTTATAGATCGGGTCTTTACATGTTATACACAGTGGTGGTCAGAGCGTCTGATACTTATGTGATCCATTTTTTGCATAAAGCCGTAGAATCTACACATTGCTTTTTGAATGACTCTTTCTGGTAATAACTTTGTCCCTCAAAGAATTTCATTTGCTGTATCTTGAATATGTATAGTAAAATTAAGGTACCCACTTTTCCTCATGTTCTTTTTTCTCATCCAATCTCGTTTTCCTCATGTTCTTTTTTCTCATCCAATCTCATTACATCTGTCATACTTTGTAGACATTTAATTTCTTTTGCAACTAATTTTTTTTTTTTATTTGGTTATAGCATTCAAGTTTGATTTAGAAAACACAGAAGAAAAAATTGTAGTGAATAATACTTTCTTGGTGTAGAAAGAAACATATTTATATTTTAACATTTGTGACATTTGTCCTATAATGTTTTATGAATTGTATCTTTGATGAATTTTGTGGAAAACTGTAAAGGGTTTTGCATTGTTCTTGTGTGACTCCCATGATTATTTGTTATTAAGGACCCTAAATGCACCCTGGGCTGTGTTTATCTTTTTTTCATTCGCAGTTTAACATGTGTACACAGCAATGTGGCTGTAAAGATGAAGTTGGAGTAAGAGTTAGTCGCACATAGACAAATAATATCTTTGATTGGTACCTCTCAGTTTCCACAGCCTACAAAACTCACAGCAGTGTTAGTTAGTTAGTTAGTTAGTCGTCGGATCATCATCACTGCAAACTGGACACATCCATAGTTGCTCCGATCTCTCCTTGAGTGTATCCGCCATCACACTTCTGCTGACAGTACCGGTCCTATGCTGGTTGACCATCATTCTTCTGCGCCCTCCAAAATGTTCACCTCTAGCAACACCGCATCTCAATCCCTGATCTTTAATCCTAGCCATTGAAAAGGAATCATCATCCACATTCGTCTCACTCTCGCGTGTTATATCTCTTAAGGAGTTCAAAACGTCAGCGCGATCCATTGCCCCATCGCCCTTTGCCACAATCGCACACGATGCCAGTTGATCCGCTCTTTCATTGCCTCGAATGCCCACATGTCCCGGCACGAAAATAAATGTAACCGCTTTCAAGCTCGCATTTCTCAAGGCCTCAATCCACTGTTCGCGAACGAGATTGTCTGCAAACGATTGTTCACAGCAGTGTACTTGAACCTAGCATATAAAACCTTTGATTGTGGTCAATAGCTTAGAAAGGTTTTGCAAGACTTACAGACATTCTGTTTGTTGAGGTCAACAGCACTAGTGGTCAATGGTTAGTGCAAGTGGTAGTAAGCTTGGAACAATAAAGGGGAGATAACATGACATGAGCTGTGTTCAGGGTTGAGAACATGCTCTTAGTCACTTTCCAATTCACTCATGAAGATCAATTGTGACAGGAGGCCAAATTATCCCATTCTGCGGACAGATGAGTAGAAATTTGAAACTGGATATTGGTGAAAGGACCCTTGTCTAGGAGATCAAGGCAGCTCTAGTCCAATTCTACTGTTGAGATTTTCTAAGTAAGATTCAGACTCTCAGATGATAAATGGTTGTGTACCCTCAAGTACGAGGGGGTTTTGAAATTGACTTAAATGTTGTATGAGACCAGTTCACAGATATCTATCTGAACACCATGCCTAAGATAGATGTAGCTGACCCAGGTCAAACTTCCTGTCTACTGATTCCACCAAGGACACTGACACCCAGGGACATATTGTCCCATAAAACTCAAGAACACAGTCAATGATAAGCTTTCATAGCATAGAGTACTATTTACCCGTTGACAGATTAGAAATATCTCACATCATATGTGCACCCACCTGATTCAGAGATATGCTGAAAGCAGATGTCCTGGACCTGTATGGCACAAATAAAACTGTAGCATTATATATTCATTCTCTCTGGCTCAAACCACATAAGAAATCTTACCTGATTAAATCTTCTTCTTCTGCATTCGTTCTCAAGCTCCTGCAGATTAGCAGGATGTTGTCTAGAGAACAAAATGCATTGTGTCATGGTTTACAACATTGCTGCGATATCTGTGCCTTTCGGCCTGACACATTCGACTTTAACATAGCTTAGAGTCATGTTGACCCTATATGGGCTGGGACAGCCAACCATCCCATAACCTCTTTAGTCGCATCTTACAACATGCATGGAAGGTAAACTGTGTTGCTGTTCTTTGCTCCCCTCTCGGACCCAGCAACACACAGGTGACCTGGTTAAATGAGAGTGAACACAACTTGAATTTTGTAATTGTTTTTTTAAAATGGTCCTGCTGCCAAACTATCTGCAACTGATTTTGAACTTAATGGGATGTAGAGGAAAATTACCGGTTCATGTTTGCTTAATGGGACTACCGATTTTGCAGAAAGTAAAATGAAATAAATTACAAGGTGCAGGCAAATCTGTGTTCTTTGTATTTTCATTATTTCCCCTGGCTATAATTATCCATCAGTGGGTGGACGTAGAAATATTTATTTAGTTAAAGACAGACTATAGTTGACTACAAGTCAACGTGGTGACTGTAAGGTGGATCTAGCTTAGGTAGCCATTTTGTATCTAGAACTGAGCCAGCATGCATTGACATCATAAAATTTTGGATCAGTGCAAATTTTATAAAAAGTTGGAAAGGTTAAGCAAACATGAACCAAATTGCCTGTCAATTGGAAATCATACTATTGACTACAGGGACAAAGAGAAAATAAGTGCTAATATCATTTTTGACTTGACTAAATCATGTTTGCATTAGCAAAGCAGCACCTCGTCTAGGAAGGTGTATCAACCCTGAGTCTAATTCATCTGGTGCCGTTACCCAACACAACTCACACGGAAGAAATTATGTCTGGGACCATGGGACACAAAGGGTGGTAATGGAATTGTCTTCCTATACAAGGAACAGCTTGCTGGCTGCAAAGCACCTCGTCAGAAGATAAACAAACAATGGGTGACCCAAGCAAACTATCAGCTCATCTCATAATCTGGTCCTCCTAGAGTAGAAGGCTCCTCCAATGTCCTCCTAGAGTAGAAGGCTCCTCCAATGTCCTCCTAGAGTAGAAGGCTCCTCCAATGTCCTCCTAGAGTAGAAGGCTCCTCCAATAGACATTGCACCAAGCTGAAAGGTAAAGTCTTCTGGGTATGAAAGAAAACTCATAAACCTCTCCATTGCACATAGGAAGTAAGAGCTAATTACACATAATTCCTGGGGTTCTCAAACAAATGTGCACTGACAACAAAATGAATATCCACAAATAGGCATACATTACAAATAATATATGTGCAGCTACAAGTCAAAATTTGTAATTAATGCTGAAAAAAGTAATCTAACCTTTAATAATTCGGACAACTTTTTTTTTACGAATCTAACCTCTAATAATTCAAACTAGAAATCTTGACTTTTAAGAAAAACATGTTGTTGAGTTGTGGTGAGTTTTCATTGGTCAATCACTGTCATTCATATTAGATGAGAAAGTACATAAGCTATTCTGGATGTCTTTTCTTACGACTAATGACAGAATCTTATGAATGTTTCAGAAGAGGTCACTTCCAGACCCAACTGCTATTGGGGTAAGAATTGTCGCACCCAAAGAAATAAGCCTGATCATGCTGTGTAAGTGTTTGTGTATGATTTTTTGGGGTAAAAGAACAATGATATAAATTGTTGTACCTTAGAAATACTTCAAAAATCACAAAATTTGATCAGAGCAGATAAGGTTATATATGGTCTTAAGAAAATTTAGGGACGATGTGAGACTGGTTTTTAAGACATATTTGTCAAAAATCTGATTGAGATTTCAGTTTATCTCACATAAATCATTACTGATTTATGTCATGCCCTTCTTTTCACATCATGGAGGTGAATGAAGAAGCCATTGTTAGGTCCATATTTTTCTTTGACTGACTGGGTGATGCGTTCGCTATCTTGCAAACTGACTTTATATTATAAAAATTGTTCTATTACCCATTTCCTGAGACTTGTCATCAAAGAGGTCATATGGGGTACAAAATTCCAACACAACTGGGAATTAAACTATGGACCAATGGAATAAGATGCCAGTGCACTAACAATGATATTGCATTTTTCTTTTGGCTTTATTTGTTCTCTCTTTCTATGAATGTTGTTTCTATTAACCTACACTTGTCACTAAGTGTAAAGGGAAGAGCTTTGATTGTGCTCCATGGCCAGGTGTGCCACCTCAGGTGTGCAAGATTGTTTCATGTTGCCTATTCATCTTTTTCGTGATCTACCTTTGATTCTGTAATTTTATCTTTCATTGCTATATACTCTTATGAGTAGGTGATTGTAGCTTCTTTCTTAATTTGAATTATTGTCTGGCAATTTAGTCACTGCATTGTATTATACCTATTATTCTGAATATGAATTTGTTTGGCAGAAAGGAGCAAATACTACAACAATATTGTAAACCAGCAGCATTAAATATTCATTAAATAGCACAAAGACAAATCCATGTGGTTATTCTAGAGTGAACCTGATAAAATAAGTTACTTATTTTTCTCTTGATCTCATCATGTCTAATTCTGTCAAGTTTACCTACCCCTGCAGCTCTTTTTAGACAATTGTGTATGCTAGAGTTTAATCCTTAGACCTATCTGAAACTATTGTTGACATTTTCTGCTGGCATTCACTGCCTGTTAAGGTTTCCTGAGAAATGGAACATCAGTTCTAAGACATTTGAGGCTGGCTTTTAAACACCATATAAAGAAAGAAGTTGGGTTTTTTTCGGCCATGTGAAAAGACACAATGGCATGGAGTTTTGTTGGAAGGGGCAATAGATGGCAGAAGAAATAAAGGTCAACCAAGACGTCGCTGGACAAGAGATATTTAGGAATGCATGCACATGTCGCTAGAAGAAGCGGGACAACTTGCCAGAGACCGCAGGATTTCAGGAAATTCATAATGAAGACTTAGTTCTGGAAAGAATATGTCACATGACAACAAGATATTTTTCCATTTGCTCATTTTGTAAAACAGTTATAAAGGTAAAATGTAGTTGAGTTATGAATCAGCATCATATCACTTATTTTACCCATAAGTGCTCAGCAGTCCAGCCAATGGTTGACCAGAAATTTCCTGACTAGTATTGTCTTAACATTCACCGTGCTTTGGTTAAGTGTGATCGAAAAAATTTCATTGGCGACTGTCTACTGTTGTCGGATGCATTCGGCCCAATGATATATCGTGCTAAATATGTGTACCACAGCCAGCACATAGTTCGGTGCATGCGCAACCGAAGCCGGTACATTCCCATGTCCGACATGATTGTTGTAAAGATGTCTAGGTAGAAGGTACACGATTTATAGCAATTAATCTGACCACATCTGCACACTGGTACGATGCCATGATGGTGGATCGGTTTTATAGACCTTTCTTTCATTGTATTTAGAATAAAATAACATTTAATCGTGGCCTGAATCATGAATTATTTAGTTTCACAGCAGTGAATATACAGAATGCAGTGTGCGTTTGGGGACTTGTACATGTTTGATATCGAATATGTTGAAGTGGCACCAAAAATGACTCTAGGCCTAAGCTCAAAGAACGATTTTACTGCAAATCTACATGTTTTATACAGTTCCTCTGGCAATATTTTGATAATTTCACAATGAAAGAACATAAATACAACAGATTTGCGTGTGATTTAGTGTACAGCGTTGCCAAGAAATTTGATAAGTAAGGTAAGTTATTATTTTTTACTAATTTTTTCCCTCTTTATTTGTTATAAAATATATGTTTTTTGTGAAAAACGTCTTTACCACTTTCTCATACGTCTGGTATCACACACTCATGTACATAAATTACACCAATATATGCAGAATTTAATTCTTTATTTATATGTGCAAATATTATTTAAATATCTTTAACAACCAAAAAATTATCACATTTTCATAACAGTCACCATCAATAACGCAAATTTTCAAAAAAGAATCCGGTGGCAGGGAGATGTTTCGTATTTTTTAATCTGGCTTGCTAAAGGTTAAGTGTGTACTTTGTAGCAACGGTGGTCTTCCTTGACAGTCTAGAACATTAGACCTGTGTTATGTTAAACCATTAAGTAAGACAAAAGTCTTATTTTAATTGCTTATTCTTCTGCCTCTTTGTTTAGTTTTAAACACCTGGAGATTATCAGAAGGTAGGTCCAGAGAATGAAAGTTGTTTGTGAAAGATACATATCCAGTCTTCATAGTGATATGAACCTGAGCTATCACAGTTGTGAGGCCAGAATTCAACAGATCCATCTAAAAGCTTCACAATATATAAATGTGAAATTTTCATTTTTATTTCAGACGCTATAATCACATCTGTGACCAGTCAAGAACCAACATGTAGAACAGCTCTAGAGATATAGACACAGTTTTGTTTTAAATCAGATTAGAGGCATAGTCTCTTTATTACTACAGGAAATGTTTAATTTGTCATATTATGCAATCATCTCTATCTATCTATCATGTGACATATTCTTTCCAGAACGTTGTCTATGCAATTGATGTCCTGAACCTGACTCTATCCTGTACCATTCTGTCCAATTGATGTCCTGAACCTGACTCTATCCTGTACCATTCTGTCCAATTGATGTCCTGAACCTGACTTTATCCTGTACCATTCTGTCCAATTGATGTCCTGAACCTGACTCTATCCTGTACCATTCTGTCCAATTGATGTCCTGAACCTGACTCTATCCTGTACCATTCTGTCCAATTGATGTCCTGATTTGGGTATATATATTTGGGTCATATGTGGGTATATAGAAGAATAGGGAGAACATCATGGAAAGAGAAGAAAACAAATAAAGAGGTGCTAAAGACACTTAATATGAAGAAAGAACTACTAAGAGAAATAAAGATCAGGCAAATAAAATACTTTGGACACATTAAAAGACATGACACCCTATTGAAGACCTTACTTGAGGGTAAAGTCAAAGGGAAGCGAGCAAGAGGTAGGCAGAGATACAAGTGGGAGAGTAACATTACACGATGGACAGGTTACAGTCTAGCAGAATGCACCACCAAGACAAGAGACAGGAGATGTTGGAGATACGTTGCAGCCAACCTTCATTGCGGAGATGGCACTTGATGATGATGATGATGTCCTGAACCTGACTCTATCTTGTACCATTCTGCCTACCTTCTACAATTATATCTTCATATGTTCTGTGATGTCATCTGTCCGATTAGTTCTGGATCTACTTCTTCTACTACCCGGAATTCTGCCCTGTAATATGCATCTTTTCGCGCCATTACATCTTTTTTTATGTCTGAAATATTTCAGTTTTCTATGTAAAATTGTATTCACCAGCCACTCTTCCTCTATATTCAGCATACTCAAAACCTCACTGTTTCTTATCTTTTCTGTCCAGGAAATTCTTAATATTGCTCTATAACACTTCAGTTCGAATGCCGGTATTTTTTTTGGCGTTCTATTTATTGTCCAAGTCTCTTAGCCGTATGTTGCAACTGTAAAATGTATGATCCAAGAAGTATAACTTTTGTGTCTCTTTATAACAGTTTTTCCATATTATTTTCATTTCTTTTAATTTTATTATCGTTATCTCAAATCTTTTCCTAATTTCCATTGTACAATCACCTAAGACGTTTATATTCATTCATTCATTTTCCTTTTGCGCTGAAGTTAGCGCATAGGGCAGAGGTCAGATCTCTCTAATTCTGTCTGTTCAAAGCTATTCTGTGCAGTTCTTGAATAGTATGAATATTGGTTGTTTTACTTTCTCTAAGTTCTTCTGAGTGTTTCTTTTGGTCTACCCCTTGCTCACGTTTATATTAGCACCCAGATAATAAGATAAGCAATCAGCTGGACTTGGTTAATTAATTGAACTGGACCCAATGTATTTTGCGCATTCATATAAGTACTAAATCTGCAACATGTATGCATACCAATGGCTCATGTGACTTACTGAATATACACACTTTTGCAATGTTTAAATTTATACTTATTAATATGAGAAACTGTCATCATCATGTGCTGTTTCGACTGGCCTAGCCAATCATGGATCTCCAGAGCTCTCTTATCTCCAGTATCTTGAATACGGATTGTTTTGTTGATTTTCTGCCATGCCACAGTGACTGTCTATCGGGTTGGACAGTCAATGCTATCCCTAAAACTTTTCTTTGCTTGCTTCTTACGACATGCATGACAGTATCTCACTCTTGGGCATCCCAGTTTATAATGTCTAGATGTTTTCCAAGTTGTGTTAGACTTCCATAAAAAGTATTTTCAATAGTAGACATTGTGGTAGAAGTTCTAGTCTAGTTTATGTAGTCATATACAATAGATAGACATGGTGGTAGAAGTTCTAGTCTAGTTTATGTAGTCATATACAATAGATAGACATGGTGGTAGAAGTTCTAGTCTAGTTTATGTAGTCATATACAATAGATAGACATGGTGGTAGAAGTTCTTGTCTAGTTTATATAGTCATAGACACAGACAATAGATAGACATGGTGGTAGAAGTTCTAGCTTTATGTAGTCATATGGAAATCTTGTGTCCTCTTTGGACTTTATTTAGCTTGCTAGGGCAGACTTTCCAATTTTTCCAATTTCAGTCACATGTGGCTGAATCATGACAAGAGGGTGCCACAGATGGGGTATTCATATTGATGACAAATCCATATGTTGTTCCATAACCTGTATATGTTTTCCTAGTGTTTGTTATCAACACATTGTTTCTGTATAGTTTTTGCAATTTTTCTATTCATATTTTACTATGTTTATTTATGTAGCAGTTTTCCGTAGTACCTAGTAGTTCACCTTTAGCCCCCTGAATTAAAATTACAAAATCTTTTCCCTGTCAGTGGGTCATTTTTTGAAAATTTTGGTAAATTTTGGTTGGTGTTTTGAAAATGCAATAATTTGTGTCTGTCTAGAGATGTTAAAGTAAAGTTTGTGCATTATAAAAAGAAATTGTATATTGCAAATAAGTTTCTAATGAGAGGAATGATTAAATAAAACATGTAAATATTGTCCAAAAATGGATCTAGAATCATAGACCTAATTTTGATAAATATTCCAAAATGTTGTTCCATGCATGTTCAATGTTATTTCATGACAAAATCAACTTATTACTATACCTGCTTGGTAATAACATTATTTCCGAGAATTCCTTACTATCAAAAGCACAATCCATAATGATTTTACATCAAGTATACATATTGATGACAATTGTAGCTCGCAGATAACTCAACTGGATGTTTCACGATTTTGATATTTATTTTATCAACCATCATCCATCAACACAGTGTGGATTTGGCGGAAGTGTTGTTTTTCCAACAGTATTGATCACAGGAAATTCACCTTCATATGATTACAAATTTGTTTAAAAGAGACACATCATGACTCACAATTATGCAAACACAGATGCCAGCCTTTACGAGCCTAGTGCGGCTAAGGTTAAGCAAGGATTTATAGAAGGGAAAAAAATTCAGTTTATAATTTGTCAGGACCCACCAATACATGTTCTTCTACTCGCATGCATCATTGTAAAAATTCCTTTTTCACACAATTCAGGCATGTAGAATATGTTATTAGGCATGTATTTATCTGCGATTAGCAGACATACTAAGAGCGGTCAGTCACTACTGCTTTTTCAGTTTTATTCTGGCACCCATTCTCAAGGTATGGGCACTTCAGTTGCTATTTATGATCTCACAATTTCCTGCCTTGATTGGGAATCAAACCATGACCATTGGTGCACATAACCACTGCTGTTCCCATGTAATAATGTATTATCTTTTTTTTTTGGTGTGTTTTACACACATAACTTTTACCTGATTTGAATTTTGTTTTTTTTAGAGTTCAAAAGAACTGGGCTTTATTAGCATATGCTTTGGTTGGAGAGATTTCTACTAGATTATGATGAAATATGTAAATAATTATATGATGTTATGATTCAGAATAAACAGATATAACTGATGCTCAATTATACTTGTCCAGTGCAGTTGTGTTATTGCATATGCCCAGTCATGTGATAGTTGTGTTATTGCATATGCCCAGTGATGTGATAGTTGTGTTATTGCATATGCCCAGTGATGTGATAGTTGTGTTATTGCATATGCCCAGTCATGTGATAGTTGTGTTATTGCATATGCCCAGTGATGTGATAGTTGTGTTATTGCATATGCCCAGTCATGTGATAGTTGTGTTATTGCATATGCCCAGTCATGTGATAGTTGTGTTATTGCATATGCCCAGTCATGTGATAGTTGTGTTATTGCATATGCCCAGTGATGTGATAGTTGTGTTATTGCATATGCCCAGTCATGTGATAGTTGTGTTATTGCATATGCCCAGTCATGTGATAGTTGTGTTATTGCATATGCCCAGTCATGTGATAGTTGTGTTATTGCATATGCCCAGTCATGTGATAGTTGTGTTATTGCATATGCCCAGTCATGTGATAGTTGTGTTATTGCATATGCCCAGTCATGTGATAGTTGTGTTATTGCATATGCCCAGTGATGTGATAGTTGTGTTATTGCATATGCCCAGTCATGTGATAGTTGTGTTATTGCATATGCCCAGTCATGTGATAGTTGTGTTATTGCATATGCCCAGTCATGTGATAGTTGTGTTATTGCATATGCCCAGTGATGTGATAGTTGTGTTATTGCATATGCCCAGTCATGTGATAGTTGTGTTATTGCATATGCCCAGTCATGTGATAGTTGTGTTATTGCATATGCCCAGTCATGTGATAGTTGTGTTATTGCATATGCCCAGTCATGTGATAGTTGTGTTATTGCATATGCCCAGTCATGTGATAGTTGTGTTATTGCATATGCCCAGTCATGTGATAGTTGTGTTATTGCATATGCCCAGTCATGTGATAGTTGTGTTATTGCATATGCCCAGTCATGTGATAGTTGTGTTATTGCATATGCCCAGTCATGTGATAGTTGTGTTATTGCATATGCCCAGTCATGTGATAGTTGTGTTATTGCATATGCCCAGTCATGTGATAGTTGTGTTATTGCATATGCCCAGTCATGTGATAGTTGTGTTATTGCATATGCCCAGTCATGTGATAGTTGTGTTATTGCATATGCCCAGTCATGTGATAGTTGTGTTATTGCATATGCCCAGTCATGTGATAGTTGTGTTATTGCATATGCCCAGTCATGTGATAGTTGTGTTATTGCATATGCCCAGTCATGTGATAGTTGTGTTATTGCATATGCCCAGTCATGTGATAGTTGTGTTATTGCATATGCCCAGTCATGTGATAGTTGTTCCCGATACAGTGGAATTCTGTTATAACAATGTGGTCCGGATTAACAAAATATGTATGCATAAAAAACAGAAATTCACTATATACAGCAATATAGAATAATCGGGATTATAAAAAGTGTTGTTATATATGAAAATTTGGATGAAAGAATGCGGTAAACAGGGATTTATCTGTACTGCTGTCCTTAAAAGAGCTGGTATCCCTAACATTGATACTATTCTGTTGTAAGCACAAATTCGTTGGGCAGGTAATGTACGGTAGTATGTATACCAGATCACTGTCCAACAAAAATACTTCTCTGTTGTGAAATAAAGACGGGTATGAACTCTCAAGGTGGACAAAATGAACATTAAAAAAGGAGCAAACATCAACGGTGCAGGAGACTGCATGGCAGAAATGCAAGGCAAGAGATAATATTTAATATCTCATTGAAAGCCTTTGGCAAAAACCATGACATGTGGGGAGATGCTGCATGAAGCTTAGCTACATGGCTCTGTGCAATAAAAAAAATTGCATAAAATTGTGTTAAAAAATAGGAGAAATGCAGTAGCTCACCCCCTGTTGTACTTACGTAAAACACAAGTTTATATAATCGCTTCAATCAGAAATGACAGACTATAAATAAAACTAGTGGCTTCACTAGTTTTAGTTATAGTCTGTCGTGTCTGATTGAAGCGATTATATAAACCTGTGTTTTACGTAAGTACAATTGTTGTTACGTTTCACGCAGTTACCTTGTATTGATTGTCATAGCTCAACACCAAAGACTAGTCTAAAATTTAAGGGAAGGTCAAACACCATTAAAAAGGATCATCCCATGCTTAAACTATCCAAGGGTTTTTGGGGGCCACCATAGGGCGCATTAGCCACTTATAAACTTATAAACAAGGGCATATATGGTCATCATCACTTGTTATGAATAAACAACATAGTTTTGTACATTTCCTAGTGATGAGATTGTTGCATTGCTACTGCTGTGGTGGATAGTGTATTTCAGTAATATAATAGTTATATAGTGGTGGTGTATCACACAATGCCATAATGGTTGTAAGTTGTAGTTTATATTGTATTGGACAATGTTGTCATCCCATAACCACTTATACTGTAACATAATAATATTATAATATAACAGACACATGTACGCAGATTGAAATGTTTATTGTTGTAAGTACCATAAACATAAGAGACAAGTTAAATATACATGTTTCATTCTATTTCTATGTCATGTATCAAGTTATAAACATTTTTCTGCATCAAGAACATTATTGTCATATATTGTTGTCAGATTTTCTGTTTTGTTGATTAATTCCAGTAGAATGGAGCTCTTCTAAAGTGACAATTATGTTGTACTGTATATAAGGAAACTCTGGAGGATGGAGAATTTACAGAAAAATGTGTCATCTTTGGACAGTTAAGACAAGTAATGAGGATGTGCTACCGGAACTGCGGTATCTCAATTGTTAGTGAAATCACTTCCTGTTTGGGTGATCCAAGGGTCAATTTCCAGTTGGAAATAACTGGAATAGTTTTAAATTGCCAGTGGCTCATAGGTCGTTCATCCTAGATAAATGGGTACCAGATAATCTGGGAAAGTAAAGGCTGCAGGCTTGATACTGATCACATCATGCTCTAAATGCCATTGGTCATGAACAATAAGCATCTAAAAGCTGTATTCCCCAATACGCCAACGGCATGGAAAAGGGAAAACATTTTTACTCCAAGATGCACATATAAATTGCTTGGAAATAGTAGAAAGTAGTAATCATATTTTTTTGGGCACATTATTTGAAGATATAAATCAAAATATGAATTCTTCCACAGACAAATTTATAATGACTACTGTTCATGGTATAAACTCTCCTGTTTTTCCCTGCAAATTGTTTTTATTTCACTGTCTTCTTGTCATATAATGTGTTATAATGAAGTGAAGCATATCCTGTGCTACTGTATATTTCCGAATATAAGCCGAGTCTTTGTAATTTATTCCCGCTATTGATGTGCAGGAATAATAAAATAGGCTTACTGGTAACAGGGAAAAAACTTACTGGTATTAAAAGTCAGTCAAATCCTTTAAAGTCCAAATCACTGAATTCTAAAACAGTTCACGAATTTCATCCTCTGTTGTGGCAACATCAGGGTGGATATCATCAGTCCTTGTCTACCAGCACGTTGTCGTCATCAGCATTGCCTTCAAAGATATAATTCATTGGATTACTGATAGATCACTTTTTGAAAGAGTGGAGGATCATTTCAGATGGAATATCCGACCACTATTCTTTGACTCACTTAGCGTTTGTAATGATGTCAGATTTTTTTACATTGCCACCCTTCATCACAGCTAACTCGGATGACAGTATTAATTCCATTTTGTTCGAAGTCTGTTCTTAAATGGTTAAATGAGAGACATCTAGTCGCTGCAGGAGGGAGGTAAGGCTCCAAGAAATTAGATACAGACAGTACCATCTCATGGCATTGTTTTTTTCACTTTATTGGTGAGGTGTGCTCAAAATGAGTCCCAGACTAACATGGGTAGTTTTTAGAGTACTGATATGGTGGGGCAAATGGAAGAAATCACCTTGTGTCTGACTTACCATTGCTAAAGGTTTTTTATTTTCCTTTTAGCAATATTTCACTTATCCCTTCATTCTTATAATAACTGGATTTCCAAATATTATTTTTGTATACCTTACTTTATACATGGCTTTCAGACTTTGGTCTAATTTGGACATTTAAAGTTACATCACTGGTTTATAACTGGATTGGCTTATATTAAGAAATATACTGTACTCAACCCATGTGAGGCTGTGGCCTGGTAAACATTTTTATATAAAAACCAGTGTCCAAATGAATTCTATATCCTCATGAATAACTTAACAATTCAAAGAGAAGCTCTCGCAGCTCGGTAGACATGTTGCAGCAGCTCAGAGGTTGAGAAGCACTGATGTACAGGACATTATGCTGTTCTACTATCATTGAATTATTCGGGTATCAATTATACATCCAATTGCATTGCCAGTAGAAAATGGACGGTTGCCTTATCAGCGCTTTTAATCCTTGAAGTTTGAGTGTGTTGAGTTTGTGAGACTGTCCTGCTAATCTCTCTGTCAAGGAGTGAGTAATGTGTTATATAATAATTGAAGCATATCCTGTGCAGAACATTGTTTTTCAACTGTTATTGAATATCTCAGCACTACCTATACATTTAGTTAACTGTTAAATTTAAGTGAAACGGTTCGATCTACACTACTTACTTTTTAAATTGCCCGATTGACATGTCTTGGACTATTTGATTGTCTCACTAGCCCCTCTGCCATGCAGACCGGCAATGTGTTATATACATAAATAGAGTGTATATACACAAAAAAGCTACAAGATTATTGTGTGTGCACTGGTAAAATACACCATAGTATATACCTAATATATATCTAGTATATACACCATAAGTATATACCTAATATATATCTAGTATATACACCATAAGTATATACCTAATATATATCTAGTATATACACCATAAGTATATACCTAATATATATCTAGTATATACACCATAAGTATATACCTAATATATATCTAGTATATACACCAGCAGCGCAACATATAGGTAACTTTCTCTACAGCTCTGTTGGTATCAACAGCAGTACTAACTTATGTTATATGTGTGTCTATAGGCTTGACACTTGAAAATATATTTCATTATGTACAATTTGCATAGATTTCAGTGGATCAATTGTGTTTTTCACACAGAAATTATTTCTCATAAAAAAATATATCATAAATAGAGTTTGAATACAGTTTCACTGCTCTCAGACATACCATTCAGCTTGTACAGATTTTCTGTGTACTTTGTACAGAATAACTCAAGGTCTCATTGAACATGTTTATATTGACAGTTAATTAATCTTTGATGAAGTTATTTTTATACAGACAATGAGTTAAAAATACAGATTCTAAGGGTTACTTATACTGCCATTCTTCTTCTTCTTCAGCGTTCATTCTCAAACTCCCGCTGGATCTCCCTTGTAGCAGGACCATGATCCTACTATATTTCCAGCAGGATGTAGTCCAGAGAATGGAAATGCGTTGTGTCGCCGTTTTATTTGCTCAAATGGCCTGACACATCCGTCTTCGGCTGGCCTATACTGGCATACAAAATCATTTGCCTGATAGCTGGAAAGTATGTTGATTGGATAAGATTTGGCTGTTTAAAAAAACAAGTATTGAATTGATAAATTAAAATAAATTGTATTAGTACTGATAGATTCATTTACTTGTTTATGTTCTGCAGAATTGAATTAATAGGAAAAAAAGTAAACATAAATTTAGTTACAAGCGATACAGATTTGAATTATATACACAGATGTGTTAAAACAAAACATGAGCAGATGTGTAACCTGTTTATGAAAATTCAGTCGGTCATGAGAGACGATATGTCTCAAGTTATTAAGTTCAGTTGGTGGGATGCTCTCTTGCCATGATTAAAACAGATACAGCATATTCTCTCTTTGTCTTCCCATTTCTTCTCCCCGTGATTAATTCAATGGGCTACAAAATGTTCAAGTTTTGTTCTTCACATCTCATAAATCTTCACAATATGACTAATGCTTTTCTTTCATTTGTGTCTTTACTCCAGCATCTTTGAGGATTTCTACATTAATTATGATAATTACGGAGAGGAAATTGCTGCATCAGCTAGTATTTTCATAGAAATAGGTTACAGTCATCATTTCTATACCCAACATGCCTAGATTAGATGTGCATGTCTTGACTTAGTGAAGTATTTTAGCAATAAATAATTCTGAATTTTTCCTTCAACTCAGAATGTCTTAGTACCCATTTTCAGTTAGATAGGATAGAACTTCCAGTAAATTGAAAACCATACATTTGTGGTAGATTGTAACTCACTGATGCTGTCAGCGTTGTTGTTTTTTTTTCAAGTATCTTTTCCTGTGTGCACAGAATTGACACTGTTTGACCAGTCTCACTTCTCACCAGAAACATTTGCAATTTAAAATTGTAACTAATAAACTACATATATACACTTGTAATTATATGGCTTTATTAAAGAAAACTCATAGGATATAGAAATCAGATTTAATACTTGATCAGAATAAATGCACAGATAAGTAATCTAGGTTAAAATTCAATGAGCAAGCATTGCAACAAATTTCTGCACAACACTGTCTAATGAGCTGCTCTCACTCATACACCATTAGACGGAATACACCATTAGACGGAATACACCATTAGACGGAATACACCATTCGATGGAATACATCATTAGATGGGCTGCTGTGCTGCACTGAAATCCTTATCTATAGAGACACAAGTTTGACAAATGGAAATATAATAGCAATACTTGAAACTGAAAAATCATATGCATAAGAGATAAGAGCAATAGTTTAAAATTCCTGTAAGCAGTATGAAATACATTCAACAGTACAAAAAATATTAGCAGTACAGAAAGTTGAAGTAGAGGATAACCTCCACAGAAAACAATACTACATCAACAGTAAAAGGTATACTGAGATATTTAACTTAATCATGACACACAAAAAATGTTGACACATAACTTTAACAAATTTGGCTTGCACCTGATTATACAAAATATAAAAACATGAAATAAAGTAGTTTATAAAGTTCAACAGATTGAATTGATGTTTCAACCAAACAAGTATATTACTAAAAATAAATACAAGATATGACTCTCAAATGTTCTGCCTTTGTTGCTATGTGTAATAGAACCCTGAACTGTCTATTCTAAGCTTGCTTAACACATTCCACTCTCGATGTGAGAAATCTTGTGTGAGATGGCACAATCATATCCCTGACAGAGGTTAAGTCACAACTTCATATGACTATCATGCCAAGCATCTTCCAAAGAGACTGGTAAGCTGTGAGTGGGTGTTTTAGTGGAGGTCAGAAAAAAAAAAGAATATTAAAGATTATTGGTCGAAAGTTCAATATTACATTTGATACCTATCAACTTGTTCAGTTGAAAACCTGAACAAAAAAAACTAACATACTCTACAAAACACAATAAAAATAACTTTACAGATTAGATACATGTATTTAGCACAGATGAAGAAATAAATTATTTATTACATTTTTCTGATATATTTCTATCTTGAAATATTCTTCATAAAGACCTCACTTCACCACATAAATATCTTATTTGCAAACTTTACAAGAGGTATAGAACAAGGGATGTGTGCACAATATGGCCCACAAATTAAATTCTTCCCACCAAGTCATTTTTACTGGCCCTCCATGATCACTTCACAAGCTATAGCAGGTAAGAAGTAAACAACAACATTAAACAACGGTAAAGGGGAAATAATTGCGGCTCACAACTTTTGATGTTGTAAGTGCGACATAAGCTGAGAACAAATTATTTAGGAGGGGATGTATGTGTGGGCTATCAGTCTGTCGCGCGCACATCTGTGTATCTGGCAGCAGTCCTCGTGCCTACAAGTATTACTACATCTCTATCTCATGCAGGTAGGCTTAAAAACTTACGGTAGCCATTTTGTTATCTAGAACTGAGCAGACAGTGATGTCACAAATTTTTTTAAAAATTCGGATTGACACGAATTTGATAAAAAGTTGGAATGGTCGGCCCTTTAACTCTGCTCACCAGCAATCCAGAGTGTACTTATCCACCATTATAGAGGGTGCACACAAAATTTTATACATTGACATTGCCGTCTTTAAAAATCTGTATAAAATCGATCTAGCGTAAGAGAAACTTGAAACTTTCTATGTGTTGTAACGACTGTTTGCACTTTATGAATGAATTTGAAAGTTATTTCAAGTGCAAAATGCTACTTATCATAATGCTAGGCCTAGATTTACATTAATTTCTATATACCATACAATATTACCTTTGTAATCTCCGATATTTCTTGGTAAAAACTTATCTACGATGTCTATATCTGTATTGCACAAGCGCCGCCTTTCTTTTTCACAACATAATTTCCCGGAAATTATATTTTTAGTAACATTATTGCAATAGGTATTACCGTATTTCTGATCTATCATAGCGCTTTCAATGATCGTTGAAATTGGTCAGCAAGGTTCTGTAAAAGAAATTTGACTTTTGTCGAAATTGATCAGGAAAGTGTTAAGCTAATATGAACCTGTAAAATAAATACAGATGTCAAAACATTTATCCGTCCTAAAGAATCATTAAACAACATTAAACAGTTTTATAAATAGGCTTGCTTTGCAAATTGATTGAAACCAGGGAAATAAAGCATCATCAGATATGAGTTCAAATCTATGGTCATATCTGGTTGTATAAACATTTTAAAATTTGAAGTTGAGGTCATTTATAAGTACATGAAGTTTTATGTGATGAGAGGCACAAGATCAAGTGTGTGGTCTGAAGGTGGCCAGAAGAAGCAACACCAAAAGCAATCATTCAAGACTCTGCTGAAAGCCTTTGGTTCCATGATAAATGGAAAGATGATACATCAAAACATGATATATGGAAATATGATATATGGGAAGATGATATATGGGAAGATGATATATGGGAAAGATGATATATGAAACAGAGATAGATGATGCTCTGCAATAAAACAAAGAAGCAGCTCAACAAGCAGAGACCAGTTAGAAAGACATGCAGATCAAATATCATCTAAAGTGATCATGCAATGCCCAACATATCCAAGAATCTTTGGGGGCAGCATAGGGCTTATCAGCAATTTATGGAACTAAGAGACTAAGGCATACATGTAAATGAATTTAATTAAATCGATGAAACAAATCACTTCTGACAGACAAACAAAAATGTATGAATATTTTAGTAGCCTCACATTGTGAATTATTTATTAAAAGACTTTTAGTCCAGTGTATAAGCTTGCCTGCTATTATTTAATACTGTAATTCTTTGTGGGAGAGATAGAGATTAAGCTGCAAGACTTTAACTCATTTGCTACCAAATAAAAAAAAATCATTCTGTGGCTGAAGTAATTTTGGTTCTGATTTCTGTGAATCTGTGCATACAAATTCATCGTTAGTTTTCTTATTTATAGGAAAATTTTCTTGAATGTATGATATATCATTTTCTAGGGAAGTGAATATTTTATTATCTTCTTCCATATTTTCTAGGGAAGTGAATATTTTATTATCTTCTTCCATATTTTCTAGGTAAGTGAATATTTTATTATCTTCTTCCATGTGGTGCTAGTACATCATATTCAACCATGGCTTTCTGTCTCGTGTGTTGTCAGCATTTTTTTTTTTATACTACCGGTATGTTCTCCCATGCCACAATGTCAAGCTGTTCAGTATATTCTTTCTTGGTTTTCTTGTACATTAATAAATTTAATAAAACTTTGATGGATCGAAGTATGCCTGTGACAAATTTAGGACAGTTTTCATACCTGTCAACTTCCAGAAGAATCATTCTGTAAGTAAACCTAAAATAACCCTGAAATTATGTAATTTTTACCCAAAATTCTGTTTATATAGTGTAGGCTATATAGTGTATTTCACTAAAGGAAAATACTAACGCTAATTTGGGCATATTCAATGATACCTGAATAGTTATGTACAAATATAGAAAATCTGTACTAGTTGACAGGTATGTATCATGTCTCTCTCTACCTGAGGTTTATGGCCACGGTGAAAAAAACTTTTTATCTCTGAGGCCCATGGTAGCGAATGTGTTAATCAGCGTAAATGGCAGTGAATAATTTAAATACAAGTTTAATAGCTTTATTACAACTCAGTAATCGACAGAGATTAAAAGCTTTGATTAAAGCCTTGATAATGTCATCAGTAAAAGTACAAAGCAATGCATCACTTTTTATCATTATTCATTGTACAGCACACAGTGATAAATTGTTCACACAAAATTAAAAATCAGCAGTATTTTATATGTAAAACAAATTATAAATGAATATGTGTAAATATAGTTTGGCACCTTCCAATCTGGTTTTCCTATTTCAACGTCAACTTTACAGTGCACAGTGAGATTGACTAATATCAAATATATTTGTGCAAGCTAAGCTAAATTATAACTATAAATGTGATAATATAAATCAATGACTGTAGGAAAATATCATGCAAAGAAGATTCCCTGAAGTCACTGTCAGCTAAATTGCGCCTAATTCCACAATAAGTATGGAAATAGTAAGTATTTGTAAGCAAATTCATGACACAACCAAAAAGAATTTTAGTATTAAAAAACTCATGACAGTCAAACAAATCAACAGCACTCAAATTCAGTAGAGTGAAAAAGAATGCTTGAATATACACATACTTCTACAAGACAAGCTTTCATATGGCTAAACACAGTGAGAGAACATCAAAGAGGCATATATGCCAGTGTACATACAGAGTCAGATCTACAATATGAATGGTGGATATTTTGTTGTATTTTTTACTGCTCAATTGGACCTGCTTTGTTGTTTTCATGATCTTTCAGGTGCCTGTAGATACTCTGAACATAAGTGAATACACACTTCCAGTCCGGGTTTTTCATTTTAACCATGTCTTCAACATCTAGCAAAGGGGCAATGTCCGCCTCTTTTCTGTGGACCAAAGTAACGACAAGTCATTGAAATAAAATAAGTTGAGATTTATTAGTGCTATACGCACTTGTTTATTTATTAACAAGACATTGACTTCTTCAGCATTCATTCTCAAACTCCTGCTGTTAGCAGGATGTAGCCAGAGAATGGATTGCTTTGTGTCATGGTTTACATCTCGACTGCAATACATCTCGCTGAAAAGATCTAAAGAACACATAACCAACATCTGACTGGGACTTTGAGTCTGCATACTCGTGTTAGTTAGTTAGTTAGTTAGTTAGTCGTCGGATCATCATCACTGCAAACTGGACACATCCATAGTTGCTCTGATCTCTCCTTGAGTGTATCCGCCATCACACTTCTGCTGACAGTACCGGTCCTATGCTGGTTGACCATCATTCTTCTGCGCCCTCCAAAATGTTCACCTCTAGCAACACCGCATCTCAATCCCTGATCTTTAATCCTAGCCATTGAAAAGGAATCATCATCCACATTCGTCTCACTCTCGCGTGTTATATCTCTTAAGGAGTTCAAAACGTCAGCGCGATCCATTGCCCCATCGCCCTTTGCCACAATCGCACACGATGCCAGTTGATCCGCTCTTTCATTGCCTCGAACGCCCACATGTCCCGGCACGAAAATAAATGTAACCGTCTTCAAGCTCGCATTTCTCAAGGCCTCAATCCACTGTTCGCGAACGAGACCCACTTGTACCTTCTTAATCATACTCATAGATTCACTCAAGATGCAGACCTGCATTACTTTCTGTGTGCGTAGCCACTCAAATGCCTTGGTCACTGCCATAGTCTCCATTGTCATACTACTCGTAGTGACTGCAAAGGCACCACTTTCCTCCTTGATCGTTTTACCTGCGCACTGAGCTGTAAAGGCCCAAGCACTGCGAACATGCCTAATTACAGATCCATCAGTGTATATAATCACATCCCCTCTTTGGTATTCTCACTGATTAAAGCCTGCACTTCTTTCTCCACAGCTGTGGGACACCATTCTCTGCATTCCCTGCTAAGTGATATTACTACTCTCAAACAAGTTTCGAAATCTGTGGGTAGACCTATCCATTCCGCACCAACTGCCACATCCTGTAATCGGCACACGCTTTGTATTACATCTTCAGCACGTCCCATCCATGACCTTCCTCTCTTGAGTCTGCTGCCTTTAACTTTCTGTATTTCGGAATGCAACGGGTGTTCCTTATCTGCATGTATTTGAAGGTACGCCCGTGCACGGCAATACTGTAATCTATGCTCAGCTGTTGGGCAGTCAAGTAGGTATCGCATAGCTCTTGTCGATGTATCTCTTGTGCATCCCAGAATGATACGCATTGCTGCATTCTGGACTCTATCCAGTCTTTCGATCTGAGTTTGGCTAAGAGTCAGAATTGCCAGTGCATATTCCACCACAGCCACTACCAAACCCTGGTACAAAAGAAATAATCTTTGCTCACATTGCGCAGCAGCCATAACCTTCATTGCTGCTAAGCCTTTGCCTGCCCTTATGATAATGTGGTCAACATGTTCCCTGAAACTCAGGCTTCTGTCAAAAAACACACCCAGATATCTCATTGTGCTAGTTCTTTCTAAACTTTTCCCGGACAACGAAACTTGTGGCATGGGTGTCTTTACCATGTGATTGTTCAAGGAAAACCACGTCACGAATGCCTTAGACGGATTAACCACTGCTCCCGTATCTCGACACCAATTTGTCAGTCTGTCCAGCTCCTTCTGTAGTTCCACGACGCACTCTTCTCGATTTCTGCCCTGTCTATACACCAGGATATCATCGTACTATCTCCTGTACTTTTCAATGTATACACAGTTCATATCGCTGGCAATCAAATCACAGGTGTTGGCAGAACGATGTCATATGCATACTCGTGTGTGACAGCTTAAATGGAGCACTTATGAAAATGTCCAGTGTGCCATGATATTGATTTATAATCAAGAATAAAATTAGCTGGAAATCTTTTATGTTAGAGCACACTTTGACATGGTTATTGAACGTGAACTAGACCAGACTTTGCAATGGTTATTGAACGTGAACCAGAACAGACTTTGACATGGTTATTGAATATGAACCAGAGCAGACTTTGACATGGTTATTGAACGTGAACCAGAGCAGACTTTGACATGGTTATTGAACGTGACCCAGAGCAGACTTTGACATGGTTATTGAACGTGAACCAGAGCACGGATCGAGCAGACATTTTGAACGCCCTATGGGAAAACGCACGAAAAAATGACTGTATAAGCGATGATGACTCTTGTTCCATGACTAGAATAAAGGAATGTGGTTTGAAATGTGGTGTCGCTAGAAAGGAGCAGTTTCATGGGCAAGAAAGAATGATGGTCAATCAACTGCGTACTGAGACAGTCAGTCAACGTGTAATGGCGGCTACACTCAAGGAGAGATCTGAGCACCTATGGACTTGTCCGGATTGCAATGATGATGATACAACGACTAAATAACTAATCAGAGCAGACTTTGCCATGGTTATTGAACATGAACCAATGTCACTGTAACCCTAGATAAACCATAGATGTGAAGTTTCTCCTAGCAGATGTTGAACATATGCATGCTTATGGTTCTCATGACTTAATGATTAAGCATTAAGCATACTGCTTACTCTTCCCCACAGGTGTCTTAATTAGTCTGTTCCTTTCATACCACAGGCAGCACATAGGTTTTGATTCTCCATGCCTTGCTGTCTGCTGCCTGTATATTTAGTTCTTGTTTTGACTTGCAACCTATTCTTTCTCCTTCTTTAATTATGGTGTTTTTTAGAGTAGTTTTAGGTCTTTCTCATTTTCTTTTCCCATCCAGCGTTGACATGAATACTTGGTTCAATCTATTCTCATCTAGTCTTAGGAAGTGTTCATGTAGTTCCATCTATGTTTTTTTATGACATGTGATATGTATTCTTGGTGTGTTTTATTTCTTAGATCACTCTTTTCTTTTCGCTTTATATCCCTTTAATCCTTTCATCATCTGGGGGAGAAAAGTTTTCTGGAAATGGCTTTTTTTGTGTGGTTCATATATGTTTGTTTTAATTGACTCTTTTATTTTTGTAATCCATTGTGTGCAAGGTCTGCCCCTGGATTTGTACCCATCGTGTCTATATAGTAATGTTTTTTGAGGGGCACTGTCTGATTGTAGTCTGGAAGCATGGGAAAACCAATTTGTTGTCTTCTGATGTAATCCATGATTGGCATTGTGTTTGTTAGTCTTCTGATGTTTTTATTTCTGATTCTGTCTCTTATTTTTACTGTGAGGATTCGACATAGATGATGAGTCATGTCTGTTGTAACAAGTTTTCTTTTGGATTCTGTTGTTAGTCTCATTTAACATTGGTAGCATAGAGATTAGCGTTTTATATAGTACAGTTTTTTTTTTTTACTATGGACTTGTCCGGAGTGCAATGACGATGATCCAACGACTAACTAACTATAGTACAGTTTTGGTGTTCATGTTCACATATTTGTTTTTGAAAATAGGGGACATCTGCCCCAAGATCTGGTATGCCATTGTTGGATTTCTTTGATGTTTTTTCCCATTCGATGATATGCTGCTTCCAAGATAAGTGAATTCTTTCACCTGTTTAAGTTGTTGATCATTGATTAGAATAGTAGTGTTTCTTTCTGTTTTTGCGATTGACATTACCTCAGTTTTTTCTGTGTTTATCTTCATGTTAGTTTCTGCATGTTGTATAGAGTCTATTTATATGTTGTTGTAGTTGTTCTTTTGTTGTTGATATTATTGCTTGATCGTCTGCAAAAAAAAATTCACTCAGGAGGTTGTTTAGGTTGTCTTCATTACTGTTGGTAATTTTACATATGCAATCAATATGTGTTATGAATAGTAACTGACTCTCTAGCCTAGCTGTTCTTGTTTAAATTGTCCAGTGATTAGTGCACTGACTCTCTAGCCTAGCTGTTCTTGTTTCAATTGTCCAGTGATTAGTGCACTGACTCTCTAGCCTAGCTGTTCTTGTTTCAATTGTCCAGTGATTAGTGCACTGACTCTCTAGCCTAGCTGTTCTTGTTTCAATTGTCCAGTGATTAGTGCACTGACTCTCTAGCCTAGCTGTTCTTGTTTCAATTGTCCAGTGATTAGTGCACTGACTCTCTAGCCTAGCTGTTCTTGTTTCAATTGTCCAGTGATTAGTGCACTGACTCTCTAGCATGGCTGTTCTTGCTTCAATTGCCCAGTGATTAGTGCACTGGACTCCCTAGCTGTCCATTGCAGTGACCATTTTGCTGTCATGCTGATTATGTCATATTTACATATGCCGCTGGTAAAGAAAAATATAGGTCTAACACTGTGTTCCCCTATTATCTGCCAATACGTGGACATGATAATTTTTTCTTATTGGGATATACTTCTGTAGGAAAGATATAAATTGGTAGAGTATCCTATTCATGACATACTATCAACCCAGACCCAGAATTTTGTGTTTGTAATCATTTCCTAGGCAATATAGGTATGTTCAGTAGTTTGCCATTACTTTCTGAATAGTCTGAATGCACAATTGCCTGTGGTGGGGATCAAACTTGATACCTTGGCCATCACAGATGAGTTCTGTAGCTTTATAGACAAGCTCTATAGCTCGTCAGAGACGAGCTCTCAGAAAGATAACTTAGCATAAATAGATATCAGCTGAAAGTTTCATCATGATGATTCTACCATATAAATATCTATGACAGCTCCATCATGATGATTCTACCACATAAATATCTATGACAGCTCCATCATGATGATTCTACCACATAAATATCTATGACAGCTCCATCATGATGATTCTACCACATAAATATCTATGACAGCTCCATCATGATGATTCTACCACATAAATATCTATCACAGCTCCATCATGATGATTCTACCATATAAATATCTATCACAGCTCCATCATGATGATTCTACCACATAAATATCTATGACAGCTCCATCATGATGATTCTACCACATAAATATCTATGACAGCTCCATCATGATGATTCTACCACATAAATATCTATGACAGCTCCATCATGATGATTCTACCATATAAATATCTATCACAGCTCCATCATGATGATTCTACCACATAAATATCTATGACAGCTCCATCATGATGATTCTACCACATAAATATCTATGACATCTCCATCATGATGATTCTACCATATAAATATCTATGAAAGCTCCATCATGATGATTCTACCATATAAACATCTATGACAGCTCCATCATGATGATTCTACCATATAAATATCTATGACAGCTCCATCATGATGATTCTACCATATAAATATGTATGAAACTTACTCAGCTGTTTCAAAAGCCAAAGTGAAATTGTATCGTCTCTGTTTGGGATCCAGCTTATCATAATCAAATGCGTTGGGGAAGAAGTGGTGAATAAGAGCGCAGAATGCCATTCCATTGTTCCAGCTGGTAGAAAAGTTGGTCACTTCTACATTCTAAATAAATAGACCAAATTTAGTGTCAGTAAAATGTAAGCAGTTCAATATTATATAATATAAATATATCAAATGTAATCAGTAAAATGTAAGCAGTTAAATATTATATAATATAAATATATCAAATGTAATCAGTAAAATGTAAGGTGTTCAATATTATATAATATAAATATATCAAATGTAATCAGTAAAATGTAAGGTGTTAAATATTATATAGGGGCCTAATATAAATAGACCAAATGTAGCATCAGTAAAAATAAGGTGTTAAATATTATATAATAAGAAGAAACAACTTGTGTGTGTGTGAATGTGTGTGAAGTATAATTTACAAATATGATATATTTCAATCTCAAGTTGTAATATTTCTGTTAAAAAGAACTCTTTTTATAAGCAAAATGCTCTATAAATTTGCCAAGTTTTATTTACACTTAATAATCATAATAAACCATAAAAATAATCTCTAAACCAGCTGTTTATATACACTCAAGACATACAATCAACTGTGAACAACTGAATTATTATAAGGATCTTTTCTGTGGGAAAAAAGTTCTTTTTGTTTGCAAGAAAGAATGTGGCAGCTACAAATTATACCTTATGTGCATGTCTAATTATCAGTTAAGAAGGATTATGCATGAAGCAAATAGTCATATAAGATAGGCATAATCCAAATTTCTAAAAACAAATTCATGTAATAAAACATAGATGTTACAAAGAAGGATTTCTATAAGATTGAGTGATGGCATTAATGCTTCTCAACAGAAGCACTTGGAGTATGATAATAATATCAGTGGTCTGATCTCAATTCTCCAAATCCAAGCTGGCAATAACACATTGTCCATGGAAATAGATCAGGTAACCACAAAATGATTCTTTCACTCTTAAAGTATGCATATTTTATTAATTATATGTAATTGATAAAGCACCTTAAAATAAGCATATTCTATAAGTAGGCTATAATTTATAAAATATCTTAAAATAAAGGATTTAATTTGGGGGGGGGGGAGGAGATGCCTATGTGGTAAATTAAGTATTTAAAGATTAGTCTCTTTAATAGCCATTGTGTACTTATTTCTATGGTTCTTGTTTGGATACTACTTACATGCCTCCAAATTTTGATTATTTCCCTTGGCAATGTTTGTCATTTTATGTTTATCCTTTATTAATTTTAAAATAAATTTATTTAGGGTTAGGGTTAAAAGAGTTGTGTTTTACATAACTAACGTTACTCTTAATCCTAAATAAATTTATATTAAAATTAGTAAAGGATAAACATAAACTGACAAACATTGCCAAGGGAAATAATCAAATAGAGAAGCACACATTCCAAACAAGAACCATTTCTATTATATCTTTGTTTACTTTTGCATGGTTAATTTTCCATGAGATCTTACAGTTGTTTTTAACTGCAGTTTTATATTCCTATACAGCTGTTTTAAATATCAACACATGAACTTAAGCAGTCTTGTAAACTATAACAGAGTAACATGTTATCATACCTGTTGACCTGTTGAAATGATAATCAGTACAAAAGACATACAAAGTCAAAACAAAAACTCCACAGAGTGGAGACATTTATATATATAAAGTATAACTAATCCAAAATAAAATTCTGAAAATTTAAAAGTTGTAGTAGATTGACCCCATTGTGTTTGGGTTTTCTCATGTGTATTCTGTCCTTTTCAGTGAAGCGGTTCATCGCCTGCTGAAAGTAGCACTTAAAGTATGCACTCTGTAGCTTCAAGTGATAATCTATAGGGATCTCTGAAATAATTCACTTTAGACGCAAGATATCACGAGCAGAATTTTAATTCACGACCTTTTGAGCGCATGGTAACAATTTAATTTATATCCTCGATGTTATAATCAAATCTATATGTTAAACTCTTTTCTGTCAGGTCTGTATGGCAGACTCGAAGCCATAATATTTGTAAACTTTACAGAAAGTGTATGCATGAGAATACATCTTCTAGGCAGGAAAAGACTTTATAATGTAATTACCGGTAGTAAAAAATGTTTCCACTGACCCACTGGCATACAAAGACACAATTGGTTAAAAATTGTGAAAAATGTTTCTGTACAGGTTACATCACCAAATTTTGCTAAAAGGTAACATTGTATGAGAAACTTTACAGATTGACAGACATGCAATATCAAGAGGTAAATACTAAATAAAGTAAACAAGTTAATGTAGATACCTAACTATCAATACAAAATAATAATAAATAACAATAAAACATAGAACAAAGACAATTATCAACATGTCGGTCCTACTGGGACCTTTATCAAGAAACAAATAACAGTTAAGAAAACACAACCATAAAAAAATATAACCAAGATGACTGAAACAATGGTTTCCTCACTAAAAATCATTGCCCAGTATCGTTTCTAGTACATAGAAGGTGCAAAATAGTGAGTTAAATGTGTTATCGTATGTCTTAAATCCTTTAAGACAAGTGCTAGAAATGATACTGGGCAATGATTTTTAGTGAGGAAACCATTGTCTCAGTCATCTTGGTTATATTTTTTTATGGTTGTGTTTTCTTAACTGTTATTTGTTTCTTGATAAAGGTCCCAGTAGGACCGACACGTTGATAATTGTCTTTGTTCTATGTTTTATTGTTATTTATTATTATTTTGTATTGATAGTTAGGTATCTACAGTAACTTGTGTACTTTATTTAGTATTTACCTCTTATTTGTCTGGTTACTGCAGCACTTTCCATTATGTTGACATCTTCTGATATTTTGGTTATTTATACATGCAATATCAACATATTGATGATTTATATTTATCAAGGATGATGATGCTAAGAGGTAAAGGTCTATGTAAAGGTCTTCAAAGGTTAATGTAATTTTGTTTTTATTTTTTGTTGTTGCAAAAGTTTTCAATATAGCACTACCATTTATTACAAAATTTGTGAATATCTTTAGTTTAGGGAGAAAAGTATGCTCTGGATTGCTGTCAGAAAATTGCTAAGTGATAACTGTAGCAGCTTATGGAGGTACAGATTTGTTATTTATCAATAGATATATACAACTTAAAATCCCTGTCTGTTAAGTTAAACATCAATACATTTTGTGGCATTGAATATTACAAAAATACACATACACCCACAATGACAAAAGATGCAACTAGAAAAATAAAAAGGACGAAGGAAGAAAATTAGCAAAGAGGCAACTCAAGCCATGCCATCCCAAAAGGACCTGAATATGAAAAAAAAATAGAAAGAAAGTTTAAAATGTAATACACATCCAACAATGTAATACACATACAACATTCTTGTGAGATTTTTCACAAAATGTTGCACCTAGTTGCTAGGTGAAAAATATTGGAATCTTTTATTTTAAAACTATAAACCTGTCTTTACAATACATTCAACTTCTAGAAGGATAATTTTGTATATCTGCCAAAAATTCTATACTTGTATCCAAAATCCTGTTCATATTCTGTACCCATATCCATCAATGACTCCACAGCACAACCTCCACAGTGCTAGATATTAGTAAACTGATTATGGGTTCAGTTTCAGGAAATCTGTAGTTAGGGTAAGACCATTTGGTTTGTGTTCACAAAATTAAATGAATAAGATTTCTTCTACCTGATGTTCTTTGAAGAATTTTGTCTTTGCTATTGCTCTCTACATTTCTTGGTTTTATGTAAGTTGTAACACTTCTTCAAGTGTCATATTCAAAAGTTTCTCAATATCTTGCATCAAATAATGTCTTTTTAAGTCTATTATATTCTTTTCTGGAACTTTTCCCTTCATGATTAATGTTTCTAACCAATTATTTATTTATATGTGCCCAAACTATGTTAGTTCATATTTTCAATGGTTATAAGGAACTAGTATTCCTCTATGTTCAGGTTTTTGAACATGTCAGCATTTATTATCTCTGTCCATGATATTCTTAAACCTCTCTACAGCATTTTATTTTCTAAGTCTCACATCCAAATCTGTCATTACTTAGAAAATATAGCTGCTTAATAGTTGTAACTTTGTTTTCTTGTTTATCCCTTCCCATAGATTTTTCATCTGTGATGCTTTTTTAATGAATCTCATTATTATTTCTACGTACAATATTCTGTGTTGTGAATGGTTGACCCTGAGGTATTCGAAGTATTATTGTAATATTCTAGTTGTTTGCAGTGAACGTTAATGTAGACGTGAGGCAGTCTGAGATCTCATATTTCTGTGTTGATTGCAAAATACAAATTTGGTGTCAATCACAATGTCAAAGAATTTCATATGATCATTAATCACTGAAGACTGATGTATTGGGCCGTTGGCGCAAAGAAAACGGTGACAATGCATTTTCATTTTCTGGACTACATCCTGATGGAAATCTAGTAGGACCATTAGTGTTACAAGAGAGATTCAGTGGGAGTTTGAGAATGAATGTTGAAGAAGAAGAATATGATTATTAGGATTATAGGTCAAATTTTAAAATTGAGTCATAGACATTAAATAGTTAGCAACTGCTGAATATTGAAGCACTACTTGACACAATATAAAATGATTGAAACATTACACAATAGTCCTTATTTTTCCCCCCTTATTTAAAAAAATTTAATTGTAAACTTCACACTGCTCCTCTATATCACTAACACCTATCTGGGATTGTACACACACACATACGCATGCAATACTGACAACAGTTAAGACAACAATATTTAAAGTTCAGAAAATTGGGTGAAACAAATGGAAACAGACAGACTTGAAAATGAAAAATTATTAAAAAATTAATAAAACTTCACAAAATCTAAATTAAAAAAAATGTTTGCCTTGAAATACATATACATAGCCATACACATATATAGTCCATAACCACGACCGATCGGCAGTAGATGACCTGTTTCTGAATTAATTACACCTTCAGTTGTTTATTTTCTGGATTATTCCAATGTTTTCTGTTGGTCAATATTTATATACTTGGAATTGCATGCCAAAAATAGCCAAGGCTACTCCAAGTATATAAATAGTAACCAATGGAAAGAAAATGTGACAATAATAAAAAATGTACTGAATGAAGGCCTGTTTACTTTTTGCAGTTAGGTCTCATAGTTCTGTCGATGGTCACATCCTAACTGTAACTAATTGAATTTTATAGTAAGCTGATTGCTTAATAGCAAGTTTTGCACAGTGAGTACATATTATTGCTTAATAGCACCAGTCTATATTGTCAGCACTTTCACTGGTTAATAAATAGTATTCATGTAGTTATTCTGTGGAGTGTAATAAACAATACACAGTACCTTGTTTTTTAGTGTTTATGTTAATCATAGCACATTGCTGAATATGGCTTGTTTCATTTGGCATGTTTATAGTTTAATTCAAGAAATAAGCCTATGTAATTTTCATTTTTTTTAAAATAGAAGAGCATCATTTGCTTAATTCTGTATGTATGAAATTAGTTATTAATCTTGTGTTTAAGTTACCGGTACAGATTATATTTTTTAACTTTGTGAAGTAAGTTCAGCTCACCAAAAGAAATATTAGTTTCCCGTATTTAAATAAAAGTATTATAATTAGAAAATAATAGTCACCATCATTCCTGGCCATGCATTTTCATAAACAAGCTATCTACATATGAAAAAAGGAGGGAAAACAATACAGAAATAAACTTAGAAAGAAAAGTTTTGATTGCAACAGTAACATTACCGAATACCCTTGTGTCATTGCCTTAGTCCAGTCCAATAATATTTGTTTGATTGCAGATGGACTTCGAACCATCGCCCTATAGCCATGAGGAGCACAAGGGATAAAGAAAATGTAAGAATAAAAATGGTTACAGTTAACAGAGATGTATGTAACAGAGAAACATAAATATCCTGAAAAATGAAGTTTGAAGTTTATAGAGATACTTTGGAGAAATCATCCTTCATGTCCTGTAAGTGTCTCTTCATTTTTCATCTTGAATCTGAAAGAGACAATCTAGAAATACAACTCTTTTCAGCACTCTTCAACCGTATAAAATTACTTTAAAAAATCTTTTAAATATGGAAGCTTTTAACTGTCAAACAAATTTTGTGAAAAGTTTATCTTCAAAAGAGAGTTCAATTTTAAGAACCAAATTAAGTTTAAAATAAGCAGACAACTTGTGCCAAAGAGTCATATTTCAAGAAATATTACATGCTGAAATATACAAAAATATATTAGAGCCATTTTCCTTTTCTTAACACAAGATTCTACCTCATACTCTGCAACGTTCTGCTGGCAGAAGTTCAGGATCTCCTGTTTAATGGCCACTACGTTCCTTTTCATGTTGCTTGCAGCCTTCTTAGCTAGTGACACAGCTATGAGACCACTGGAAGCAAGAGATTGAATGAAAACATATGGGTTATACAGACACTAACTGAGCTCTCACTCAAACGTTTAAAGCAATATAGACAAATGATAATTGCTACAACTGTTCTTGTTTTGATTAAAACATATTTTAATCCACTGTCAGACATACTTTAGGATCGTGCTCAATGTCTTTTGTTGTCTCCATTTCTCAGAGAATAAGTAGCAGATAGATTTTATTATTACATAAACCCTATGCACTTCTAAGATAATTCTTTGTCCGTCCAATTTGCTAGATGCATTTTACCTACATTCTAATTTTTCTCTGCTCAAAATATCTGTAGGAATTTCATAAATGAAAGAAGAAAAGGTATGATCACGTATCTAGGGCCTACCTATTATGTGAAACATGAGACAAAATTAAAAGATGCTAGGTCTGCTGGAGGATGCATCGGCCTGTGCGCTAAGTATTGAGCCCCCCCTTTTACCTCCCAAGGTCATTTGGGGGGGGGGGGGTCCTCAGTGTGTAGCAGGAAGAATTTTACTGTACCGGGTAATTATAACAAGTGCTGATTCTGTTTAACACCCTATGCAATGACTGATAGTTATTATGAAATTCTCTAACACTCTATCTAAGGACCCATAGTTTGTCTGGTATATAGGAGCAAGTAAAAAACTCATATGTGCCCACATTAAAGTATTGTAAATCTTTATATAACATGTGTGTAATTAACCCTTTAGCTAATACATTGTTTTTAGCAACTGATCCCCGCTGTGCTAAATTCTTTTGCCCAATGACTTTCCCTCTGCGCTGATTCCTTTTCTTGTCCTGAAAAAGTAAGAGCTTCAACAGTATTTACTTTTTATTGACACCAGAAAATATACATCATGATGTGCATTGACGCTTGGCGATTTCAGAGTGAAATAATTTTTAGTAATGGGGGGTTGAAAAAAAAAAGTTACTTCATGATCAGCAGTTATAGGGAGGAATGAGTAAACCCATGCAAAAAATCAACTAGAGGGTTAATGTATAAATGATCTTTTATTGCTGTATTTATAATAGCAACTAGAGGGTTAATGTATAAATGATCTTTTTTATTGCTGTATTCATAATAAATAGTAGCAATACATTTTTAAAATAAGAGACATCACTTAAGAGTGGCTGTCCTCATTTTTACTAAATTCATGTGAAGTAGGAAGAAATATTTTGCAATAAATAGACCTTACAAAGAAATGTGGTTCAAATCTGTATTGTTGTTGTTCATCCATCACAAGTGATGAAGACCATTTGTTACATCCACTTTTGAAAATTCAATTAGAGTTATGTCCTTGATTATGAGTTCGTAGATGGCTAATGAGCCCTATTTGAGCTGTAAATATCCTTGGACAGTTAGGGAATGGAATGACCACTGTAGATGGATTTTGGTCTATCCGTGACTTTCTAGCTGCTCTCCGCTGTTGAGCTGCGGCATTTCTCCTCTTTTCACAAATTTATGAGCTCTTTTTGATTGTTTAACGCCATGTAGATCTATTTTGTGCAAGTTCTTCCCATGTATCTTGGTCTATTTCAAAGGCTTTCAGTGAGATCTTTAATGAATCCTTATAATGCTTCTTTTGGCCACCATGAGATCGTGTACCCTTCTCCAGCTCACCATAGAGAAGTATCTTTGGCATACTATGGTCTGGCATATGCACCTTCCATGCTCCTTGAGTCAGTGGGAAAAACTTTTCCCTTCGGGTAAATTATCGTGGATGTGAAAATGACTTGCAATGGGGATTTTGATTAAAGTGAGAAGGAGTTGTGCAAAGCATCGACCTCACTCTCTTGTCGGACTTCATTTGAAACCAGTGGCAAGACGAATCGAGATGACTGGAAGTGAAGTACAATGCAGTGGATGACTATGGTAAACAATGTTGCTATGTGTCTCACCATGCCCAGTGCGGTTCACACCGTGTTGCTGGCATCCGCCTACATTACCTGGTGCGCTGATAAACTATTGTACCTAAATCTGTATACAGTAAGATTGAATATATAAATATATATTAATCTTATATAGTTCACACCTGGTGGGCTGATAAACTATCGTACCTAAATTTGTATATACTAATATTACTATATATTAATATTACGGAATATATATTAATATTACAGAATATATTAATTATTACGTAATTATTAATCATTTCGTAATTATTAATTAATATTACGTAATATATATTAATTACGTAATTATTAATTATTAGTATTATTAATTATTACGGAATATATTAATTATTACGTAATATATATTAATATTACGGAATATATTAATCTTATATAGTTCACACCTGGTGGGCTGATAAACTATCGTACCTAAATCTGTATACACTAAAATTGAATATATAAATATATAACAATTTCAAAATATTAATAATTTGAAAGGAAAAAAATGGCAAAGATTTAGAAAATTCTTGATAATATGATTTATATGAAGGCCACCATATACATTTTTGAGTAATTTGCCTATTTCTAGGGAGGGTATTGCAGGACGATATGGTATGTGAAGGCCACCATATACATTTTTGAGTAATTTGCCGATTTCTAAGGAGGGTATTGCAGGACAATATGGTATGACAAGGAAAATTAAATGTGTAAGATATTCATAATAGGTAAAACTGCAACAAAACTATTTTCCGACAGGTGAAAAACTCAGAGTAATGAAGTGTCATGAAATCGTTGCAAGGCAATCCTTGTCTGAGACCAATATAGTACCTCTCTGTCACAGAGCCAGATTCTGTATTGTCTGAGACCAATATAGTACCTCTCTGTCACAGAGCCAGATTCTGTATTGTCTGAGACCAATATAGTACCTCTCTGTCACAGAGCCAGATTCTGTATTGTCTGAGACCAATATAGTACCTCTCTGTCACAGAGCCAGATTCTGTATTGTCTGAGACCAATATAGTACCTCTCTGTCACAGAGCCAGATTCTGTATTGATCATAAACTAATGCACTATGACAGAGATATTTGTCCACTTCATGTTTCTTCTTAATTATAGAGTGATGTCTTTTTATACCATATCTGTTCCATAGGTCAAAGTGGCCATGCTGAAGTTGAGTGTGTCAGGTCAAAAGGTGTAGATATCACAACATAACTGTAAACTATGACAAAACATATTTTGTTTTCAAGATTACATTCTGCTAACAAAGCAGAAATTTGAAAATTAACCAAGAAGATGATACTCAGACTCCAACAGAGATATGCAACATTTCTTCTTCTTCTTCAGCGTTCATTCTCAAACTCCTGAAGATTAGCATAAAATGAAATACATTATGTCATGGTTTTCAGCTTTGCTGCTCTGTGCCTTTTGGCATGATACTTCAACATGGCATCTGGGTCACTTTGACCCTATATGGAATGGAACAGCCAACTCCACCAGAAAATCTCCTTAGCCAGCCCTTACAACATGCATGAAAGGTAAACAGTGTTGCTATTCTTTTCTCCCCTTTCTGATCCTGGTAAAACACCAGCGATATGCAATATTTTGGGAAAAATCCTCCTACAGAGGAGGTCCATGTACATGTGATACATAGAGAGCACCCAATCAAATGAAAGCTTACAACCATTTGGTAGTATGAATATTGGCCATTTTTGACAACACAGTCCATATGTCAGCATAGACAACACAGTCCATATGTCAGCATAGACAACACAGTCCATATGTCAGCATAGACAACACAGTCCATATGTCAGCATAGCTTCACTATGATCATTATGAAGAATTAATATTACCCGTACGTGAGGAGTCAAAATTGCCATTTAAATGTGAAAAGATGTTGCAAAATGTTATTTGGGAATTATTGTGTCAATTAGTATACAAGCAAAGAGGGAAATTAAATACATAATAAAGTAAAGAAATGTATAGAAATAGGTGAAAGGGAAAACATGACATAATAATATAGCTTTGCAGATCTCACAAACAGGCTATTGTCATGTTTTTAACATAAAGTCATTATCACCAAAGAGCACTAAACACAAGAAAATAACATTTTTAGTGTTATTTTATCCTTTGGGCTTTTAATTAAAAAAAAAAATAAGTTTCTTTTGTTTGAAATGTTGCATAAGTCTGTTTCTCTGTGAAATGTAAAACTAAATTGTTCTGTTTTCACTTTTCGCTGAATGAAATTAACAAGAAGGCCTACGAGATGATATATTTCTTCCATTGTTGCCTCTACCCCGAGAATGTCCTTAGGTCTGCCCTTCTTCGAGTGTGCAGTCTCTCCCATCAGGACACCCTCTTGAACACTCGGAAGTCTTACTCTTTTGACATGGTCAAGCTTGTTCTCACTTTCTACCCACATTGCGCTGCCATTCATCATGTCCTGCTTCATCACCTTCCTCTTCTCAAATCTGACCCCGAGATGCAGGAAGTATTTCATGACCCCCCCCCTCCCCTCTTGTTGCTTACAGATGTGACAAGAACTTCCGGGATCTATTGGTCTGGGTTCACCTTCATCCTGACGTTCATAAACACTTTGGCACCATCAGATGCAAATGCAGCAAATGCTACACTTGTGCCTGTCACCCAGACCCAGTCTGTCACATTCCCTAAAGCCACCTTCACCATTGAGGATAGCTTCACATATGTGTCCCACAACGTTATCTATGCCATCATATGCAAGCGTTGCGCCATGACATATATAGGTGAAACTGGAAGGAGGCTCACAGACCGATTCTGTGAACATCTGTATAGTATAAAAACAATTCGGGTTATCCTGCAGATGTCCACTTCAATAGCACAGGCCATCGGGGTGCCCAGGACATTCAGGTTACGGCCATTTAGTCATGCTTCTCTGACAACTGGAACCGTCTGGTGCTTGAGAACCGTACATCTACCAATATGGCACTCTTAAACCTGATGGCACTAATGAGTGCCTGTCCCATATATGATTCTAGTTTCTGTTTGTTTCATGTCACATGTATGTAGTCATTTTAAAATATTCCTTGTCCAGTGTCATTTCACCGCTTCCGGTCAATCTATATTACATATGCCAATGTGAACGTACATATCCTTACTGTTTATTTTCTGTTCAATTTTTGTCTAGATAAAGGCCTTCTTTTGGTCAAAATGCTTATTTGTGTGTGTTATTATGTGTGTCTTTAGTTATTAGCAAAACTTCATTATCCTATTCCTGGATATACCTGATGAAATTAAAAGCATTCTTCTGATGATATGTTGTTTATATAGTGGGTATAATTTTATGAGATTTATGTAAACGTTGTCTGGTAGACTACAGCAACAGTCAGTTGTTCAAGGTAATGTATTAATAAATACTTTAATACCACATATGAATAATGAAGGTATTGGTTATATAGCAGGGAAATTAATAAGGGCTGAACAGTTATCATAAGGTTTTTATATATAAAGGAAAATTGAATATAATATTCTTGGTTTGATGTATTTTGTTTACCCATCATCATCATCCAGATGCTCACTGAAATAATGTAGACAATTTCAAATACTTCTTAAAAAGGAGCCCACTTTTTGTATGGCTATTGAAGAAATGACTGCTAAATATGTTTTGTAAGAATTTACAATAATATATTTTAAGATCAAATATGCAAACACATAAAAATTACAATAATATATTTTAAGATCACATATGCAAACACATAAACAAAACACAGCTATGATCTGACTGATGAAGGTCTTTTGATAAATGCATCAATTTTGTTGTGCAAATGTTTTCTCATGCATTGTCTCACTATACTTGTATACTATCCCTGGCCATATTCAGGGTTTTGTCTATAAGCAATACAAATGTCTGTCACAAATTAGACATGAAGAACATAAGACAAACATATTCTTTCAAGAACAAATAAACAAATTTGAAAGTTGTCAAGAACCACAGTGAAACTGCCAAAAACTTGCTTGGTGTGGACATTTAACAAGACACAATTCACTTTATACAAATATTTTGCAAGGAACAGTTGAGGGATGAAGGGAATAATCCATAAAAGAAAATCTTGGATTGAAATCAAGGAATGGTCAAGAATAGTTGTTATACTCACCCAAAAAGGCTGAGGAAGGATTTTTTCAATCAATCAATAAACCTGTAACCCTTCAGGGTCGTAGAGGTACCACATTGGATGCTTGAGCACACAGAGTTCTCCAGCGTATTCTATCCTCAGCGATGCGGATGAGTGTGGAAATATCTTGCCCTGTCCATTCCTTGATGTTGTCTGTCCATGCCTTTATTTGCCCTCCTCTGCTTTTTCCACCCTCGACAGTTCCCTGCAGTATAGTTTTTTACAAGGAATTGTGCCTGCATACATGTCTGAACCATGCTAGTTTTCCTCATTTCACTATTGAAAGCAATTGCTCCTGAACACCTGCACACATCTCTACTTTACTTGGTGGAAATACTGGTTCTTAAATGTATTCGGAGTCTGGTTATCTGAGGAACACTTTTAAATAGTAGCAATCTGAACATCGAGGGCACTCAGAAAGTATATGTTAGTGAAGTGGGCAACAACAGTCCCGGTCTTAAAACCCGTATATTACTACTTATAGATATCTTGTTCTGTTTTGTAAATTTGTCATTAATTTTGTTATCCTTGCACTGTCTTAGTCTCTTAAATTTTTGTATTACTATTTTGTACTTTTATTCTGGCATTTGTGTAATATTCAGTATTGTGATATGACCATAGGCAGTCATCCTTTACTCATTGTCTGCTATATTGTGTTTTTGATAAAGGCCTTTTTAGTAGAAAATGTAAGTAAATGAGAAGTATTAATGCCTGCAATCAAGAAGTAGAAATGTCTGTAAATGAGAAGTAGAATTGTCTGTAAATGAGAAGTAGAATTGTCTGCAAACAAGAAGTAGAAATGTCTGCAACGAGAAGTAGAAATGTCTGTAAATGAGAAGTAGAAATCTGTAAATGAGAAATGGAAATGTTAATTTGTGTGTTTTCCTGTTGCCACTAATACTGATTTACAAAACATCATCATCCTGTGCCTTCAATTTTCGTCACAAATGACATAGAGAAAATGTGGTAACACAAGACATAAAACAATAGTGCAGGCCTATAGCTGTTCAGGATCTTGCTTGAGAAGGCACTAAAAGGATTATTTTTAATAATGTGCTAGTATTATTGTTTTAAAATAGCAATACAGAGTCGAAGACGGATGTGTCAGGTCATTGGTACAAATAAAATGACAACAACACAGTTCCATTCTCTGGATTACATCCTGCTAGAAATTTTATGGGACCATTGTCCTGCTATAAGAAAGAACCAGTAGGAGTTTGAGATGAACACAGAAGAAGATGAAAATAGCAATACTATTAAATGATAGTACAGATTCATAAAATGATAATCATACAAATTCTGGCTAGTTAAAATAATTGCATAATAATGACACAAATGCTAAACATGTACCGGTATGTGGAACTCTCAGAGAACAAACGTCAAGCAGTTAAAATGAAAATTTAAAGAAAGGAAGGCAACCCATAATTCAAACAAACTACGGATAACCTAACAAATGTTAAAATAATAAAACAAGATACTCAAATACAATGCCATATTTGTGATAATTTATAAAATATATTCTGAAAAAATACAACACAGATATTACTGTTAGTAAATTTGATTATCAAATTCTAGTTGATCTTGTTGTTTTAAGTTTACAAAAATGAACATTTCCTGGTTACACAATTGCTTTATGTAGGGAATAGATTATTAGGACCATATTTTTCTGTGACCAATAGTAAGCTAGAGGAAATGTGGTCAGCACATTGCAAACTCCTTTTAAAAAATACTTTTTTCTGGTACCCATTTCTTGAGTCCTGGGTTGATTCAGAAACTGCATATGTTTTAAAAATTCCAACTTATGCGTTAGAACTTAGATAGCATATTCTTTCTGGGACAGTCTTCTTTATAGATACTTTGAACTCTTCATAATTCTGGACAAGGTAACCTGTTTCAGTCAAAGACATGTTCACACGTTCTGCAATGTATCTTGTGCATTGTTTGTCTTTTCCCCATTTACCAGCAACCATCCTTTTTGTTTAGTGATTAGTACATTTTCCTGCCGTGTGTTGCCGGGGCCCAAAAGGGAAGCAAAGAATAGCAACACTGTTTACCTTCCACGCATGTCGTAAAAGGCGACTAAGGAGGTTATGGGATGGAGTTGGCTGTCCCATCCCATATAGGGTCAGTGACCCAAAGCCATGCTGAAGTCGGATGTGTCAGGCCGAAAGGCGCAGATACCGCAGCAATGCTGTAAACCATGACACAACGCATTCCGTTCTCCAGACTACATCCTGCTAAACTGCAGGAGTTTGAGAACGAACGCAGAAGAAGAAGTACATTTTCCATTCTTTTTTTGTCTTTTTATATGCCCAAAAGTTCTACTTTTCTGTGTTTTGATTTTAAGAACCACTTTCAATGTTTGTAATACTTCTTGACTTGACTGTTTCACTGTCCATGACATTCTGAAAAGTAAATCTTTCTGTAAAGTTTCATTTTTAGAGAAGCAATTATTTTTACCATGTTTTTTAGTTAATGATTTTTAATGATTTATGAATTAATAATTTCTATTGGTTAATTGGTTAATACAGAAATAAGATGCAGAATAGGACAGGCAAAAACAACATTCAGAAAAATGAAAAATATACTGTGTAATATGACCTTGTCATTAGAGGTGAGAAAGAGAGTTCTGCAGTGTTATATAACCCCTATACTAACATATGGGTGTGAGTCTTGGACAATAAACAAACTGGAAAGTGGGAGATTGGAAGCAACAGAGATGTGGTTTTACAGAAGAATGCTGAGAATACCATGGACTGCCAGAAAAACTAATGTAGAGGTGTTAAAAGAGTTAAATGCGAAACGGACCTTAATCAACAATATAAGAAAAAGGCAATCTTCTTTTTTTGGCCACTTCATGAGACAAGCAGGTTTAGAGAACATAATCACAACAGGCAAGATTGAAGGCACCAGAGACAGAGGGCGACAACGTGAGAAAATATTAGACAGTTTGACAACCTGGCACTGCAAAGAAACAACAACGACTTTGATACATAATACTGCTGACAGAGAGCTGTGGAGAGCCATGACCGCCTACGCCACCCAGCATGGCACCTGATGATGATGATTGGTTAATTGGATTAGTGCTGAGTAATAAATTAAAGTTTGACAATACTGGATGTCAATTAGCCCTGAGAAGAACTGTTAGTGGTAATCTGCTAGCTAGACAAGTTTGATATGGGTTGATCTCCAATACACTTGTTGCAGTTTTCTAAATTTTACAGGATAATGTGTCCATGCTTTTAGAGAAACTAACCATACATTATTTAATGAAACAAACTTTTATCATGCATACAATAAAGCTTCCATAGATCTGTGTACAACGCACTGAGAGGAACTCCTCCCCTGTCCCTTGGAAGATTCCTGGAGGAAAGGCTCTTAATACGTTGAGCGCAGATCGAATGATTGTAGAAGATGTTGCATGTTTTTTATCTCCGTGTCATGAAAGCTGTATGAAATCAAGCCTAATATTAAAAAATTGGTATGAGTGTGGACAAATAATCCCGTAATGAACTCAGTTTTCATATGAATTAAAATTATTTTTAATTTATGAAAGAGCCAAGACTACTAACAAAAATATGAGATATGATATTGTCTAAACAAAACTTATTTGATCTTCTGAAATTTTTTCATGATGTTTACTGCTACAAGTTAATGTAAACATGTTAGAACAATGCACAGCTCAGGCAATCAATACATTAAATAAGAACATGATTTCTGCAAATCTAAGAATTGTGTAATGCTCTTGGGGAGGGGTTTGATAGTTAACTTGTGATTTGATTGGTCATCACTTACGAGACCCTGCTTGAGAATGAAAAATAACATCAACAACACAGTATGAATAGACATACTTTGGTTTGGCAGCTGCTGCATCAGGATTGTTTGTAGTGTCCATCTGTTTGAAGGCAGCCATTGCACTTTTGGCACCCTGAGGTTTTGCTGAAAGAATAATAGGCCCTACATTTTATAGTCACATTATTTGTATTCAAAAATTGCATATCAATCAATCAATCAATCAATCAATCAATCAATCAATCAATCAATCAATCAATCAATCAATCAATCAATCAATCAATCAATCAAAGTGCCATGTTGAATGGTTAAGCCATCATGTTTCTCCATTGGTCTGTGTTTCTTGCGCTGTTAATAAGTTCAGATTGTGACATTCTCTTGTGCAAACCTATCCAGAAACTTCTCTGCCTTTCTCTGTCTTTTCTCTTCTCCCCTTTATTCTATAGGACGCCAGTTCTAAATTATACCTATGCATATGTATAAAGCAAGATAATTGCATTTGTTGACTTTTATTTATTAAGAATAATAATTTTTATTTGAGCACAAAATACCCCATAAAACTTGTATTTTGACCTCAAATTATGAAGAAAGTGTAGTTTCTACTAGTAAATATGAAAGGCTAATATATGTGTTTTCAATTAAACCTGAGCATATTACATGCAAAATAAATAAAGTCTGTACTAACTGAGAAAATTGCCATTGCAGACACTAAAAAGTAACACACAGTAATACAACCAAAATGTGCAAATTGGGAGTGAGGATAGACATAGTGCAGAAAAAAAACACCTCAAAAAACGTTTAAAAAGAGCACGAACCAACACAGAACTAGGATCAATACAGAACTGGAACGATCAGCGACTTCACCCTGAGAGATTTACTGAAGTGGAGATAAGAGCACCTGTGGATGTCTGGTGTGTAGAAACAATAAACAACAACACAAATGACAAGATGTTACAGAGAAACAAATTATAGGCTTTCTATCTATGAGTCTTCAACACTTATTGTACAGGCTAAAACCACATATTTATGCACTGCTCTATAAGAGGCTACTATGGAAAGCAACTTCAGTTGGTGTTTTGTAAAAATTATAGCAGAATAAAAGATTGCTAGATTAGACATGCGGTTACAATGACCACCATTACTGATATAGCTGCTCTATTAATTTATGCACATTTACACAACAAACTAGCTGATATCCAAACTAGCTGATATGCAAAATAGCTGATATCCAAACTAGCTGATATCCAAAGTAGCTGACATCTAAATTAGCTGATATTCAGTTTGACTGTGTGTTCACAAATAATAAGTGGGGTACATTAAAGCTTATGTAAACTTATTTTTTTAAATATATTAAATAACTACAAAAGTTTATTGTATTTGTATATGTTATTTGCAATATCTGTTGCATATATTTCTTATAAGAATAAATTTTTTATACATTTATTGCATATATTTAAAAAAAAAAATGTTCATACATTTATTGCATATATTTAAAAAAATAAATTTTCATACATTTATTGCATATATTTAAAAAAATTAATTTTCATACATTTATTGCATATATTTTTAAAAATAAATTTTCATACATTTATTGCAAATATATAAAAAAAATAATTTTCATACATTTATTGCATATATTTAAAAAAATTAATTTTCATACATTTATTGCATATATTTTTAAAAATAAATTTTCATACATTTATTGCAAATATATAAAAAAAATAATTTTCATACATTTATTGCATATATTTAAAAAAATTAATTTTCATACATTTATTGCATATATTTTTAAAAATTAATTTTCATACATTTATTGCATATATTTTTAAAAATTAATTTTCATACATTTATTGCATACTAGGAAGGTACTTAAAATATGAGGACGGTTGACTTCATTGTATGGTACTTGGTTTTTCCCCCATATATTTACTCTGTCTCTCTCAAAAGAGCATATAACTTTGCAGCTCAAGGAATAATCTCCAGCAAACTTTGAAAAAAAATACATATGTGAACCAGGCTTAGTGGTTTGATTTGAAACCTGCAATCCTTTGAATACAAAGCAAAAGGCAGGATATTTCACCACAGAGGTCTCTATTTGTAGATGTGAATGTTAATTGCATGCAAACAAAAAAGTTAGTTCAAAGACAAGACAGAAACAAAACTAAAGACTAGCTAATTTAAGGTTAGTACAGAAAAGAAAATCTTAAACAGTAGTTCTCAACATTTTTTTTCCTGTACACCAATCATTTTCACACATTCGCCTCCCCACACGTAAAAAATATGGTTATTAGCAAATACTGCATTGCTCTTAGAAAGTGATGTTCACCAGATTTAACACTCCACACATAAAACGCTGTGACTGTAGATCTTAAAAAAGGTCCCCAAATACAATTTCATAAGGACCCAGAGTGATTTGTCTTCTATAGGCTATTGGTAGTAGGCCTATTTAATAAGAATATTATTTTACCATGTGGTTGTTTCAATCTGATATGAGGGAATGATTTCATCATGGGAGTGGTCCAATATGATAAAATGGAATGATTTTACCATGGGAGTGGTCCAATATGATAAAATGGAATGATTTTACCATGGGAGTGGTCCAATATGATAAAATGGAATGATTTTACCATGGTAGTGGTCCAATATGATAAAATGGAATGATTTTACCATGGGAGTGGTCCAATCTGATAAAAGGGAATGATTTTACCATGGGAGTGGTCCAATCTGACATAGGCTACAAATGGTATTATCTGTGTTTAAAATATAAAAAACACAGTAAAAGAATTTACAATGAACATTCATTTGTGACATAATGAATGTGTTTACTGAAAGCATGCAGTATTGTCACAAAGAGTAGGCCCTATTTCAGAGTTTACCAAATAATCTAAATACATGAATGATAAACTTGAATTCTATATCATGGGGCAAACTTCAAACAAATGTAGCCTTTCATGCAGTGTTTTTCAGTTACAAAATTCCATCATCTAATAAGCCTATGCTATCATTAAACATTCTTGCCAATGAAAAAGAATTGTCAAGTAAGTTTATGTTTTGTCATTATAGGTAGTCTGGGGTAGGACTATAGCATCACACTTTTCACGTTTCAGCATAGGCCTATTTTAGCTTTAGCCTATTCTGACAACTAGACTTAACTATGAGAGACCAAACTGCCATCAGTGTATAATTTATCAATCCATCTTACATTAGTCAGGGTATTGAAAACATACAGTTACATGTAGAAAGTAGAATGAGAATTTATGAACATATGTAAAAAAAATCACTTTGTTTCATTTTTTTGGTGCAAAGTGACACAGGCAAAAAGGTGATACACACCATTATAAAATTAAAGGAGATCACCACTATGACAGGTCTAGCACATCGGCAGTGTGTTTAAACCTTATATATCATTATAACCATATATATCAGTCTCTCCCAGCTTTAGATGAGCATCAGAAACTTCCTCATGACATTAGCATTTTGTTCAGACATTTTGAATGCGACACTTTGCCCCAATAACTTTACTTTTTCCCCATCATTTTACCCCAAAATCTCACTTTTAGCAACTATCATAAATTCTTATGATAAAACAAAGCAGCCTGACGTAATTGATGGACGTAATTACTTTACAACACAAACTAATATTTCAGTTTAAAAATTAAAAAAAATATAATGATATTAATAATAACAGCAGTCAGAGTGTGAGGAGTTCCATCAAAAATAGATCAAACATAGTGAAAAAATATTACTAAAAATATTATATTGTGTAAAATTGACTCATCCTAGACCTATCAAACTTCATTGTGTCAAAGATTGCAATGTTGCCATGTGCTCTAGTCACGTGTGTTGACTGGAAGCCTCATAGATCCGGAAAAAAACCTGCGATGACATTTTGCCCTGTGCCACGTTTCGCCCCGGGCTACCCTATGTAACATTTCTCATAGGGCCTACATTTCTTGTTGTTGTAATAAGAAAATGTAACAGAACATGCCATAGACTAAAATTAAACATGCATTAATGAATGTGAACAGAGCTAGTTGTTATATGAATGATCTTTGAAAGAAGTAAAGGGATCATGTTGTATGCCTTTATTCAGTCACTAGTGATCACAAGAAAACTGACAAGTACATTTAAAAAATAGTTTGCATTCAAGTTGAATATTAGTTGTATTGTATCCATAAATTTGCTGGGACCAAAGGGAGAGTAAACAATAGAAAAACTGCGACCTGCTATGCATGTCATAAGAAGTGACTAAGGATATTAGGGAATGGAATTGGCTGTACGATTCCATAGGCCAAGGTGACCCGAAAGCTATACTGAAGTTAGATGTGTCAAGCCAAAAGGCATAGATATCACATTCAAGCTGCAAAGCATGATCAAATGAATTCTGGTCTCCAGACTAGATCTTGCTAACCAGCAGGAGATTGAAAATGGATAATGTTTTTGTCACTCAGTATTTTGTTATTATTTCATATTATACTTGTTTCTCCTTTTCTTGCTACAAGAGCCTGTGCAACTATGTTAAGTATAGTTTTCTGAGATATATGATAAAGCTTATACAACTATAAATATTATGAAAGCAATGGACTACCTCCCCATGAATGTGACTTTTCAGACTTTTCCACCATGCCATCTGTACTGTTCCAGGCTTCTGTTCTCACTGTTATGTGGCCAATTACTCCTGGACCTGATGACTTCATTAACTTTGCAGTAAGCTCTTGTGCTGTCACCTCTGATGATGATGATGGTGATGGCAATAATGATCATGAGTTTGCATAAACTGCACGATGACAATATATAAACCTGCTGCTGAACAAATGGTTTAGGAAATAAGTTCTTCACATATTATAATTAGGTCCTATATTTTAATGATCTTAGAGAGGAAAACATTCAATGTAACTCTTGCAAATAAAATTTTAAAGTTATATACACTGCATATGTTCATGCTGTTAAATACACTCTAGCAAAACCAAACACTCTTGCAAAATAAATACTTAGGCATTGACTTATTATTAAAAATAGCACACAGAACATATAGGCCTAGGCCTATATTCTAGCAGTCTAACAAATTTCATCACATTTTGCCTTTGATTATTTGTTTAAAAAAAACAAAAATGAAGTGGATATTTCATTGTATTTCTGTAGTGTTTTCATCTTGATTATGTTAACTCTATTGGTGCTGTAACTTTGAACATTTCAAATAATTTTTTACTTTGAGGCAAAATCTGGAACGAGGTAATGAAGATTTTCTAATCACTGGTAAAACACACACAAATCAACATTTTGACTAAAAGGTCATTATCACGAACGCTTCATAACACTAGAAGAGTAAAACGGCACTGTCCAAAATGTATATTATTGTGTTCTTGATAAATTAAAACATGAAAGAAAAACTGTAGTAAAGATGTCTACCTACTTGGTACATTAAAATTGGTAAAATAACACAAAAATAGTTCAATATCAGTTCTACAAATAGGATGGAAAAAAAATGCAGCACAAGAAAGCCATCTCCAGAGAACTCTTCTACCCCTGACACTGCAAGGCATAAAGTGAAAAGAAAGAAAGAAAGAAAGGATGAATACACAGATTCAATGTTTCATCCACCATGCCTTTGTCAAGATAAGGACAAACACACAAACTGGAATTAGAATAGACAGAAATCTACATTAAAGGAAAGTATTTAGGCATATATATTACTATAGGAGAAACAGATGGAAGTAAAGTACAACATAAATATGACCTACATGTTGAGTTAGGTTAATTAGTAAATGTAAATGTAGAAACAGGTATGAGAGGCAGGATTAACAAATCTAAAGTTATAAATTAAAGTAAGATAATTTTCCTAATCTGTGAAGTCTGATAGTGCAAATCTCACCAGTACAATGAAGTGAAGATGGTAGGGGGAAAAAAAAGGTGAAGTAAAAAGGCAGGAAAAATGGAGGCAAGTCTGAATGACTGAAATTCCATTGGTTCTAAATATGGTAGTCAGATGGCATGACCCCAGGAGAGGGATCAAAAGAAATGCTAGAATAATGAATGGGACATATTAATACCATAGGGTTAAAGAGTGCCTGTGGTCAGATCTAATAACAAGAGCTTCTTAGACATGGAGAACCACAATCCATACATTTTTTTGCTATTTTACTAGTGGTCTCCCTCCAGGGCCAGATAAATGGAACACATTATATGGAACAAAACAGCAACTCACAAACACATGCATATATCACACAATAGCATTGGGTCAATACAATAGCAAAGGGCATGAGCCCATGGACCGCTGGATCAGCAACCAACCAACTAGTGGTCTTGATAAAGGCCTTTAGGTTAGAATATTGATCTGTGCGTGCTATTAAGTATGTTACCAGTGTTTAGTAATCCAAATTTTGCCTGTGGACTGCAATTTTTCTGCAGTGATGACATATTATAAATTTACCTTGGTACTTTATTGTTTTTGCTGGGCTATAGGGCCTAATCCTTATACTGTGTACAGTTTCTAGTTATCTCATATGTTTTAGTGAACGAAAGAAGAAGAAGAATCTCATATGTTCAAAGTACCGAAATACTGTTAACTTTAATCCTTAAAGTAATTATTGGAATATGAAACTGTAGGCCTATATCACAGCATCTCACAAAGTCCCTTGCAATTTTGAGAAAATACTTTTTTCTTCCTGTCTGATGTTTATGATGGCAAGCAGTTTGATATCATGGTAATGAGTGCCTGGAGTGACTTATAAGTCTGCATAGAGTGTTATGATATACGTTTGTAAACCAGAGCAAAATTGAAACTCATTGACTGGAGCATGCCTATTGTCCCTGTTTAGAAACAGTAAGCAAACTTTGATATTTCACTACTAATTATGATTAGTGTCAGATCTTGTAATCTATACACATGACTTCTTTAACTACATAAGGGTGATATTTAAAATAACCTTCACTGTACAGAACTATGGAAAAAACATTGTATTTTTGTATAATATTGATTTGTTTTGTTTGTTTTGTCCCGATGAAGACTTTCTGCCTGTGAAAACGATATACTGTTGCAGATAGACATCCATTGCTGACGTATCCATGATTATTAATTCTTGTAGACATACTATTGATTGTAAATGAATTAGTATTAAGTTATTTAGCTGTTTAAAATTTAGAAATCTGGTTCACGAAATGTAACCCGTGTGGTACTGTGTGATTAGACGCATGTGACATATTTATTTTAAATTAAAATTTGATCAAGGTAGGTTCAGTTTTTCTGAAATTAGTGAAATGGCCTCATCTTCCACTAGTAAGAGAGCTCAAAGATTTAGCAAACATCAGGCTTTATTATTCTTTGACAGTTTTATAATTGGAGATATTATTTAAAATGATGTGTCCGAAAACAACAGTGTTTTCGATTTTGACAGTAGAGATTACTGACTTGTTGAAAATAGGAAAATATATATTCCTAATATTATTGGTAACGGAAAATAACAGCTAAAAAATTCTAAAGCTATTCCTACTGCTATTTTTTTCTGAAGAATCTGATAGGCTTAATTACAGCAATGATAATCTTGCACTAAGTTATACAGAAAATAGAGTTAGGCCTATTGGTAATAATAATATTGAGTGGAATAAAGTTAAGCTTTGGAAATCCAATACTTGGGAATATTTTGTAAAGTTTTGCAATATTTTGTTCAGTTCTGAAATTTGACACGAAACACAAAATTGGCATAAAACACTAGGCAGTGGATAGATTTACTTCAAATAAAATTAATATAATCAGGAAATGGACAGTCAAGGCATCTACTTTAGTAAGATTGGATAGCAACATTTCAAGACAGGTAAAATTGAAGGTGAGTAGAACAAAATGAGTGTCCAAAAAAATTCTGTTCATCTAATATGCCTGTTTGTGGTGTCATTTTTGTTTTTTATTGTTACAATTCCTATATATTTTATATTGTATATGTATTGCAAATTCAATTATATGTCTGTTGATAACTTATATGACCATCCATAGCTAATACTTTATCTTCAGGAAACTTGCGCCTAAATCATGTTGTGGTCCACATATTTATTCTAAAATTAATTATGTCCAAACCCTGGGAATAATTACATCCTGAAAGAGAAGTCAAAATATTATCTGGTTTGGCTGTTATTGTTACTAGGCCTAGGCATATGTTGTGTACTTAATTATTGGCAACACTCCGTAACTATTTCTATTTTTCTCTTATATTGCTCCTCCCAAGAAACGTTTAGTCAGTTTGGGTTGTTCCTTGACACTAGAGATTATGTCTTTACTATACAAAACTATTTTTATGTGATTAATATTTGGAAATAAAACACAGCAAGAATTTTGTTTCAACTTCCTTAAATTCTTACAAGTTATTCTGGCTACCATATTTGTGTGAAAGTCTCTACTTGTTTATTTTAGTTTAAAAAAATTCTATTTCAGCTTGCATATCTTCAGCATAGGAAATAAATAAGCTGATAGTTTCATTTGGCTTTTTATCAACGGAAAGTTGCTAAAACTGCCACTTAGACCCATTCGTTATGTCTGTAATCTGATAAATCCTACATTTTAAGTTACTGTCATTACATCATGTTTTCCCATAAAAGAACTGCAAGAAGGAGCTTGGTAGCCATGTGATAAATCAGCATGCTCTTGCTGTTGCCACAACATGTACAGGGTGGGTTTTTAAATTTACTCTCAGAAAAAAACCTAGTCCCTTACTGTATGAGAACAATGCTCTAACCGCTTGGCCATGCACCACAAATTTTCATATTTTCTTGTAAATATATTACAACAGGACAGAAAACTAATTTAAAAGACGGGTTAGCAACCATAAATGTCAACTTGTACTGATTTTCTTGATTTTTGTACAGAAAATACCCAAATTTTAATTTAACATGCCATATTGACATGTCCTCCTGTTTACCTTTTGTAAAGTAATATTTATAACTTGGGAAAATTTGGGGTGAAAATACATAATTTAAGAATTATTTTTGACAGAATCATATTTATGGATGCTGACAGAATAAATAACTGAACTATTCTGAGGAGTTTTGATTTTTAAAAGCAAATTTTATGTCGTTTCACTAAAATCCATGATTATTTCAATATATTAGATCCTCTAGATGATGCTTACTCTGCAGGATATTGTCCACACTGCCACTCTGTAAGTCTCTTGATTTTATGAAGGTTGTTCTGCTTTCTTCAGTGCTATATTTTATATTATCATCAATGTCCCATGTCCATCAATGAAGTGGGCAGCTTAATTCTCTCTTTCCTGGAATATGGCTTTCCAAGAATAGTCTTTCTAAGCCACAATCTATTTTTATATGTTCTTCTCCTTCTTATTCAGTTTTCATTCTCAAACTCCCACTGAATCTCCCTTGTAGCAGGACAATAGTCCCCCTAGATTTCCAGCAGGATGTAGTTCAGAGAAAGGAAATGCATTATGTCACCATTATATTTGAACGACTTTCCTGACACATCGAACTTCTGTGGTTTGATGTGTTCAAAATGTTTAGCTTACAATTTTATAATTTTCAGGTCAATGGAGTGGATCAGTTAATAAATACAATTCAATCAAGATTCTAATGCATTGAATTTAATCCCATTTTATTTGTATTAAACTGGTAAAGCTTGAAAAGAGGAATGAAATTTTGTTAATCACTAGAAACACACATAATAACAGACGTAAATTGATGTTTCGACCAACAGGCCTTTATCAAGATAAAGTGCATTTCCAGTGATTTGTAAAACTTCATTACCCTATTTCAAACTTTACCTGACAGATTTCAGTTTTGCAAAGTTGGTACATATTTGTATTAAATTAGTTTATCATATCTCTCCATGTTATTAAACTTTTCAAACTAACTTTGGTGTTGTATATTTGATCCCCTTTCCTCCACATATTTTGTGGGCATATTTTAGAATGTTTCGAACTTACCTGCAGGTTTCCCATAAGTTGTACCTCCAAAGCCTTTGGTCTCTGTTGTTTTTTGCGTCACTGTTCTTGTACCACCACCTGTACAGGTAAAAAATGTTGAAGTCAAAAGCTGTCCTGCTTAAAATCCAGCCTAATGGTGAAGCTGTATGGGTAATAAGAACTAATACCGGTAGATATCCTTTCCTGTTCAGGAATCATTTAGAAAGTGGCAAAGTTTTATAATTAGTATGATTTTATGAGGAAAATAATAATAATAATAATAATAATAATAACAACAATAATAAATAATAATAATAATAATAAATAATAATAATAATAAAAAATAAATAATAATAATAAATAATTATAAAATAATAATAATAATAATAATAAAGAGACGCCATTAAAATATTACCAGGTGTTTTTTCAGTAGTGGTGCTACTAGTTGTAGTGCTTGTTGTCTCACCACCATTAGCTCCTGACTTTGTTGTTGTTGTTGTTGCCATGCTGCTGTAAGCTGCCAGTTTCTTGGCTTTCTCATCTTCAGCAGCCCTGTGATGTAAGGGGAACAAGAAAACAAAATGTACGATGCTCATAAAATCTTTAACTCTGAGTATATGCAGTATAATTATAGAAGCTAATCGAAGGGTGGCTTATAAATGCAATCCTAAGAAGGAAGCTACAGTTTTTTGGACACTTGAAAAGACATGATAGCATCGAAAGGCTAATTCTGGAGTGGAGAGTGCCAAGAAAGAGAAGAGGAAGACCAGGAAGACAATAAACCAGCGACATTGAAGAATATATGAGCATGTCTCTGGCCAATGCAGGTCTGCTTGCCTGGGATAAAGATGGAATTTTTGAGTATCCATGATGAAGACAATGTTCTGGAAAGAATATTTCACTTGATATATACATATATGCAGTATAAATCCACCTTTTCCCCACCATATATGATAAAAACAACAGAATGAACTATTCAATATAGTATAACTAAGTCAACTTCAGCGTTTTTCTTTCTTTGATAGGAATACTGTATCTTCATTCTTTTCAGTTCCCTGTGAAACATAAGGGTGCTCTCCAAAGATATCTGTGCTGTGTTTTATTCAATTGTGCCCACAATGTTTCAGTTGATTTGGTCTCTTCCTCCTCTTTTCTTTTCCACTTGTTTCTTGATATTCCAACTTTGTTCTTGCGAGTTCCACTCTGGAAACTTGTCTAGTTATGTTGTCAGGTTCTGTCTATGGTTGCGTCTATTTTTTAATTTGTATTTCTATCTCTACCAGGCACGGGTTTAGTGCTATACTAGGAATTAAGATTGTACATGAAGTTCTTCTTTTACTGCATTCGTTCTCAATCTCCTGCAGATTAGCAGGATGCCGTTTGGAGAATGGAATGCGTTATGTCTTGTTTTGTACAGCATTGCTGTGATATCTGCGCCTTTCAGCCTGACATATCTGATTTCAGAATGGCTTTAGGTCACTTTGACCCTATATGGGATGGGACAGCCAACTCCACCCCACAACCACCTTAGTCACCTCTTATGACATGCATGAAAGGTAAAGAGTGTTGCTACTCTTTGTTCCTCTCTTGGGCCTAGGCAAAACATGGATGGTTCATGAAGTTCAACTTGGCATTGTTGATTAGTGCTGTTATCTTGCCTCTGAAGTACTTAGTTTATTTCATTTGTTGGACAATAGGAACAAATAGGAAATTATACCTCATCCTTATATTGCTAGAACATGGAAGGAGGCAAAGATTACTGCCATGTGTCATGCATGTTGTAAGAGGCAGCTAAGAAGGGCTGGTCATGTCAAAAGTTGATAGCATATCTTGTTAAGGATGTAGCGATTAACCCAGAATTTTGTGGCTGTAGCGATTTTATAGGCAATATAAAATGTTCAGTAAGTTGCAATTGCTTTCTGAAAGACCTGGATGCACAGTTGCTTGTAGTGGGGTTTGAACCTGGAGCATAGGTAATCCAAAACTCGCTCTTTACCACTCTGCCACAGAGTTTGTTAGTTTGTTTTTCGTTCGCTCCATTGTAACCAACACGGATATCCGTGCGATTTCCGCCGGGAGCGTGATTACGTTGTGCCACCGTTATGCGCCTTGTAGGCCTAGCACATCCGATTTCATCATGCCTTGACAATTCGGGTGGGCTACCCTTAGCCTGTGACAGCCTCTATATCTGTCTCAAGCACGCGTAGTGGAGACTCTTCGCCCAGACGATTTTTGCTCTCGTCTGACTCGCACGAGGTGTTCCACTGTCTTTGAACTTGCCTCGTGTAATTGAACGTGCTGTGCCTGTGCCCATTGGGTACTGAACCGTTTCTCATCCGTGAGCCTGTTTCCTTAAGGGGAAGAAATCAACAGAGGAGTTGGACCCTGGCTCTTTCGCCCTCTTAGCCGAGGTGTCATTCACCGACATCGTGTACCCCTTGTCCAAGTTCGAGTCTCACACCACGCGTTTGAGAGCAAGGCGTTCTCGAGCTGAGCGCCCTTGTCCCAATAGCGCCTGAGCCCATCAGGTACTGAACCCTTTCTCTCTTCAAGTGTATTTCCGGTGTAGGAAAACCTGACAGTAGAGTTGGGCCAGGGCTAAATCGTTGTCCCTTTTGTGCCTGAGCCCATCGGGTACGGAACCCTTTCTCTCTGCAAGTGTACTTCCGGTATAGGAAACCTTGACATTAGAGTTGGGCCAGGACTACCATCGTTGTCCCTTTCTTGCCTAAGCCCATCGGGTACAGAACCCTTTCTCTTCGCGAGCATATTTCCGGTTTAGGAAGGCTCGACATTAGAGTTGGATTAGGACTTCTTGCTTTACCAAACGCCAATGAATGGGTCTGGGTCTCTGCCTGTAAGGGACACAGGTAACTAGATGCTCCTCTCGAGCTGACGGAGCTTGTAGTTCCCCTTTCCTAGGGACTTTTCACTTTTTATTTGCAGTTACCGCTGCCCTCTAGCGCTGTTCTGCCCTTTCATTGTTTCATTGTACTCGGTATGAAATCTAGTTGTCTCTCGCCATGCATCTACCTTTACGTGCATTTTACGTTGGCCGCCCCTCCAATGTTCAGACTGGACTGACTAGCTTCACTGTATGTCGACAGTGTCGCTATATGTGGTGATGCTGGTGGTGTCGGAGATATTGTCTGTTTCTTGTGCAGCCAAATCTCTTTCCATCTGCTACCTCCACATTCTCGTACACGATCCCCAAATGATTTGGCCAGAATCAGCTCGAGCTGCTGTATTTCTGTTTCCAGGGTGCACCGCGTGGAGGTACATTTGGGATCATGGTTATCTGCTAACCCTGGGTCCACATAGAGCAATGCGTTCCCTTTGCGCCCCTGCCACAGAGTGACTCTCTGTGTCATAGTGACAATCTATCCAACAGCAACTTCTCTCTTTATCTTCCTGTCTTTTCTTAATTTCATCTTTCTGGTGGTTACTAAATGTTAAAATTTGCTCTTATCACTTGCCATAAAAATCTTGACTGTCTGCTTCAAATTTTTGCAATAAATTGTCTTATTATTTTTGCTCTAATTTGCCCAGCATCTCTAAGAACTTCTGCATTAAATTTCTTGGCTGTATATGGAATTTTCATCATTCTTCAAAAAACCACCTCATCCTCCAGCTTACTTTGAACTTTTTTGTGTTTTGTCCATGCTTCACATCCAGAAAGAATAAATGTTTGGATGTAACATTCTAGCACTCAAATTTGCACATGCATTAATGATTGCACAGAAACTCAACATTGAGTTTATACATTAAAGTAATAATGAACATAAGTGAATCACAGCTCTGCCAAAGACGGATGTGTCGGGTCTTTGGCACAAATAAAACAGCGACACAACGCATTTCCATTCTCTGGACTACATCCTTCTGGAAATCTGATAGGACCATGGCCCTGCTACAAGAGATATCCAGTGGGAGTTTGAGAATGAACGCTGAAGAAGAAGAAGAAGAATCACAGCAAACTACAGGGATCATACATTCTTACGAAACTGTTGATCATCAAATTTTTTTGGAATTGAAGAGTGATTCTTGTTGTGGGATCTGATAAATGGAACATCTTATTCACCTATGTGTTGCTGGTTTCAGAAAATAAAACAAAGAATAGCAGATCTATGACCTGCCATACATGTCATTACACGCAACTAAGAAGGTTTGAGAGTGGAGTTTTCACTCTCCCATTCTATAGAGCAGTGAACCCACATGCCATGTTTAAATATCTCAGGCTTAAAGGTGCAGATATCAGAGTAGAGAGGTAAACAGTGACACAGTGCATTCCCTTCTATGGACTAGAACCTGATAATCAGCAGGAATTTTGATAATGAATGCATAAAAATAAGACAAGAAACATATATATGAAACAAAATAACACCTTACAAAAACATAGGTCCTATTGCATGACAATTACATTCAACTAAAAGGCAATAGTGGGGCAGTGGATCAGCAACCAAACAATGCACTAGTTAAAGGATGCTATTTTCATTAATAATAAAAATAATCAACAAAACAGAAGCGCAGAAATTACTTGAATTTCTCCTGAATACCCTTCTGGGTAACTTCATGATACTTGCTGTCCCTCTCATGCGTTGGACCCTGCTGTTTGTATGCCTCCATTTTCTTCCTCTTCTCCTCCTCTGCCCTCTCAAATTTTTTCTTCACAATATCTTCTGCCTCTGCCTCTCTCTGTTTCCTCTTTGCATCCATTTCCTCTGCACATGAAACACAACAGAAATAACACAAAATAGAATAAAAATATCTTCTTAGCAATTGCAAAAAGTTTATTTATATTTAGAATATTTTGCAAACCATATTTTAGCTTGGTTATTGATGCAGGAATAATTTTAAATCATTTCAGAATATTTTGTAAATTAGTAAAGAAAGAAGTCTTACAGTGACAGTGGAATGATAAATCTTACAGTAACAGTGGAGTTAAATATATCTTACAGTAACAGTGGAGTTATATATATCTTATAGTAGCAGTGGAGTTATATATATCTGACAGTAACTGTGGAGTTATATATATATATATATATCTTATAGTAGCAGTGGAGTTATATATATCTTACAGTAACAGTGGAGTTATATATATCTTATCTTATAGTAACAGTGGAATGATAAATCTTACAGTAACAGTGGAGTTATATATATCTTATCTTATAGTAGCAGTGGAATGATAAATCTTACAGTAACAGTGAAATGATAAATCTTACAGTAACAGTGCAATGATAAATCTTACAGTAACAGTGCAATGATAAATCTTACAGTAACAGTGCAATGATAAATCTTACAGTAACAGTGCAATGATAAATCTTACAGTAACAGTGCAATGATAAATCTTACAGTAACAGTGCAATGATAAATCTTACAGTAACAGTGCAATGATAAATCTTACAGTAACAGTGCAATGATAAATCTTACAGTAACAGTGGAATGATAAATCTTATAGTAACAGTGGAATGATAAATCATAAGGTCACATGATAAAAGACGTCCTTGGACAAAGAATGCATGCTCATGTCGCTGGAGGAGACGGGACAACTTGCCAAGACCGTGGGGATTTCAGGAGATTCATAAGGAAGACTACATTCTAGAAAGAATATGTCACATGACAACAGCACATTATAGTGATGAGTCTTGCGGCAGTAATAAAATGAATACTCCGTGTGTCCTTGCCTAGCTATACTAGTTGCATCTTGAGGACTCCATGACAGTGATTGCTTGGTATTGCTGGTTAGAATATTTCATAACTTTTATTAACCACTTATAACTTACTTTTATAGTGTTTATTAACCACTTATAACTTAACTTTATAGTGTTTATTAATCACTTATAACTTACTTTTTAACACATGAGGTTGCATCTGTGGGTCTCACCATTGGCCCACTAGACATACCATCCATGCAACAGAAAACCGTAGTGGATTACATGCCGTTATATTGAGGTTATCTTCTTATAGAAGCTTCATGGCATGTCATCTATACAGTTATGATTTTGTTTTGTTGTTGAAATGTTTTTCATATTTGCCTGAATATATATGTATGCACCCTCTGTGGTTGGGAGGGAGACAGATTTGTACTGTGAAGCACTGAGGAGGAGGAAACTGACATCACTGTTTTTCCTATGTCTGAGTCCCATCATAGAGGCACAGTGACTCAGGACGTGACAATCCTTTTGACTTGAACATTTGGTTGCATGCCTGGCATAACCAGTAGTCAATTGGTGGCGGGGAATGAGCACAGTGAACCCTATCTTGGCTACAGTGGCTAGGAGCAGTGCATAGGTTGAAACCTACCTTCCTGGAGGTGTGATAGTTATTCTCTGGCTCTGTTCCGGGGTGGGCCGAAAATCCACAGACTTCCCAGCAATATAATGCCATCTAATGGCATTATGTCAAAGGGCAAGAGCCCATGGGCCGCTGGATCAGCAACCAACCAACCAATCACAACTTACTTTTATAGTGTTTAAGGTCAAAGGGCATGAGCCCATGGACCGCTGGATCAGCAACCAACCAACCAACCATAACTTACTTTTATAGTGATTATTAATCACTTATAACTTAACTTTATAGTGTTTATTAATCACTTATAACTTACTTTTATAGTGTTTATTAATCACTTATAACTTACTTTTATATCGTTTATTAGTCACTTATAACTTACTTTTATAGTGTTTATTAATCACTTATAACTTACTTAAAAATCTGAAGACTTTTCCTGTACTAAGTAAATGTACCGTTGCAATTTTATCAACCTACTGCATACCATAACTTCTTACGTTCTCAAACTCCTGTCAGCTTGATGTTGTATCTACACCTTTCAGACTGATACACCACACTCCAACATGTTTTTTTCTGCAAAGAATCTCTTACAGTACAAAGTTCGTGACTATATTTCGGGGGATATCTGATAAAGGAAGTGATGGGAGCGTATCTGCTTTTTGCTTGCTAAAACTAAGTGGGATGTTCTAATCTTATAAGGGCGTGAGGGAGGGGGGTGTTTTAACCCTCAAATCCTCATTATCTACGAGCTTCGTTGAATTTATCAGATGTCATTAAAGTCTGTATTCCAATAAAGTGTATAGCTTTCATCAATGTAACATCTCTCTCTTGTCTGTTATGCGATGTTTGTGTTCTATGATATCTCTCCTTTTGCCCGTGTTTCATTCTTCATGTATAATTTAATAGAGTGCTCCACTGCAACAAATAACCAATGATATTATCCAATGATAGCGTGCTCCACTGCAACAAATAACCAATGATATTAACCAATGATAGTGTGCTCCACTGCAACAAATAACCAATGATATTAACCAATGATAGCGTGCTCCACTGCAACAAATAACCAATGATATTAACCAATGATAGCGTGCTCCACTGCAACAAATAACCAATGATAGCGTGCCCCACTGCAACAAATAACCAATGATATTAACCAATGATAGCGTGCTCCACTGCAACAAATAACCAATGATATTAACCAATGATAGCGTGCTCCACTGCAACAAATAACCAATGATAGCGTGCCCCACTGCAACAAATAACCAATGATATTAACCAATGAAAGCGTGCTCCACTGCAACAAATAACCAATGATATTAACCAATTATAGTGTGCCACACTGCAACAAATAACCAATGATAGCGTGCTCCACTGCAGCAGATAACCAATGATATTAACCAATGATAGTGTGCCACACTGCAAAAAATAACCAATGTCATTAACAATCAGGTTTATTTTCGTGCCGGAACATGTAGGTGTTCGAGGCAACGAAAGAGCAGATCAACAGACTTCATGCGCGATTGTGGCACAGGGCTTTTGGATATTGGATCGAGCTGACGTTTTGAACTTCATAAGAGATAAATCAAAATTTTTTGAGACTAACGGGAATTGAACCAGTCCGTTCAACGGCACCAAATCGTCTAGCAACTATTGAACACGCGTTCTTCCGTACTTGACTAACCGCATCTCCAAAAAAAGATGCGATTTCATCAAGCCATTCAAACCGTGCACACAAAGTCCCAGAACGTACCGATCGAGACAAGGACTATTACAACAACAACAAACATCCCGTACAGGTATTGAAATAGTAACAACAAACATATAACATAATATCCGTATTTAGTTATACAAGGGCTGATAGGTCTTCTTGTAAACATGGATAACATATATAGACAATACAATTTTGCTTCGAGTAATTGTTTATACAAGTAAATTTAAGTAGGAAGCCAGAGGAGAATTAAAAATTTTTTTTGAGGCTAACGGGAATTGAACCAGTCCGTTCAACGGCACCAAATCGCCTAGCAACTATTGAACACGCGTTCTTCCGTACTTGACTAACCGCATCTCCAAAGAAAGATTCGATTTCATCAAAATATCTAACTTCGGTAGATATTTATAAATCAACATGTTTTCCTTCACCATGCACTACGTAACGTCATTTTTTTTTTCTAAAGTAATATACTTTTTCTTTTACTCCAAAGATTTTTCGCGTCAAACGTTCAGTGAAGACATCTAGCTTTTTTAATATACGCCAGAGGATTCTGGCTTCAAACTTCAAAGGCGGATACTTAGCTAGTATATTCTCCAAGGGCGGATAGCTGTCAAATAAAGAATAAACTAGCTATAAACTTTTCGTACTGTTTATAGCAAATAATGTGATATATGTGTGGAATATTTACGTTGTTTAAATGCGGATGCCGAACATTTTGGCGTCTATTGGCGCCACGACACTACAGATGGATGCAATTTGACATATTTTCATGAAACAATGTGAAAGTATAACCTAACATGCACTGAAGGAACAGTGAAAGAAAAAGACAAGGCTGGACTATAAGAAGAACAATATAGTTAGTAGTACATATTGATGTTTTCTAACCTCGTTGCTTATCTCTGATTTCCCGTAATCTGGCTCTTATCTTCTTTCTTTCCTCAAAGTCTTCAGTGGCATTCATCTGTAAAACACAAACGATAGTAAATAAGGATCAAGGAAAACAAAAGGAAAATTGACAAAAAACTAATAAATTTATTAGCATTTCATCAACATCAATGCTAATAAGAAAACCACTACACTCTCATATACACTGCATAATACTTGTTTGCATACATTCTCGAGTGCGCAAGTACGTTCATGTCGTCTTTGTAATGAGCAATAATTGTAGCGTATGATAGTGCAATTTAATTACTGTTGATGATAGTGCAATTTAATTACTAATTATCGGGCTGTACCTAGAAACAAATCGAACTATTTCATCTATGGGAACTTTTTATGAGCTCGTTTTGGAAGAGTTGCTAATGGAAGAGTGGTGGGTAATCGTCATCTGTTTGTACATGTATCATAGCACTAATGGAAGAGTACGTGGGGAATCTATCCTCTGTACGTGTTTCATAGTAGTAAATTACGTGTTATACTTTCATAACGGGTGGGGGGGGGGGGGGGGTAGGAGTGTTTAATCAACGTAAGCCCCCGCCCATTATACGGGATTGATCAACATGGCTTAACAATACTCTATCACACATTCATGTGTAAGCTCCGATGTGTTTAGTTTAATGATGTTTATCACACATTCATGTGTCCCCTTCGATGTGTTTAGCTTAGTAGATCATAAATGTCATGGACAAATCAAATGGTTACGAATGCAACACAGAACGGTTTTGCTATTTTCCTGAATACGCCCAGCGTTGTCTTTCATGCAATCTTCTTCTTCAGCGTTCATTCTCAAACTCCCGCTTGATTTCTCTTGTAACAGGACAATAGTCCTACAAGATTTCCAGTTGAATATAGTCCAGAGAATGGAAATGCGTTGTGTTGCAGTTTTATTTAGCCAATGGCCCAACACATCCGTCTTCGGCGGTTTTAATGCAATAAATTTCCATAATCTTTGATGGATGAGAATATTGTACTAAGAAAACCAACCGTGTTATATGTAAATCTTAATATGCAATCAGTTTTAGTTTTTCTCTCTTTCAGACTGAGATTATTTGGAAAAGTGAATGAAGTTACATAAATCGTCTGTATAATAATATAATTTAACTTAAGTACGGTACCCCGTTAGAGTTAGACATTTTGAAACACTGAAATGCAAATTTGGAAATACCTATTTCAGTCAGTCAAGCAGCTCCTCTTTTGCCAAGTCTGGCACATGGAGCGGATGTCATAGTTCTCCATGTCTGTCGGTCAGTTGCCAAGGATTGCAGGTCTTATGCCTGTTGATTTTAATTCATTCATAAATGTTCATCTGATCGTTGTTTTTGGTATTCCCTTTTTCATTTATCGTCTGGTTTCCACATGAAGGCTTGTGGTGGAATTCTATCTACCTTCATTCTAAGTATGTGGCCGATGTATGTCCAGCGGCGTTTTCTGATGATGTTCGTCACATATTCTTGTTTTGTCTACTCTCTTAGTATGTTGTTTGATTTGAAATCTTTCCAATTAGTATTTGTGATTTTTCTGAGGCATATATTCTCGAAAGCAACTAACATTTTTTTCATTATTGCGGTAGATTTCCAACTTTCACATCCATATGTCAATGATGGAATCACACTTGTATTGAACAATCGCAGTTTGATGTGTTTACTTTCGATCTCCAGATGTTTGAGAGTTTGTTAAAGGCGTTGGAGGCGAGAGCGATTCGAGTCTTGATTTTTGAGTTGGTATTCCCGTCTGCTGTTTTCTTGTTTCTCAAATATACAAAATTTGAAACGTAGTCTAGTATATTATCATCAAGTTTAATTGATTCTGTCAGGCCGGTAAAGTTCATGATTTTCGTTTTATGTGTGTTTATTTGAAGGCATATATGTTACGCAAAAAATTCTGTTTTTTTCTTGGAGATCCTGGTGTGTTGAACTCGGTATCACATCAATATCAATATTTAAATCATTATCCTGTAAGCTTTTTACTCCGATACGGCTTGTTGTGTAAGAACAGAAAATGGTTTTTCCAGCTGGTTCCTAGTGACAACGGGAGTAAAACAAGGATGTGTTTTGTCCCAATACTGCTTTGCATTGCGATTGACTGGGTGATGAGGAAATGCACAGACCAAAAACAACTAGGAATCAAATGGGTAAACAACAAGACCCTGGAAGATCTAACCTTCACAGATGATATTGCTCTACTGAGTGAAAACACACCAAGATCTCCAATACCTACTTATGAACAAAAATATCAGATATTTATAATATAAATATCAGATAGTGATTGTATATGATTTAATCGAATTAGTATTAAATCGAACATCAGAAAACATAAAACCATCTCGGATGTTGGAGATATTTGTTTTACAACTACACACTATCAACATTTGAAAAAGAACAACCATTTCGGTGACGTCACAGCTAATAACCACTATCGTTATGTATTGGTAGGCTATAGGTCTATGGGTATTCTGTAGGTCTGTGATCTAGCTATATTAGTTAACGTTCTATGTTAGTCAGGAGAACAGAAGCAGACGAGCTTTATTTAATATTCTGTCCCGCCAAGTGTTTAAATAAATGAGTATTTTTTTGCGTAATCAGGCACGTGAAAATTTAATTATAATCCCAAAGCAGGGTAAACAACAGATGTTTTCCAACCATCCTAATAATTTTTAACTCTCTACCGTCTACAGAACGTTTTAATCACTCTGACAAAACAGAGTATGTACATCCGTGAATATCAAACAATGTAATTCTTTAATAAGGAGTTTCTCCATAAATTCCGTTAAACAATTTTTTGGCCAAAATCTGAAATGGTAACGGTGAAGCACATATGAAGAGAGGAGAAGCAGAAAGAAGAGCCAGGGGTGGACCTAGAGTATGCTGGATCGACAACATTATAGAGACATTACACGAACACCAAATAACATTATCTGAAGCTGCCAGAAAAGCGAGAACAAGAACATTGTATCTCCCTCGACACCTGTAAAGGGTAAAAGAGGAAGGAAAGAAGAAGAAGAAGAAGAACGGTGAAGCGGAACACATTTGTGTGGTTTAGGCATGTGATAGGGCATGATTTCCTTTTCAAAACTATCTGCAACTCCTGAAGGGGATATTATGAGGTGGAAGAGAAAAGAGGAGAATAAAGAAAAGTATAGATTGATAATATTAAAGACAAGACATGATTAAGATTGATAAAACTTAGACAAGATATTGAGAACAGAAAGCATGGTGAGATTTTTGTCTTGATGTTTCCAAAGTACCGCTTGTAGGAAATAATGGAGAGTTCTTAAAAGAGTACTGTAAATACACGTAGATATAACGGCTATAAAACCAGAGGCAGACCATGTAAAAGATGAATCGCAGAAATCAAAGAAGCCACAGAAACAAATGTACAACCAGTACACAGGAAGGACATCTCCAGAGAACTCTTCTACCCCTTGCGCCGCAAGACAAACAAGGCCACACTTATAGATAAATAGATGGTTTCCAAAGTGGAACCCTCACAACCTCGAAGGGCTTGGGTTTGATGCTAATAATCACGTTCTAGATCTACCTGCCTAGCCGGTAAGCCGAAAAATCCTCCATTGGTACAGTATCTTCTAAATGTGCTACATAACACTGGAAAACCGTTTACAGATAAAGATTTATTATTGTACAATAATATGACATAGCCATAAGTGAACCCAAGTCTACACTTGAAAGCTGGACAATCGCTAGAACGTAGTTGCAATCTTAATACGAAATAAATACACATTTTGCTAGTCACCGAAGGGTAGATGTTTTGTCTTTACCTTTTTACCACTGTTCTATAATTCAGACACATATGGGGAATTTTCAAGAAAGGCCGTGGGTAAGACCTTAACCAAAATTAGGGGGGGGGGGTACGTAGGTCATATAAAAACGAATGCATCTTGTGTTTGGCATTTTTAATGACCATTTTGGGAATATATTAGAGAAATGAGGATGAGAGTTACCTTATTTCTGACCTTTTTTCTAGTTCTAAATGTTCTAAATTAGAAACTATTAAAAGAAATAAAAGGCAAACAAGTAAACTTTTTTTGGACATATTAAAAGACACGAGGTCACATTGTTAAAGACCTCACATGAAGATAAAATTGGGGTTGGGGAGTAGAGATACATATGGGTGGTGGACGTCATGAGATGGAGATAATACACTCTCAGAATGTACTACCGAGGTCAGAAACTGTTGGATGTCAGCTGCAACTGTCATCTGCAACCATCCTTCGATGCAGAAACTGTTGGATGTCAGCTGCAACCATCTTTCGATGCGGAAACTGTTGGATGTCATCTGCAACCATCCTTCGATGCACAAACTGTTGGATGTCAGCTGCAACCATCCTTCGATGCGGAAACGGCATTTGATGACAATATTTCTAAAGAATGGAGATGTCGTTTTATTTGCGTCAATGACCCGAGACATTCGACTTCAGCGATGCTGCTGCAGTTCGTTTTAACATGACCAAACTTCTATAGGAATAAATTTAGCAGCCCGGCTTTCTTGAGAACTGTGTCTAATCACATATTGGACATTCTCGCATTTCAGCACCCCAGGTAGAAGACCCAGCTCCCCAGGGAGAAGACCCAGCTCCCCAGGTAGAAGATCCAGCTCCCCAGGTAGAAGATCCAGCTCCCCAGGTAGTAATTTGTAACAAAGGAATCTCCAGAAATGAGATTTCGTATGCCTCAGGAAAATCACAAACACAAACTGGGAAGACTTTAATTCAAATGAGACACTAAGAGAAGAGACAAAACAAGATTACATCACAGACGTTAATAGAAAAAGGTCGCTGGGCATACATTGGTCACGCACTCAGAATGAACGAAGACAGAATACCACGTCAAGTTTTTACATGGTCACAGAGTTGCAAGAGAAAATGAGAAGACCAAAAATAACACTGAAAAGAATTATCAAAATAGAAATCACAATAACTGGTGTGAAAATGAACGATCTGGAACAATTGGCTGTTGATCAACAAGCATGGAGAGCTATAACATCTGTCCTATGTGCCAAGCATGGAGAGCTATAACATCTGTCCTACGTGCCAAACATGGAGAGCTATAACATCTGTCCTACGTGCCAAACATGGAGAGCTATAACATCTGTCCTACGTGCCAAACATGGAGAGCTATAGCATCTGTCCTACGTGCCAAACATGGAGAGCTATAGCATCTGTCCTACGTGCCAAACATGGAGAGCTATAACATCTGTCCTACGTGCCAAACATGGAGAGCTATAGAATCTCTCCTACGTGCCAAACATGGCACAAGAGGAAAACGATGATGCATTTGTAACACAATAACAATTAAGATACTAGTTTCTGTTCTCATTGAAATTCCTTCGTTACCTGTACCACATGTCTTATCCTATACACTCGTCTTATCCTATACACTCGTCTTATCCTATACACTCATCTTATCCTATACACTCATCTTATCCTATACACTCATCTTACCGTCTGCGATACACAGGCAAAAGAATACATTTACTTTAATATAGAGTTGAGGCATCGATAAAAGTAGACAGAGATACAAGTGGGAGGTAAAAACCATAAGATGGGCAGGATATATTTTGTCCGAAAGCACCATCAAGGCAAGAGAAAGGATGTAGGAGGTCTGTTGCAGTTAACTTTCGTTGCGGAAACGGCACTTGATGATGACACCTGTAAATTACAACGGAAGTTTAAAGGGATTTTGCAGTAAATGTTGCTGCATTTAGATTATTCTTATTTACTCTCATGTAGAGAAAACTGGAATCTTGCTAGAGTACGTGTTTACATCAGAGAAAACTGGAATCTTGCTAGAGTACGTTTTTACATCAGAGAAAACTGGAATCTTGCTACAGTATGTGTTTACATGAAAGAAAACTGGAGTCTTGTAAGAGTATGTGTTTACATCAGACGAAGAAAAAATACGACTAGCAGGCTTAAATTAGACCCACGAAGCCATTTTTTTCTGACCTGACAAGCGGAATTTAAATTACTATATGCACGGACTACTGAGCTAAACAAATATCAAATATCTCCAAAACGCATAACAATGACGTAGATTAATGGTTAGCAACATTTTAATTATATATATATATATATATATATATATATATATATATATATATATATATATATATATATATATATATATGTACACACACCTGCCTGCACCACAACTGAGGAAAACCTGTGCATTCGTCAGAAGGGCTATGGGCTGTCAAGAGCTTCCTGCTCACAGCGAAAGGGATTGAATCATCATCATCATCATCATGTAGACACACATAAAATATAAATTGTGTACAAATTTGTCAGTCTGTCAGTTACGACATAGAGACTTCAATTAGTATTTTTTTCCTCAGTACTAGTCGGTATAGCACGTTTCATTAGCTTTGCCCTCAAACAAATAAACAAATGTAATTATCTGAGTAACCGTTTAACGTATTAATATCACTTTTTGCATACAGTATTATTTTTGGTTGGGTCGAACAAATTTATACTTTATATTTGGCCATCATGTCAAGTATTTATGCACGAAAAGAAATGCTTTATATCTTTTTTGAACCTACTAATTATTGTATCTCGAAAAAAGAAGTTTTCCCACTTCAGACACAAATTCTGTGAGTTTATTAGGCATAGGCGTGCCTACTATGACAACAATGTGCCCATCATGTTTGCATATGAATATACAGAATACCCGTTGGAGATGATTTCTGAAATGATCGGTATACGAGGTACTTGTGACACTGTTTGTCATTGACATTTAGTATATTACCATATTGGGTCTAATATTGGGTCGAATATTGGGTCTAATATGTCATATGAAAATTATATACATTGACCATATTGATCTAATTATTTCATATGTATCATCACTTGGTGGTTCATCACTTGGTGGTTCATCACTTGGTCGTTCATCACTTGGTGGTTCACAGATATCATGATGGAACATTGCTACTCTAATGTGCTTGTCAACAGCTCTTTCGCCCTTGTGTTGCCGGGGCCCGAAAGGGGAGCAAAGAATAGCAACATTGTTTGCCTTCCACGCATGTCGTAAAAGGCGACTAAGGAGGCTATGGGATGGAGTTGGCTGTCCAATCCGATATAGGGTCAGTGACCCAAAGCCATGCTGAAGTCGGATGTCTCAGGTCGAAAGGCGCAGATACCGCAGCAATGCTGTAAACCATGACACAACGCATTCCGTTCTCCGAACTACATGCTGCTAAACTGCAGGAGTTTGAGAACGAACGCAGAAGAAGAAGACCAGCTCTTTATTTCGCGTTATTCCTCTTGTTGTTTGAGAACCAGATGAATTGCGAGCGTTTGGCTCTTACATCCTATGTGCAGTGCGGTAGTTTTTCTGAGCTTTCTTTCCTACCCTGTCGACCATAGTTTTCGGCTTAATGCAATTCCTATTGAAGGAGTCTTCTACTCAGAGGGGGTCTATAATTGTATAGAGGACATGATACAAAGCTTCCATAAGAAAGTTTCATTATAACGGTATGTCATCTGCTAAGATTTTATGTTGTAAGTGTGGTTTGTCTAGTGTTTCTTGGTGGGACCCACAGACGCAACCGCATGCATATTATTACCCCTTAAGGACTTTCGGCGTAGGACTAGAAGAATTCTCTGGAGATGACTTTTTTATGTGCTTCATAGGCCTATATGTTTGTTTTCGTTAATTCTTTGAATTCTGTGATTATTATTTCTTATTATATTGTTTATGATATTATAACTTAACCTATACTGGTCTATGTTCGAGACGTCCATATATATATATATATATATATATATATATATATATATATATATATATATATATATATATGACATTTACCTGATGGTGTGAAGAATTTTTGATTCAGTTTGTGCCCTTTTCCGTCTTTTTTTCATGTTTGACACCAGACCAGGTGATCATTTTCCGAATAAGCACACGGCACAAGAGGCTGCTGTTTTAGAGGATACAGGATTAGCGGATACCTCTAATATAATCTAATTTCGGTGTTGACTACAATTGATGCTAATACTCTGCGCGTTACAAGTTTATTTCTGCTAGTTAAGCGTGCAACGAATATCTCTTGACTCAGAAAGTACAGGTATTAATTTTAATTTGGATAAACCACCTATCAGACAATCAGGGTTAAACACCTGCCGATTTTAAGATGATTTTTCTGCTTCTCTGAGTGTCATGTTCATGTGGTCTTTAGCTAAATTCATACGTAAGCCCGTTATTACAGGACATAGCCGGCACCCTTTAAGAATGTAAGCGCATTATAATGGGACCATATATACCCTCCAAATTGCCTTGTTTGATTCGTAAATGACAAGTATTATTGTTCTTACAATTCTTATATTTTTATTTTGTATATAAATTTCACATTCAATTATCTTTCTTTGTATATCTTATATGACCTTCCATAGCTAATACTTTGTCTTCTGGAAGCTTGCGCCTGAATCATGTTGCGGTCCAAAAAGTTAGCCTAAAATTAATTATGTCTAAACCCCGGGTATAATTACGTGTTGGAAGAGTTAATATCTCGTGTCCATCTTTTTAGGGGTCTACCCTTTTTCAATGCCTTGATATCACGCCCTTCATTATGTTATTGTCTACACTGTCACGCCGTTTGAACTATATAAAGTGTTGTAGATTTCTCGAGAGAACCTTGTTGTTTAACTAGTTTTTTTTAGATTAAATTCTCTAAGGGTTATTTCTATTAGTGAATTTTATCCATGGTATTCTGATGATTATTTTATAACACTTTGTTTCAAATACTGCAATTGTGTTTCTCATTTTATTGGTTATTGTCCATGATTCACATCCTATATTGATACTGCGCAAATGCAGGATATAAGTAAAGTTAATTATAGGCACTGAAATAAGTAAAGTTAATTATTTTCCTAACAAATAATTCAATTTTATGTGTTGGGGATTTTATGCAGAGCAGCGTTATTTTACTGCGTTGACTATACTGAAACAGACTGAATCGACGTTTCCACCAATATGTCTTCAGCAAGATCGTAAGACAGTGTGCAATAAACAAAAACACGCAGGCATAAGAAATAAGACGGAGACAAATGTTAGCCAGAAATGTAGAGTAAAGATGAGGGTTAGTCAGAAATGTAGAGTAAAGATGAGGGTTAGTCAGAAATGTAGAACAAAGATGAGGGTTAGCTAGAAATGTAGAGTAAAGATGAGGGTTAGTCAGAAATGTAGAGTAAAGATGAGGGTTAGTCAGAAATGTAGAGTAAAGATGAGGGTTAGTCAGAAATGTAGAACAAAGATGAGGGTTAGCTAGAAATGTAGAGTAAAGATGAGGGTTAGTCAGAAATGTAGAGTAAAGATGAGGGTTAGTCAGAAATGTAGAGTAAAGATGAGGGTTAGCCAGAAATGTAGAACAAAGATGAGGGTTAGCCAGAAATGTAGAACAAAGATGAGGATTAGCCAGAAATGTAGAGTAAAGATGAGGGTTAGCCAGAAATGTAGAGTAAAGATGAGGGTTAGCCAGAAATGTAAAGATGAGGGTTAGTCAGAAATATAATAACATTTGACATGTCCCTAGCTATATTTAGAATGAAAAAAAGTTTGAATAAATGAAGGAATAATATATGATCTTGATGGTCGTAGAAGAAATAAGATATAATCATGATGGCGATAGACAGGGAGAAAGATTGAATATATATATAGAATTAAACGCTGGATTAGACCGAATTATATTCTGGAGTTGGATAATAAAACACAAATAAAGGGAAACAAAAAAGAAATAAGGGGTCATATATAAGGAAATCAAGAACAGAAAACAAACAAGACAGGAAACGAGCAACGAGCAAGTGACGAAAGTAAACTTAAAATAGAAGGTTTCCACACCCACAAAAGAACAAGGTAACACAGAACAAGAAAATAAAGCTTCAAGCAGGTGCCTGTAATTTTAAAGACAAAAATACACTATGGAATGTTGATCCCTGGCGTAAAACAACCTCCCCCCCCCCTTCAATAAGCAGAACATGCGCGCATTGAGGAACGTGTCTGATGTATGGAGGCGTTTCTAGAAGTCTGTACAGGTATTCTGATTTAAGCCGCTCGCAGGAAAACAACTCGGAGCACTTTAAAATAGAAGACTGAATGAAATAGTTAATACTCGCATGTTTGAAATAGAAATAACAGGCGACACATGAAAACATGATGAAATATAGAAAATATTTCTTTACTCTCGACAGCTGAAGGAATAGACCAACCTAATGAAAATGTACTACATGTACGATTTACCTAACCATACGCTATGAAACTACATGTACGATTTATCTAACCATACGCTATGAAACTACATGTACGATTTATCTAACCATACGCTATGAAACTACATGTACGATTTATCTAACCATACGCTATGAAACTACATAAAATTTACCTAACCATACGCCATGAAACTACATGTACGATTTGCCTAACTATACGCTATAGAACTACATGTACGATTTACCTAACAATACATTTGTTTGCCTAGATGTCAGTTACAAAATAAGGATAACGTACTGATAGCAACATCACGGACAACTCAGAAAAAATAAAGTGGGAATATTTTTGTATGTTTCAATCCCACATTACTACGAGCAACACATCTTTTGTATCCTTTTTTTGTAATGGGGAAGTTTCTCCTGAACTTTGTTTCATGCCAAGAAGACTCCAAGTCTCCGCTTTGTGTATATCTTTGAGAAGGAGCTTCCTACTCAGAGGGGGTAAAAGTTGGAGTCTAATACAAAAGGTTCTACAGCATTTATTGCCCTTGCGGAATTCGTTGAAAGTCTATAAATATATTAGACGACGCAAAGAAACGACTATCATGAGAACTTGGCATCAGCATTTAGTACAAGTAAACATGAATTGCCAGAGTTGTTTTCTGTGCCTTTTACTCTACACACAGTTACGCAACGTATGTACCGAGAGAATACAAGCGCAGAGTCGTACAAAATAGTGAAACTTTTAATTTAAAACTGGTTACCGTTTATGTAGCACTCAAGGCACCACATACGCGCTGAGTCTCTTTCAACTAATTGAAAGATTCAGTTAATGTACACGAGAACATGGAGTTGCAATACACGATAGCGTAAAGCATTTACAGGATATTGCCTTCAATCCCTGTCGCTTATGACACAATTTTTAGTTTAGCCGGAATTTTTTCTCTATTATAAACAGCTCTCAGGTAGATCCAGCCTCAAGAAATTGGTACCACGGTAAACTTGGGATTGTAAAGGAGGTCGGCGTGATGCCGTTGAATAAACAAGAATACGGATTCAACCATATGTTGTATACATAGTACGATAGAAGCTGCGCTTCCATTTAGACAGCAATATCGCCGACAATGACAACTTTCCCTCATATTAAACAGTCGAGCGCCCATTACCAGTTGAGTAGACTTGGGAATGGACAAACATCATTTCTTGCAGACTTCTGCCCAATTTTAGAGACAGCTTCAATGAGATCATAATTTCACAAAGAACTAAGAATCATTGTGTAACAATTTGAGTCATACTTAGGTAAAGACAAATGTGCACTGGAGTTAACATTGGAATCAGAGAAAGAGAATGTAGTGGCTTGGTGAAAATGAGAGTACCATTACAATTTTTTTTAGGTAAATTGAGTTGCCAGTAAGGAAAATTTCTGTTGAAATATGGCTAAAAATAACAACACATTGTAAATTGTGTACACAAACTCATGAAAACATAGGAAAACCAGGTTGAATTCAGTGAAATTATTCTGTGAATATAAAAGCTACAATTCTCATAACTGTAGTTAGGAGATCCAGTTAATTTTGTTTCTTTGTTGTTCAGTTATCAGAGAAACAATTCTACCGTCAACAACATTACTGGTGTGACCAAATTTTTCATTACTCTAAACAAAACTATCTATAAAAATAAAATATGTTATCAAATTTAATAAAAATACAAATATGGATAAAACAAACTATGGTCAGTGAGTTTTAAAAATTACAAAATGCGTGAAATTTGATCTTGAAATTGGCGAAATGGCATCCCCGAGATTCTACTTGACACTAGTTTGTTTTTATTGCAAGCAGATGTTGACTTTTTGTCTTTTAGAAATGCGATGTATGTTTAAAGTGAGTTCTCAACACTGGAAGTAAAGTAATGAGTCACCGCTGTAGATAATCCCCCTGCATGTGCACAAGTGCCTTCCCATTAACATGTAATAGGGGAGGGGCTATATGGACATTTTTATTTTCGTATCCAGTACGTTTCTTGTCCTGTGTCGCCGGGGTCCGTTTGGGGAGAAAATAATAAAACTATTTTGCCTTGCAATGAATGCTGCAAGTTGAATAAATGTACCACAGAAGACGGATGTGTTGGTGCATTGGCGCAAATAAAACAGCGACAATACGCATTTCCATTCTCTGGACTACATCTTGTTGCACCATTGTCCTGCTACAAGAGATCCAGTGGGAGTTTGAGAATGTACTGGTACAAGAGAGATCCAGTGGGAGTTTGAGAATGTACTGGTACAAGAGAGATCCAGTGGGAGTTTGAGAATGTACTGCTACAAGAGAGATACAGCGGGAGTTTGAGAATGAGCGATGAAGAAGAAGAAGATGAAGAATACACATGAGATTGCAGTAAAATCGCGTACCATATAATTAGATAATTGTACACACAATAACGAAGATTAAATAATTATAACAGAGAGCTTATAACAAATAGATCTTTCTTCTTCTGTGTTCGATCTTTGACGTTGCAGATTAGCAGGACGTAGTTCGAAACGGAATGCAGTGTGTCATGATTTACTGAATTGCTGCGATATTTGCAATTTTCGGCAGGAAACATCCGACTTCAGAATGGCTTTGGGGCCACTTTGACCATGTATGAGTTGAGATAGCCAACTCTATCCCATAATCTACTTAATTGCCTCTTACGACATGCATTGAAAGTAGTGTTGCTATTCTTTGTTCCCCTTTCAGGCCCAGGCAACGCACTGGCGAAATGGATCCGCAAGGGGAGCAATGAATAGCACAACTGTGGCCTGTCATACATGTAGTAAGAGAAGACTGATAAGGTTTTAGGGGTGGAGTTTGCTGTACAATCAGAAAGACGGTCAAAGTGAGACCGAAGCCATGCTGAAGAAGGATGTGGCAGGCATAAAGGCGCATATATCGCAGATAAGCTGTAAACCACGATGTACGACATCCGTTCTCTAGACTAAATCATGCTGACTTGTATAAGTTAAAGACGAACGCAGAAGAAGAAGAACAAGATATCCTGGTCCCATCTGATCAGAGAATAATAGATACCTTTTGCTATCTGACCTGCGTTCTTTTTCATCGTCTAATTTCGTTCATTTAGAAAGTGCGTATATCTGAAGTTTTGTCTCTTCTATAAACCTGGATGTGATTTTACAAACCTGGATGTGATTCTATAAACCTGAATGTGATTCTATAAACCTGTATGTGATCTTTATACCTGCATGTGGTTGTATAAACCTTGATGTGATTTTATGAACCTGGATGTGACGCTATAAACCTGGATGTGATTCTGTAAACCTGGATGTGATTCTATAAACCTGTATGTGGTTGTATAAACCTGGATGTGATTTTATAAAACTTGATGTGACCCTATAAACCTGGATGTGATTCTATAAACCAGGACGTGATTCTATAAACCTGGATATGATTTGTAACTTGTACAGAGATCCGTAGAGTTTTTTTCACAGCTGTTTCTCTGTGCCAGTGTATGTGCCTCAGTGTTTCATATTCTGACCATTCTTGAGGAATATGCTCTGCTGCTTGTGATGCCTGTGCACAAGGCTGTGTTGCCAGTTTTGAACTATTATAACTATCTGATCTGTATAGTTATGTTCGTTTTGAAACTGAGTGATTTTAATTGTTTTTAATATTTCAGATTGTCACCTTGTCGTTTTTGGTTTACGTTTTTATTTTTCCCAATACCCTCCGTTGTAATTTTGTATATGTTCCTACATCGAAACGTCTCTATACACAGTTGTGATTGTTGAATAATGGTTGTTTTGTTACTTGTTTTAGTGATGTGTTGGTTAATTATTTAGTGCAATACTGTATTACTGTGTAGGGAAATGAGGTAAATATTGTTATGATCAGATGAAAGGAAGGGAAGTCCCGACATCAGTTTTCAGCTGGGCAAATTATGAAACATCGGCAAGGTGGTAGATTTGTTTTATAAACTCAATTCGCTCTAACTTTCTCGTGGTTCCAGCGTCTATTGTCAACTTTGTACTGGCAATGTGATTGGAGGTATTTGTGATGTCTACACATTCAGTAATAGTTGACTATCACTGACCTATACAGGATATGCTTCAATTATGTATAAAGACATGAAATTGTGTTGGATAATGCACTTGTTTAGCCTTGTACTTGGATACAGTGTGTTTTTCTCTATGTTATCTTGACTATTAGAAAGTAAATCAAACATTTACGCAGTAAAACGATCAATCTAACTATAAATTAAACAATCAGTTAGTTAATCAACCAATTACCCAATGAGTCAATATATCTAACAAATAATTAATCCTAAAATTAACAAGCCAATCATTCAATCATACAATCTAGTAATCAAACAGTTAATTAATTCAAAGTTATCCAAACAAATACTTCATAAAACAAACAACCGATAATCAAACTAAATAAACAATCACGTTTTTAAACATTCAAGTAAACAAATCTTCTTCTTCTTCTTCAGCGTTCATCCTCAAACTCCTGCTGGATCTCTCATGTAGCAGTACTACTAGATCTCCAGCAGGATGCAGTCCAGAGAATGGAAATGCGTTGTGTCGTCGTTTTATTTGCGCCATGGCCCGACACATCCGTCTTCGGCGGAAAGTAAACAATTCAATAACCAATCAAAAATTCAATCTTTCAGTGAATTTAAATCAAAGATTCACAATCATTTGCCCCATAGATCACTTGCCATAGATCAATTTGTGTTTTCCATAATCTCCATACCTGCATAATATTGAGTTTTCCTAAACTTGTCATGTGACGTATTCCTTCCAGAACGTTGTCTTCCCAATGAATTCTCTGAACCTCTCTCTGTCTTGGCGATGTGGCTTGCATTTTCTAGCGACGTATTCATGTTATCTTTAATGTCGTCAGTCCATCGTCTTCTTGGTCTGCCCGTTCTCCTCTACCCAGATACTCTCCCCTCCATTATTTGTCTTTCTAAACAGTTGTGTCTCTGTATATGACCAAACAGGTGTAGTTTTCTTTTTGTTATTGTGTTTAGTAACCAACACTCTGGAATCTTCAATGTATTTATAATATCTGAGTTTCTCTTTTTCTCTTCCATGTTATTCTAAGTATCTTTCTGTAGCATTTCAGCTCGAAGGCGCTGACCTTCTGATTTGCTGATGTTTTACTTAGGGTGTCCATGTTTCACAGCCATGTTTCCTTTCTAAAACGAACTGACTTAAAGTATTATGTCACACACTTTGGCATGGACACCCTGCAAGTTGAAATCGACCCTTGGGGGTCCAAATAGACAACTTTAGGAAACTATGATTTAAATGATGAATCTAAATCAATGTACTTTCTGAGTAAACAATAAAACAAAACATTAACAAGTACTGAAATGTTAAACACCATAAAACAAAACATTAACAATTACAGCAATGTCAAACAGCTATGGCAATGAACTAACTAAACCGCTAAATTAATGAAGTAATATATTCATCAGAATGTGAAATAAATGTAGTCAAACACACAATTACATAGTCATTGAACTTACCATTTTATGAAGTTCCTCCTCATTGCTAATGTCTTGGTAGGAAGTCATGATGGGAAACTTGGGGTTGTTGAGGACTGACTTCCTCTGTGAACATTTGAGGTAACATGAATAGCAATGGATATAGTCTTCTTTAAAAAAAAATATATTTAAATGGATTGATATAAATGAACTTGGGATTTCCCATATAGCCCCCGTCCCTCACAGCGAGGCGGCATCAAATCTGCTGAGAGTAACACTAATTATTTCTTCTCTACCATTTAGTTTGTTCCTTTCGTGCCACAGACGGCACATAGTTTTTGATTCTCCATGCGTTGTGGTTCATTGCTTGCAATTTTTGTTCTGGTATAGACGTACAGACCATCTTCTCCCGCTTCTGTAAGAATGGGGTTTTTAGAGTAATTTTAGGTCTTCCTAGTTTTCTTTTCCATTCCGGCGTCTACATGAATCACAGACTCCAGAAATCTCTCCCAGGGATCTCCGAAAAATACATTTGGAAAATAAGAGGTCAATAGCCGGATTCGAACCAGCCACCTCTTAAGCACGAAACGAGCGGCTTAACCATTACACCAAAAGAATATTTTTGTGAAATTATAGTGTCTTCTTTCCCTTAGTCTTCGAATTTGTAAGCTCTAATCACTTTGATTTCTTTGTGCGATTTCAGCTATTGAGAGTACATAAGTTGAACTGCTAGTTTACATCAGAGCTACGATATTTGCACCTTTTGTATCCCCACATGAAATTATATAGTACAGTGGTGCTCAACACTTTTGCCCGTGACCGTCTTTTGTAACAGATTTTTGCCCGTGGGGTCCATCATGAATAAAAAGAAATAGAAAAATCTAGTCAGTTTTGATTATTATTATTATGTTTCATGAAATATCCACAATGCTACCTTTCTGTGGTCCCCCTTCTCCTCAGACGGGTTAGTGGCCCTATAGTTGCATGTTTTTTTTTCAGGAACCCTTTCCAGAAAAATACTGTAGCACCAAGCGGGGTCATATGGCCCAAGCTGTAGCTTTGATGCAATACATGTACACATGTTATTATAATGATAGTCAATTAGTCGTCAGATCATCTTCATGGCTCTCCGGACACTCCGATAGGTACTCCTATGTCATATTCAATATATCCCTCAGCACGTGGTAACGGACAGTACCTGTTCTGTGTTGGTTGATAACTATTATTTTCATTTATATATGCCGCGTGTTTCTGGCAACACAACGATTCACTTCCTTGTCCTGCAATCTAGCCATAGACACGGAAGAAGAAGAAGTACATTCCATATTATCCAACTGGTAGGTCTATAACTCCTTGATTGCATTCAAAATATCAGGTTCTCTCATATGATCAAACTGTCCGTTGAACAACTACTAGTCGCAGTGGCCATGCTGGCAAGTCTGTCTGCTCTTTTATTTTTCTTACACCCACATGTCCATGTAAAAAAATGAAGGTAAATCTCTTCAACATATTTATCAACGACTCTAACCATTGAGCGACGAAGATAGGCCGACTGGATCTTTCAAAGTATACCCATAGAATCAGTAAGAAAATATACACTTTTAGTAGTCTTCTTCTTCTTCTGCGTTCGTTCTCAAACTCCTGCAGATCAGCAGGATGTAGTCCGGAGAACGGAATGCGTTGTGTCATAGTTTACAGCATTGCTGCGATTTATGCGCCTTTTGGCCTGACACATCCGACTTCAGCATGGCTTTGAGTCACCGACCCTATATGGGACGGGACAGCCAACTCCATCCCATAACCTCCTTAGTCGCCTCGTACGACATGCATGGAAAGTAAACAGTGTTGCTATTCTTTGCTCCCCTTTCGGACCCCAACAACACACGGGCGTTTTAGTAGTCTGATACTCGAGCCACGCCATTGATTTCATCACTGTCATCACCTCCATCGTCATACTACTACTACTAGTTGTATAGAAATCACCGATTTCTTCTCTAATACACTTCCATCTACATTGAGTTGTGAATGACCAAGCACTATACACGTGCCGAATCACAGACCAATCAGGGTAGACAGTAACATCTCCATTCGAGGAATTCTCGCTGGTCAGAGCCTGGACTTGTGAATCTATTGCACTGGAATGTCATTGTCACATTTCTTCAAAATTGGGATGACCACTTCAATGGAAGTTGTAAACATGAATGTCTTACTTTCCCTCACAACTCTAAACTCTATGCTCTATGCCCCCCTAATGTTTACATCCTTTTAATAACATCATCTGCCCTGTAAAACAATAACTGCTCCCCTTTTAACCTGCTTCTGTGTTCTTTTTAACACCGTCATGTAATAGTGGATGGTTCTTTTCAGCACAGATACGTAAGTATGAACGAGTACGGTAAATCTCCGTTCTTTGCATCATAGTAGGTGATTCCAGCAAGAAGCTCATCACCACCGTTTCTGTATCTCTAAACTATATTGATAACAGGATAACTGATACATATACAATGTTACTTATACCAAAAGGCTAATAAATATGTAGAAATAATAATATCTTATATTCTCTGTCTCGTTATTTATAGCCTAATATGTTATTTTCATAAATCTCATCAACTCTCTGTTGTTATTTTCATAAATCTCAGCAGCTCTCTGTTGTTATTTTCATAGATCTCAGGAACTCTCTGTTGTTATTTTCATAGATCTCAGCAGCTCTCTGTCGTTGTTTTTTCCCCTCAAAGATCTCAGCAGCTATTCCTAGTATCCTTTATTATACTCGTTGTTGATTCTGTCACATCACGATGTCATACTATCTAATATTTTCTCACGATGTCGTCCTCGATCTCTTTTGCCATCTGTTCTGCATGTTTTAATTATGTTTTTCAGGCATTCATGTCTCGTAACGTGACAAAAAAAACAACATTCTCGTTTTCTGATAGTATTAAGTGACCTCTGTCTCGATTTGACTCTTTCATTACGTCATTGTCAGTCCAGCTGTCCATGGTACTCTCAACATTCTTCTATAGAACCACATTTTTGTTGATCTACGTTTTCGCTATTCTGTTTATTTATTATCCAATACTCGTATCCATAAGCTAGAAATGATGTTATGCGGTTTTGAAGAACTCCCTTCCTAATCTCTACAGAGACTCCGCATAAGACGGATGTGTCGGGCTATTAACACAATGACAACAGCGATAACGCATTTCCATTCTCTGGACTACATCCTGCTGGAAGTCTAGTAGGACCATGGTCCTGATAAAAGGACATACAGCGGGAGTTTGAGAATGAACGCCGAAGAAGATCTCTATTTACAGGGACATATTGTATAGTACATTCATCATTTTAGGAATACTACCTTTGCCTGTTCTATTCCGTTTCTGATCTGTGTTGAACTTCTCCCATCTAATCTCATCGTTGTTCCTAAATATTTCAATTGGTGCACCTGTTTGAGTAGTGAGTCATTCACTTTCATCTTGCACGCTGGGGAATTGTGTTTCTTACATACATTCATCACTTCTGACTTATTATTTCAGAAAACAACTTTGTCTTTGCTTTCTGCCTGCCACTACAATGTTCATTAGTTCTTGTAGATCTTTCTTACTTGTGGCAATATAAAAAAGTGACATCTTAATATTTCAATTATAACCTAGTGAATTATTTAGTGTAACCATTATTTAATACAGGCAATAAATGTGTTAGAACATCTGTAACAATAAATGTACAAGAACATCTGTAACAATAAATGTGCTAGAACATCTGTAACTCTGAGCAGAAGTTAAGAAATGGCTGATTTTGTAAATGTGTCCCCTTTGTGTAATATTCGTTCGCATTATGTGCTACTTTTCTGTAAGTAAATCTGCGAGGCAATGCGTGTTGACAACTAAATAAATAAAGGCACATGTGTTTTATTTGTGGTGAGTGAGTGCTTGCGAGAGTGTTTCTGTGCATTTCCATAATAAGTGAGAGTAGTGTAAAACTCTATACACAATTGTGCTAGAGTCTGAAAATATCCAAAATACAAGTATGGGTTACAGAAACACAAATAGAAAGTGATGTTAACGAGGAGTGGGGAGGTAATAAACTTTCTTAGTAATTGATATAAATGATACACACTCGGACGATCGCAGCGATCCGAGACCAACCAGGTAAACCAGCATGATAGATAATAATTATAGTAGAGGTTATATAACTATAAAACCATGATTTTCTTTTAGTAAAAATCCATCCAACATTCTTCTGTACAGTTATATTTTTATATCCATCCATCCATCCATCCATCCATCTATCTATTCGCTAAACCCTTTATTGCCTTGCAGCATCAGGGGTAGAAGAGTTCTCTGGAGATGGTCCTTGTGTGTGCTGAGTATATTGTGGAGTTTGTCGCCTCTTTTCTTTCTGGGGTCCATCGTGTTCGCGGTCGTCCTCTAGGTCTGCCTTCACTGTATCTGTGTAGCATATCTTGCTGTGATATGCTGTCTGGTGTTAGTCTGCTGATGTGTACAAACCATTTGATCTGTTGGCTCTTAATATATTTCAAGATTGGAATGGTACCAGTTCTTTATCTAATGTCCTCATTTCTCACTCTATTTTTTAATCGACAGATGGTTGTAGCAAATTTAATACGTTTTTTCATTGTTGTTTAATATTAGTTATCATTATTTTGATATTAGTTAAAACTACTAGTCGTCTCCTGAATATTCTTCATTTTACTACGAGCCATTGTGTTCTCACTGACGGTTTTCTAATCCTGTCTCAGTGTTGTATCAGGACATTCACATGGCCACACCGCGATCTCTAACTTACACATACAGAAAGAAACCACATATTCCATGTGAATAATCCTAAAAACATTTTTAGAAAAATATTTTTTCTGCTATTAAGTTAATATAGACTTTACAAAAATAGAAAGTGGAACTAAAATCTTTTTCGCCATAGCAGTTACCATGAATTTTTTTTTAATTGTACCTTCGAAAGATAAAATCCATTCCTAATCGTGGTTTGAACTCGAGATCTCATTGGCATGATACTTGCGTGCTATCATTTCGACCACGTTCATACGGCAAAATTATGAAAGATTAAAAAAGTTCTGACAACAATAGAAGGAAGTCTATAATCTATAACACTAATTACTTCTGGTGTTTGGATACGTTGGTAGGCACACAACCCCCCCCCCCCCCCTGCAAATTTCCTTTCTTTAGAATCAAGAAACCACGGGGGAAAAAAGATCAAGCAAATAAAATATTTTGAACATATTAAAATACACGTTGCTGACAACCTTACTTGAGGGTGACGTCAAGGGGAGGGGAGCATTAGGTAGGCAGAGATAAAAGTGGAAGATTAACATCGCAAGATGGGCAGGTTACAGTCTAGCAGAGTGTACCACCAATACAAGAGACAAGGGATGTTGGAGGTCTGTTGTAGCCAACCTTCGTTGCAGAGACGGCACTTAATAATGAATGAGCCACGGGTATTGTGTTAGTATATATTTTAATTTTTGTACAAACATAATGAACTCATAAAATATGCAAATTATCTATCCATACATAAAATATCTAATTAGCTATCCAATACATAAAACATGCAAATTAGCTATCCATACATAAAATATGCAAATTAGCTATCCAATACATAAAATATGCAAATTAGCTATCCAATACATAAAATATGCAAATTAGCTATCCATACATAAAATATGCAAATTCGCTATCCATACATAAAATATGCAAATTAGCTATCCATTACATGAAACATGCAAATTAGCTATCCAATACATAAAATATGCAAATTAGCTATCCAATATAGCCACCACAATGAATAAACATAGACTTCACTAAAACACCGATAACTGTGTTATTTGTGCTTGTATCTCACTGAAACTTTGCATATTGAATCACTAGAAAATGCCCCAGGTATCAGAGCAGAATAGCAGAGATATCCTGACATGACATCCAGTCAATAAACAACATCTTACATGCGACAGACATGATAAATCGGCAGTGTGTGTTGATTGTTAAGAAATTAACGTATTGAAAGCGGCAATGAAGACTAGATCAAAGATTGATTCAGATGTTCATTTGTTATGAATTTTAAAAATATGTATTTAAGGAATTTTACAAAATTAAGTCATAATTGAATATAAAATATAAATTATAAATATGAATATAAATTTACAAAATTATATATACGTACATACATACATACATACATACATACACAGCGTTAGCAAATGGTAAGGAGAAGGAATAGTGAACCTTTTAAAACAGAGTAAATGTCGATTGAAAACAATATCAATGTATACCGTTTAGTAGACATACAATATTTATTTACATTTGCTTGACCTTTGTGCACCGATCACAGGTAAAAGGTTAACCAATCATATCAGTGGTCAGCTTTGCCGGACTACAGGAGAACTTTAAAGATTTTCATATCGACTGCCGGTGAGATAATTACCTCATTAGTCACCGTGACAAATTTCATTGGAATCGGTAAAGCCGTTAAGATTTCTATACCGAGCGACACATAGAGTTACGGAGGTAGCTATTTATATATACAGATTATTGTTATCACGTTATAAATTATTCGTGTAGTTATCACGTTATAAATTATTCGCGTAGTTATCACGTTAAATTATTACTATTGTCACCACGCTATAAAATATTATTGCAGCTATCACAGCATAAAAATGAATATTTTAAACTGTTGAAACGCACTAAAATAAACTCTTGAAGATAAACGTATAAAGAAAACAGTGGATAGAATGGGGAGGCAAATCTATTCTATCAAAAGATTGGAATCTGAGGTTTGATTTTTCTGGAATTTTCTAGTGTTAAAACTTCACAATCACAAAATCCTCCATTGGAGAAATGGTGCGTGCAGCTATATTTTTGTACACCCAAAAACAGCTATACTTTTGTACACCCTAAAACAGCTATAATTGTGTACACCCAGAACGCCGGTGTAGACCAGTTATGTGCGAGCCTGACTAATCAGATGGTTGGAGCGATGGTGAAGACAGGTAATTTGAACACAGAAATCAACAGGTGGTTTGCGCACGGAGGTAGGTTGCTGGAATGTTGATTTAATTAGGAGGTTAGTAATCGACTTAGTTAGGCTGCAGGAGTGCTGACTCAGGTTGTTACTGATATGACGTAAATCCCAGTATGTTACTGAAGTGCTGACTCAGGTTGTTACTGATATTACGTAAATCCCAGTATGTTACTGAAGTGCTGACTCAGGTTGTTACTGATATTACGTAAGTATCAGTGTGTAGTTGAGTGTTGACACAGGTAGTTAATGATATAACGTAAGTGGAAGTGTATAGTCGATTGTGTAAACATGTTATTAATGATGGTACGTGTTAATTACCACGTGTTGATTGACACCTCGTCGGTCATAGCTGTAGTAGGCAATTCAAGGCTTTGTTGAATTCAGGAATGACAGTTAGTGAATAAATATCACAGAAGTCGGATGTTTGGGACCCTTTGCAAAATTCAATGGTGACACATGGCATTTTCTTTCGTTAGACTACACATGTCTGAGAATCTAGTGGGACTGTTTTCTTGCTACGAGAGATCCAGTTAGGGGGTGGGGGTCGGGTGGGTAGATATTAATTAGAACGCATTATTGATTGTTGTATTGAAATTTTCAACTGCACCTTCTCGTCTTGTATGTACTTTTATTCCGTTCGTCGTCTTTTGATGTTTTGTGTGTATCCTGATAAAGACTTTTTGGCTGAAACGTTGAATATGTTTTATGTATTGTAATCTGTATGTTTTCTTGTGTGCACAGACTATTATAAAAACCTGTATTTTACGTAAGTACAATTACTGAATTTCTACTACTGAATGTCTACTACTTAACTAGCTGCAATCGCAAGCCTATTCCCATGGGTGCATACTAAGTGATTCACTGAATATGATTCAGAAAGTGAAAACAGGTGATGTACGTAGGAGATGGGTGGAGTCATTAGAGATAGCTAAAATGTGGGAATAACTACGAAAACTCACGCTTATCTTTGTCCCCGGACACAACGAACGAGCCGACCAATTAGCTAGTCTCGCCACCACACCAGATGGTCAGCCTATGGATCGAGCAGAAATACTCAATGCTCTTCGTAGGTCCTCACGATCAGAGGATTTTTAGATGAATGAGCATGAGTCAATATTGAGAATGCGCGAGGATGGGCGTGGCCCGTAGAGAACCCCTGATAAAGATTTCAAAAAAGAGCAGTGAACCAACATAGAACCGGAACCATCAGCCTTTATACCTTGAGAGATTTACTGAAGCGGAGATCTGAGCACCTATGGACGTGTCCGATGTGCGAGAAGGATAATCAACAGACATAATACCTAAAACTTAATATTGAGTAAACATGACCCAAAGCAATGCTGAAGTAGGATGTGTCAGGCCGAAAGGTGAAGATATCGCAGCAACGCTTAAATCGTGGCACATCGCATGTCGTTCTCGGACTACATCCTGCTAATCTGCAGGAGTTTGAGAAGGAACGCAGAATAATAACAGAGGTGCAGCGGTAGGAATATCACGTGACGGATTTCATTTAAGTGCTATTTATAGCGTTGTGACGTCTACAGGGAGGGGAGCTAATCAAAGTGAAGATTACCTGGCTTATCTACCCATGTTAAAGTGAGCATCTTGTTTTTGTAATGATTCACATGAAGACTATGCAGTTTACTGTTTGTAATACATGCAATAAATTGATTTCATCCTCTTGTCTTCTCCATGTACGCTTACATCTTTTAATAAATACCCCTCCTTAATCTATCACGGAGCTTCTTCATATTGTAATTAATTGATTATTTATTTGTTAGTACTTCCATTTAATTGCCTTTCCCCTCTACTATCTCATCAAACAGTTTCACACTCCCTTAATTTCTTAATAAAAGCCTCATCTATCATGATCTCCTTCTTAAGCAGACGAATATATTGTGACTGTACAATGTCCTGACTCCAATCGATACCCCAACTCCTTGAAGTAGAGATTGTGTGCTTAGTCCTGCCAACAGAGGCTGGAAACTAAGATTGGTTGGATAATCCCGTGCATCGAGCAGGACCCCAATCCTGTCCAAGCAAGCACATGGGTTGAAGTAGGAAATATTAGACTAGGAGGCGCACCAGCAACCATGGTATCACGTAACACAATTAGATAATTATGTCTTCACAAAAACATCATCATCTGTCCTAACGTGCATTATACGCTAGTCCTGTCTGTAGGTTCTCTCATTATCTTCAACTCAGAGTGACCGGGGGCAGTATCTGTGAGTACTTGGAGGTGTTAAGATCAATAAAAGTTGAAGAGGGCTGACTCCTTAACAACATCTTAACAAGAAAGATGTGTTTTTGATCATATAAAGAGACATAACAGCATAGAGATATTAATAGATGAAAGCAGAGTTAACGGCAACTGGGGAAGAGGGTGCCCAAGAAGACGATGGTACAGTGATATATAAGATTGCTTAAACATGTCTCTAGCTGCTGCAGGTCAACCCGCACTGAATCCCGGAGTGTTCAGAGAATTTATAAGGAAGACCACGTTCTGGAAAGAATATGTCACATGATGATGATAACTTGGAGGTGTGAAACCGCTATATATTCCATCCAATAATGGCGCACCATCAGTAAATAATTTTGTGTATCAAGGATTGTGAGTTCGGTACAATAACGTGCCCAATTGCCACTGTTTCTGCTGTCTCTGAGATAATAGAAATATCACATAGTTGAAGATAGAATTGAAAAATGAGATTCCCCTTCGGGAAGTCCCTGAACTATGAAAAAATGTGCGTGATACATTATATCTTTAGTCACTTTTTCATAATATCAAAACAAAAAAACTAGGGGAATCCCCAAACCATGAACATGTATAATGTTATGTTAGAGAACCCACCTAATAATTTGCAGTTAAATTATGTTTCTTGAAATTTCATGATTGTAAATAATGTTCCTTTACAAAAATAATAAAACAGGTCAGTTTTCACCAAAGATTTAAAAATAATAATAATAATAATAATAATAATAATAATAATAATAATAAAAATATCTCAAACGCACGCAAATCTTTCCACAACTTCACGAGTTGTTGCACCGTTATCGGACATCAAGCACACACTGCTCAAGACAGGCATCTACACAACTTTCGCTTGAACCAGCAAAGGTCATCTTCCAAAATATCTGTGAGTGGAGCCGTCGTCAGTCAGCCGATGGGGAAGACATTACCATAGCTTTCATATATATATAAAGTTGGTTCGATGGTAGAGTGGTTAGCAGGTTAAGATTACAGACACAGGAGTTCCAACCTGGTCTTGGTTGGTTCGTACACCGATCTTGCACACTGTAGTAATGATTCTGCGATTGGCTGTATAAGGTGTCTACACTGACGTCACACATATCCACACTATATACCCACAATTCACATGACATAGTGTCGCGGCAAATGCATATTAGTGAACACGCAAATGAGTGAACATGAAAATTAGTGAACATGAAAAATTAGTGAACATGAAAATGAGCGAACATGCAAGTAAGTGAACAGCGACTTTGTAGACACCATGTAATAAAGCGTCTAAAATTTCAACAAAAGTTGAAGAGAAATATTATACAAAGTATGTTCTTCAATTACTTTTTTATAGTATAAAATGACTCAGGAGTCACGGTGTCAGTCTGGAACCCATGTGTATAACTGGGTCCGTTTGAGAGTGATCATTCTGGATCACAAACCCGTTCTTCCATGAATCAAGAATGTTTGGACCATAGTTCAGTGTACTGAAACAAAAAATCTAAACTAATCGTACTCCACAAGGTTGTATTCTAAAAATACAATGACAATTAAAAAATAACACTTCTGCACTGTTATTATTTCTATGACATTTCATCCGCTGCTGTCAGTGTTTATATGTTGGTCTCGCCTATCACTTTACGGTATTAATAGCTATAAATACGTTATGTGTTTTTATCATTGGATGGTTTCAGATCTCCTTAACTATTGTCTTTTCTATGATTCTGATGTTAGGCGTCGCATGATTGAATGACAATCCATTTTCGGGCGATGGTTCTTTGATATGTAGTAATATTATTACCTTTCAGAAGATTGTTTCAGAATACTGTGGTCTTCTTCTTCTTTCCTTCCACTTTTACCCTTTACGGGTGTCGAAGGAGATACACTGTTCTTGTTCTCGTTTTTCTGGCAGCTTCAGATAATGTTATTTGCTGTTCGTGTAATGTCTCTTTGATGTTGTCGATCCAGAGTACTCTAGGTCTACCCCTGGCTCTTCTTTCTGCTTCTCCTCTCTTCATATATGCTTTATAAACTAATGAATCACACAGCATTCTTTCCAGATGACCAAACCATTGTATCTGTTGGTTTTGTATGTATTGTAGAATTGATATGACATGGTAATACTGTGGTAACTCCTTCAATCCACTTTCTTGTTCTTCCTCTGCCTCTTGCTGTTTACATTCTCATTTTGTATGCTCTTGTTGTTGGCCAGTATAGGTTCATCCTCATTAAGTAGCCGAACCATTTTAGTCGTCATGTTGAATTTACATAACTACAATTATTTGTAGACTTCTGTGGCAAAACTGTTAGTGAGGTTCAACCACACTCCAAATGAGGTTCTCGAGGTTCAACGCGCAGGGAAGCCGTGTGTTCATGTTGCACCAGCAGTTCATTTGGTCGTGTAAGTTGTTTATACAAGTTCAACAATGGTGGAAAAGCAATGTCACGTGAAAAGTTCAACAATGGTGGAAAAGTAATGTCACATACAGCCGGCATTTTTCTTTTACTAAATTAGCTTTCAGTTGTTCCTTCATCTTCAACGAATAATATCTGCTTTACGTAAAATCCGGCATGGATCATGAATTGGACTTGAGTTTTCAGGTCTACACTGCCCCCCCCCCCTTACAAATGGTTCTGAAGGGTTAATTAAGAATGTAGACCAAATACTAGTTTTCTGGAAGAATTGGAACAGTCTTTCTGAATGTGTTGTAGAAATTGATTCTAAGCGCATGCGACAGAGTCAGCTCTCTTCCCACTCGATGTAGGTATGCTCTGAGCGAGGAACAGTGTACTGTTTTAGGTAAGTTAAATTGGGAGCTTCAAGTAGTGTAATGTTAAGTAATTCGCCCACTGACCAGCAAACCCCGGGTTCGAACCCACTCGTTATTTCGTGATGTGAAGTAAAAACCACTTCCGAGGTTCGCCTAGCCACCAGAAAAAAGTTACCAGGGCTCATGCTATGGGAGGCCGACGAAAGGCTCCATAGCTACTCAGCAAAGGCGGTATGCGACACTTTTTATGAGGTTCTGGTCAACCACTGACTAGGAAGCTGAGCACTTATGGGAAACCGCGTGTTATGATGCTGGTTCATAACTCACATTACTTTTACCTTTACTTTTTAGGTAAGTCGATTTAGAACTGTTCAGTTTGCTTTTCTTGTCACTGTCTAGCGCGCATCTTTCATGTTTTCTCTATCCATTACGTTTTTATACGTTGCTTCAGCAATGTCTTCGATATTTTGAAGTTATACTATGGGTGGGAGTCTAAAGATGAACAATCTTTGGGTTTATGGCCCAAAGTAGGCTCGTAGTCAAGGGATGATTTGGGGGGGGAGGGGTTGTTCAAACCACTCCTCCTTAGCAAATCTGAATATTCTTCTTCTTCTTCTGCGTTTGTTCTCAAACTTCTGCAGATCAGTAGGATGTAGTCAGGAAAACGGAATGCGCTGTATCATGGTTTCCAGCATTGCTGCGATATCTGCGTCTTTTGGCCTGGCACATCCGACTTCAGCATGGCTTTGGGTTCCTGACACTATATGGGATGGGGCAGCCAACTCCATCTCATAACCTCCTTAGTCGCCTCGTACGACATACATAGAAGGTAAACAGGGTTGCTAATCTTTGTTACCCTTTCGGCCCCGACAACACACGGGCGAAATCTGAATATGACTTTTAGTACTAGAAACGTAACCATATGGTCGACATAAATCCTTCCCGTAGCGATTTTTCTCAAAAAGGTCGTCAAAATTAGGTAAACTCCCTCATTAATGTAGGGGGATGTGCGGCCCTGTGATTGAGGTCAGCAAGAAATATTCATGTTCTTCCCTTGACTGTATTAATATTTGGTTGAGATTTATAGCTTTCATACCTATTGACACGGTGAAACAAGGAACTCTATTCTTGAAGATCTGCCCAAATGTAACGATGGTTGTTTCCTCTGATCTAACGTCGTTATGTGTTTCTCTTTTTGTGTTATGCGTTTCTCTTTTTGTGTTATGTGTTTCTCTTTTTGTGTTATGTGTTTCTCTTTTCGTGAGGGAGTTGGTTTCTGGAATGTCATGCAAGTTGCAGTTAGAATTGACGGAGTTTATATAGTCTTAGGTTGAGGGAGATATGTCTTTGAAAGACATGTAAGAATAGTGTTAAGTACAGCTAGAAGCTAGAAGCACTTACACATGTTTACTCGTTTATATGACAATATGACAAATAACACTAGACTCAACTAGACTAAAATTGGGGATCTACAAGGAATAATTGTTAAGCTATTAGCTTTATGCTCACGAAGTCGAGGGTTCAAATCCCATGCTATGAGCCCCTAGAATAGAGCACTCTACACAACACTAATCACAGATACGAAACAGCTACATAGAATATGGCATATATTATATATATATATTGATAGGTAGATTCTCAAACCAAGCCTACGACAGCTATTGTATCTATGTAGAGTTAGTACCCAAGTAGAAACAATTGTAATAATGGCATGATGGGATATCATTCATTAAATGATTTCTCGAAACTTCGCAGCTGCTACAAATATTGTTCTGTATCGCCACCATTTAAACAATATGTATGTGACTGTTTTGTCAATGTTTTTCTGGAGGTAGAAAAGTGCCCCAGCTATTGGTATTGCTCTTTAACAACACATTCAGTTTGAAGAACTATAATTTCAAACATCTCTTTCCCCTGGAGAGATTACCAGGAAAACGCACACACGTGAAGCAAAACACAAACACAATTTCTTGAAACCAAACACAGCAATAATCTCTTGTTCCATTACTACAC